>CM067260.1:11158276-11758276 GCA_034195605.1 Santalum album | reverse complement strand
TTCTGGGTTTATTTTATCTGATAGAGAAGAAAGTGGCGAGGAATCTAGTTTATTTTATCTGGGGAACACAGGTACTCGAATTTCTAACCTTTCCTGCTGTTCTAGGGATTGGATGGATCCCATGATCTAATCTAGTTCTTCTTGAGATCTTTGATGCATTTCGTCAGCCATTTTGAGTGATTTTTGGTGATGTAATTATTTCATTGTTTGCTTGGTTCATGTTTGACGTTCATTGAGTTCTTTGATGCATTTCGTTGTTCGTTTGAGTTTCTTGTTTGTCCCCTTTTTTCAATATGAAGATTGATATAACTTGCAGTTCTCACTTCATTAGTCTTTTTTTTAAAAAAAAAAAAAGAGATTGAATTTATGTTGTTTATAATAGGGTGAATTGATGATCACTTTTATTTATGTCTTCTGGAAAATAAAATTGGGCTTTGCTGTATCACTGATCCATCCTTGAAACCCTTTTTTTTTTTTTTTTTTGGTAAATAATCCATCCTTGAGTTTTCGTAACTATAGGTACCAAAATTATTCAATCGGCACCAAACCCAGTTGAAAATCTCACTCAACGGAAGGAAGCCAGCAAAGGAAAGGACAAGCTTGCAGGAGGAAGGTCACTGAGTAGTGATGTTGCTGAATCTTAGCAGATAGTAAAGAAGTGAGTGAAATGGCTCCAGATAACTCCTCTTTCTCATACGTACAATTTTTTTTTACTTTTCCTAAAATGGTACTTTATGGCACAATTTATATATAATTTCCAATATTTTCTGACATTTCTTTGGCACTTGTCCAGTAGACAATATAGGGTGGGTGCTAATGAATTTTTACTGGTGCAGGATCAGACAGCAAAATGAGGACTTTAGCTCTTATTAAAGAAGAAAGTGAAATGGCTCTCGACTTCTCTTTTTCATATTTACAGGTTTTTTATTATAGTTCTGCATATGGGAACATCAATTATCAGAATGCTTTTAAATTTAATATATATCCATATGTTCATGTAATTCGAGCGCGGATCGATGATAATGGCAAAATTCTTGCTTCATAGGACTTTCTAACCATGTAAATTTATAACATCGAGTTGTCCAGCATATGGGAACATCAATTATCAGTATGCTTTTAAATTTATATATATATATATATGTTCATGTAATTCGAGAGCCGATCGATGATAATGGCAAAATTCTGGCTTCATGGGACTTTCTTACCATGTAAATTTATAACATGGAGTTGTCCAGCATAGCTCATATCAAACACAAACTTGCAATTAAATTTTTAGAGGTCGAATTAAGCACTCTTGCTGTGATTAGCATTTAAATTTTTTTTCCCTGGGTTTGTTTTGTTATAGTGGAAAATTTTAATTATCTCAGTGCTTGCTTAGTTGGTGTTTGGTTTGAAGCTGGTGGATAAGTTCGGTGAATGTCAGCTGCATAAACTGAAATTTGATCCTCTTTTCCTTGTTTGTCCCCTTTTGCAATATAAAGATTGATCACTTGGTATAACTTATGGTTGGCACTATGTTAGATTTTGTTTTTTGTTTTTTTTTCTCTGAGGGGAAAAAAAAAATAAGAAGAGAGATTGAATTTATGTTGTTTATAGGGTGAATCGATCGCTTGTATTTACTACGTTTTCTGGAAAAAGAAAATTCAGATTTTCTATCACTACTGACCCATCCTTGAATTTTCTCTGGTGCAGGATCAGAGAGCGAAATGGAATTCTAACTCCATTTGGAAAGGGCTTAGAGAGTGCCTTGAATAGTGGTGTCCCAAACTCTTATTAAAGAAGTAAGTGAAATGGCTCTCAACTTCTCCTTTTTGGCTTTCTCAGTTTGTTTTTTTTTTTTTTTAATTACAGTTCTTCATATGTGAAAGTGGTTACTATGCAGTCTTGCTTTACTTTCTATCTCATTCTTTATATTGCAGTCTTGCTTTACTTTCATTATGAATCTAATTATTAATACTATTAAGTCCAAGCCTCACCTAATTTTTTAATTGAATATATATTACCAAGAATATAATTTATTCACTCAAGAAGATTGAGTAGTTATTCATTCTTATTTTGTTTGTCAATTTATGGAGGGTAATTGACATGCTCTTAATATATATAAGACAGTCTTGCTCATATTAAATTTCATCTCTATGATATGTTTGGTTCATTGCGTATGGGATTTGATCCCAATTACCCTCTTTCAACATACTTGTACGGGTATTGTATGTGGGTAGAATTTTGAAATTATAGGGAATTTAAAAGGGCATTACCCTCCATAAGTATCTCGAGGGGATGAAGGGAGGAAGTGGGGCCAAGGGTATTTATGCGTGATAGAGGGGTCGAGGGGTCAAGAGACAAGGGTATGTATAGGCATACGAGTCTGAAGGCAGAGGTTGACGGGGTTCTAAGGTCTCAGATAAGGGATAGATTAGGATCGGGAGGAACTAAATAAGTCTAGAGGGGTCTAGGGACCAAGGAGGACCAAGTTAGTCTAGAGGAGTGAGTATATGGATCAAGGGACAAAGGGAACTACAAAGGATTGAGGGGGACGAGGTAGCTCTAGGAGTCGAGGGAGAAGGGGTGTATAGGCCTACAAAGGGTCACGAGAGAAGGGGTGTATGGATTTCCACAACCTGAAAGATAGGGCATATAAGGAGACCTATGGAGTCTAGGGCAGTGTTATAAGAGCCCCTAAGCTCTCATGAGGCGCCAAGGTTTAATATCTTTCGAGGTGGTGGCTCGAATAATGTAAGACGACACTAATACGAAGCTATTAATATTATTCGTTTATATTTCTTAGGATGGTAGTTAAAAGACAACAAGAGGGTATACGGATGGAAAAGAGGGAATACTTGGATAATTTTTAAGACAGAACCTTACACACACACACATATATATATATAAGAAGATATTTAAAGGATTGTAGTTTTTTGAGCTAACCACTTACACTTATGAAAAAGGAGTGAACAAACCTTGGGGGACTAAAGGGGCAGGGATCAATGGCTCAGAGGAGAAAAGGTTTGGGACGATTCGGATCTGCAGGCTCATGGGTATATTAATCTACAAGGGGATAGAGGGGGTTGTTGATGGGTGAAGATAGAAAGGGTGTACAGCTCTATAGGTCAAGGTAAGAAGGCTATAATGATCAAGAAAGTGTAAGGAGAGTTTTTTAGGTCGAGAGCGACTAGGTAGATGCATGGTTTTAAATAGCGGTCACAGCCGCCATCGCGTAACGGTCGCGAGTGTAACGGGACGTAGGCGTAACAGGAGTTTTGTAACGGGACGCCGGCGTAACGGATGTGAATTATGAGGCATGGCGCACGACACTTGTTTTTCCACATTTTAAGTTTGTAAAAATGTTATAAATGATTTTTAGACTATTTTGACCCATCCTATTTATCAAGTAAACGCTAATACATATGACTTTTAGATTTTAGATAAATTTAAGTGCGCTATTAAACATAAACCTACATATATCTTGATTTATACCACCACAACAATAAAGATTTTAATACATATTATCATAAATGAAAATCACATAAATTTTAACAAGTTTTTGCAATCACAATAAATGTTATGTGGTAGTAATTCATCCCCACCACATTGAATGACGCACTAGCTAATCAATTCTATCATCCACATTATCATTTGTAATTTGAACATGAATATAAAATATCTCTCATCCAATATACATCATTTTATTTTGTTAATAAAAAATATAAAATCTCCAAAAACCTCATGTACAAATATCTCTTATCCACTATACATCTTCTTATTTTGTTAATTAAGAAAAATGAAATTCTCTAAAACCCACATGTAATAATGTCTCTCTTTCATTATACATCATTTTATTGTTTTAATAAAAAATAAAAAATGAAATACAAAAACCACATGTATAAATATCTCTTCTCCACTATATTTCATCTTTTTTCCTTGTATTTTTTCTTTTTCTACTTCATATGAGTAAAATTTTCCCCCTCTTATATTTTTGCTCAGTTAATTAGGGAAAGTGAAAAGAAAAAATCACACCAAATAGTTTATTTTTCACATAAGAAAAGCATTAACCTAATTCCTTATTCATATTCATAGTATAACCATACATAGCATAAAAACTAAAATAATAATAATAATTATGTAATGTTTCACTTTTTTTTTTCGGTTCATCAAAATACCTTTCAAACTAAAAATGTGCGGCTTCAACGTTACATCGTCATCTTCATTGGTTTAATTTGAAAATCCGGTAAAACTTGAAAATCCAATAAGGGACGGTAACGACATTGTTTCGACTACAGTTCCTAACCACGAACCACCCTCATTTCATCATCATCAATAACATGGTCAAACAAACTCTTAGAGGAGGCGGCGACTCCTCGCGAAACGTTGACGATGCGAGTCTAGACTCTCTCGAACTCGGAGATCTAGTAATGTAGAAATATATCCTCAATTTTTTTTTTCCTCATTAATCTGGCCGTAGCGGGCGTCGCGGCCACTACGGTGCGTAGCGGCCGCTTTTTAAAACCATGGGTAGATGTGAGTTCATAGGTGTTATCAAGTGGATAATAAATGAACCAAAATTAAAGTGGGTCACGATCCTCAACCCCTCGATCTATGAGTCTAGACCCACTTTATCCCCACAACCACTAGAAACCCTATGAAGCTTGACCCTTCACCCCTAGACCTTGACCAATTTTTCTCTCACCCCCTCGGTCCTCCCTCATCTCCTTGACCCCTAAAACCCTACTCCCTAGCCCCTTTTTCTCACATACCATGCTCCTCTAATCCCTTATAACCTAGATAAAATCTCAAAGAATACACATAGTAAATGAAATCAGGCAAGGGAGCAATTACACTAACAAATATTATCCAAAAGCATAAAAAGAGTAGTAGTTGTACAACAGGTTTCTAGCAACTAAAATTCAAAATTTATCATTTTCATTAATGAAAAAATATCCCCCATATTTTGTTTGTATTACCTTGCTTATAGGTTATGCTTAAAAGTTTTGATTGGATTACTATGAAATTGGTATCATAAAAGTGCAGGTAGTTTGGACAAAGCTATTTGCCTTATCCTAAAACCCTAGATCTTTTATATAAGTCAAGAACTATATCCATTATTTTATACCCTTTGCCTCTTATCCCCTAGACCCTTCTGTCCTTATCCGCAAGACCTTTTATCCTTTATTCTTTACCATCTAAAACCCCTAAACTCTCTATTCTTTATAACCTAGATCCTAAACCCCTAGATCTATAATGCTCTAGGCCTTAGACCTTAGACCCTAATCTTTTAAACCTTTAGATCCGTTCCCCTAATCCCTATTAGACCCCTCCATCCCTTTCACTTAAACCCTCTATCCTTTTTTTTTTATCACCTAGACCCCCTAGATGTTTTGTGCCTCGCCCTTCATCCCTTATGCTCTGGACCTTAAACCCCTAAACCCTCTATCCTTGTTCTTTGGATTCTAAACCCCCTATATCCCTTATCTTAGACCTTCTGTCCTTTATCCCTTAAATTTGAAAATCCCTTATCCTCTAAACCCCTAGACACTCTATCCCTTTTTCTCCTAATCCTTAAAACGCTAGATCTCTTATCTATCCCATAGATCCAGAACCCTGAGATCTCTTATCCCCTATACACCCTTAGACCTACTGTCTCTTTATCCCCTAGACCTTAAAACCTTAGACCCTTGAGGCCCGTTTAATTCAAGAAATCTCACATTCCCACTAGCTAATGTAATGTTCGAAATGTGACATTCATGTGTTTCGTGTAATCAACTGGATTACAGGAATCTCATATTTTTATGTTTGGTTCTTATATCACGAGTTTTAGGAGTGCGACATTCTTTTACGAGTATTCAATTTATGCCTTTTTTATGTTATTTTTAATTTTTTAGATTGGTAACAATAAGATAAAACTAACTATTTATTTACCAGAAAAAAACAATAAGATCAAAACACAAAATGGTTATAAAAATTAAATGGAAAACTAACGAAACACTATCCATCACATTTTACCACTAATTATAAAGTAAATAATTCATAATAGTAAATTTTAGAAAATTGAAAGTTATAAGTTGAATGTTTCTCTGTCAACACAGACACGACCTAATGTACAAAACTAATAATGAATTGTCAACACAAATTTACATAAACAATATATATGAACATGTGTACGAATGTTGTATGGGCTAATGCTTTACAGATAGTATAGTTGTTGGATAAGTGTAACATTATTTGTCAGTGATTGAATAATTTTTGTGGGCTTAAAGAATATAGCCACTTGATGTGACACCTCGTCTTCCCAATAGCTGACGAAAACAATGGGTGTCAAGGACTATAAAATTACCACTCAAAATTAATAATAAGTTGAACTAGACATCCCCTCATTTAAATTTTACTATTATTACCAAGCCCACCTCTACCCTTTTATAAGATCATAGAGTTGGTGAAAATATAACACACTATACTACAACGCACACATCATCCTTTGACGATCACTCAAAGCTCTAAATGCTTTTACTAAGCAGTTGACCCAGCTAGGCATAGTCCACACTCTTGCCCTTAACCTTGACCTGCTCACTTGCTTCCAACTCCTCCTTCAAGACTTTTCCTGGTAGGTTTCTAAACAACACAAAGAGTGAGTGAAAAACACCCTACCAAGTTATATCTGAACAAAGGATACAACAACTTAACAAGTTAAACAATAGCTTCAACAAAAATTAGCAAGTGAATATGTTATTCAAAATAACAAATGTCTAACTATTGAGCTAAGCGGCACTATCGTAGTTTTGAACAACTAAAAACTATCCTGCTCACTTCTTTAGGATCTTTAACTTAAAAGCAAAATATGTTGAACATCTTTAACTTAAAAGAACCAATAACTAATATTTGAATCTTTTATCTTTAAAAGATAAATAATTCTTTGTAAAAATCAAAGATGTTTTGAAAACAACAAACTTTGAGTGCGTTGAAAATTTTAACTTGAACCCATAGTTTTTAGGGCTGTTTTGCCGCAACTAGCAGTTATATAGGGTAAAACGACTCTGTTTTATAAAACAACAGTGGCTTTGGGCTACCGCTGTGCTTTCCTACCTTAAAACTTACCATCAAGGCTGTTTTAGTCCAATACTAGAATAAGATGACTTGTTTTAGCAAAACAACAGTAGTGGCTTAATGCTACCACTGCATCCCTGCAACTTAAATTTTATTAGTTTAGGGCTGTTTTTGCCCAAACAACAAAGAGGTTAGCAAAACAATTATGCCCTTTTGAGATTCGCACTTTAAAACGATTGATTATGATCGTTTTAGATCAAGGTTAACATACCAAACATTATTTCTGGAGTTGACAAAACTTTGCAGCCACCTTATTGTCAAAACAAAGACAAAACAGTTTTGTTTTGCCCATATAGCAGCTAGACAGATTTGTCATTCTGAGCCTAGACCCTGAAATAATAGTTTTAAAAACTCCTAGCAGTGTTTAAGCTTCCCAAACCCAAATTTAAAACTTTAAAAAGTAGCTAAAGCATGAAAACATCACTTTCAGAAATGGTAAAAACTTTCTAGCAACTCTCCCTATTGGAGATAGTTCAACAATTACTTCTTTTCCATTTCAAAAGTATGTGAAGTATCACACACAGGCAGCATTACAAATAAATACCAAAACAGATAATAAAAAGAAAAGTGACACTACCTTAAGCTTGGGATTAGGCTCCTTTTTCTTCCATAAATTATTTTTTTACTTCATCTTGTCCTCATCTAGTGCTGTTTGCAAAGGGTTGTTGTGTCCTTTTCGCAAAAGAGATAGATACATGTGTCCCATCAACATTGATGATCACATATGAGTCAAATTAAGGAGACACCTTACCCCCTACATGTATCAATCCTAGTCACAAGTTCCTTGGGTCACCTAAAAGTGACACAACTCCCCCACACACACTATCCTTATCTTAAAATAATAGGTGGAAGGATAATTAATTAGTAATAAATATTTGCAAAACAATCCCTAAAGTTTATGGATATTACACTTGACATTTATTTTCTACTCATAGTTTCTCTTATTTCTTCTTTTACATTGGATGAATTAGTATATACATTTGTACACATGTTCATATATATTGTTTGTGCAAATTTGTGTTGACAATTCATTATTAGTTTTGTACATTAGGCCGTGCCTATGTTGACATAGAAACATTCAACTTATAGCTTTCAATTTTCTAAAATTTACTATTACGAATTATTTACTTTATAATTATTTTGTATAATACTCCTAACCTTAAAGTTAAAGTTGATGTTTACTGACCTTAATGTCAGTATTTCTGTTAGACATTTTACGTGCTTAGTCCATATAAAATTTCGAGATATTTTCAAGGAACCATATATTTTCGCACACAAATGTAGAATTTTCGGGTTTCGTGTGCAATTACCGAAACGTCCTTGGCCATTAAGCCGTAAGTAATGGTAGTAATAGTAGCGTATAATTTTCGAACCCTAGTAGGCGAAAATTATTAGTCTCATAGAAATCAAGAATAAAGTCGAGTTTCGGAGTACTATTTTTGATCCGGTTATGAATTATCGACTGAGAAATATCCAATGAATGATTGACGCGACACATGAAGCCCACATAAAATTTCGAGATATTTTCAAGGAACCATATATTTTCACACACAAATATAGAATTTTCGAGTTTCGTGTGCAATTATCGAAACGTCCTTGGCTATTAAGCCGTAAGTAATGGTAGTAATAGTAACGTATAATTTTCGAACCCTAGTAGAAGAAAATTATTAGTCTCATAGAAATCAAGAATAAAGTCGGGTTTCGGAGTACTATTTTTGATCCGGTTACGAATTATCGACTAAGAAATATCCAATGAATGATTGATGCGACACACGAAGCCCACATAAAATTTTTGGTAGAAAAGAGCTGACTTTGAGATATTATTGAATGTGAAATGACCAAAATGTCATTGGTGGTTGTAAATGAGTAATTTTTAGAGTACGGGCAAAATTGGAAAAATGGAAGAAAAAAAAAAAAGGGGCAATCTTCTCTCTTAATAAATGTGAATTCCTTGGGGTTCTTGGGATTATTCTTGCTCGAGAAAAAAAATAGAGAGAGAGAGAGAAGGAAGAGAAAGAGAGATAGGTTGAGAGAAAGTTTGGGTTTTTGAAGTGCCTATGAAAAAAGTGTGATTTTTCTTTAAAGATTTGAATTTCTCTTCAAAGGGGAGTTGTAAAGGTAGGAAAATTACTTTTGAATCTCCATTATCAAGTCTTGATTCCAACTATTACCATGCTTTTTTTTAATAAAAAGTTTTATAATCATGTTTATTTGTAGTTTCCATGATAATTTTTGTGTTGAATGATATTATGTAATTAATCATCTCAATTAGTTATGTGTTGGACCTAAAAAATGGTCTGATTAGGTTGTATTGGTTAAATTGTATTTATGTTGGTTTTTGAAATTAGTTATTTTATGTGGAAATTATAGAATCAGTAAGGGTTTTGGGATTTCTCGCCTAAAACGATTTTGAGTTTGACAATGAGTTCTTCTGGAAAGTTGTAGTGCTATTGAATATCTACAACTTTGACTTTGCAATCATCTCAATCCGAGGTGTGTGAAAAAAGTTTCGAAATTTTAAAGTTTCTACTAGATTGTGTTTCCAGCATAAATTACAGTTTGTTGTGTGGCTTTTCAGCCCTTTAAATGACCGATTTTACAAAAGTTTTTAAAATATAAATTGTTCTTGTTTGAGTTCTTTAAAAGTTCTCTTTTGGGAGAAAAATATTTTAAGCCTTTTACCAGAAGTTGTTGCATTTCAAATGAAAGATGTTCAAACTGAAATTTCTATATAATTTGAAGCTACAAACAACCACTGTTTGCTATTTTTATATCACTAGATGTGAATCACTCTTTGGGGTCAAAACGAAGTTGTAGCCCTATTTCTTATCTAGGTATTTTATTTTGGCTACAACTCAAAAATGAATGTGTATCAAAAAATAGCTCAGTCTTTCTTAAAATGATCCAAATTGAGTTTTCGAAAAACTAGTTTTTTATGGCCACTGTTTTTGGCCCGCTTGAAGGTTTAATCGCTTAGAGTGTTCACCGTGAAAGTTGTAGATAATTGGATTATATAACTTTGTTCTTTTGGAGGCAATCCCAAATGATCACTTTATAAGTTTTAACATTTTAACTTGAGGTGACTGGTTTACAAAAGTGTAAGGATTTTAAATGTTTCGGGAGATGATTTAGAACAATACTTCACATGAATGGTTGATTTCGTTGTCTATCTTGTTGAACCCTTATGGGTGTTTATTGAAAAATCTTTGATGGCTACTTTATGCGTGGTTAAGTGAATGATGGTTGTTGAAGTTTGATACAAGACTTGCGTTTATTGTTAAGTCTTGATTTGTATAGCTGGGTGTTCATTTGTTTCTGAACATCTACTGGTTTGTGTTTAGGTGAGGTGAGTGAAATCGTTGGATGTGCGAAGCCCTAACGTAAAGAATGCTATAGGGTAGAGAATAAGTTCAATTAAAACTTAGATGTCGTTCTACGTGGATTAAGGTAGAACGTACAGTTGTTTATGTGTGGTCAATTCAACATGAGGTAAGTAAAATCATTGGATGTGTAAAGCCCTAACCTAATCAAGACTTGCGTTTATTGTTAAGTCTTGATTTGTATAGCTGGGTGTTCATTTGTTTCTGAACATCTACTGGTTTGTGTTTAGGTGAGGTGAGTGAAATCGTTGGATGTGCGAAGCCCTAACGTAAAGAATGCTATAGGGTAGAGAATAAGTTCAATTAAAACTTAGATGTCGTTCTACGTGGATTAAGGTAGAACGTACAGTTGTTTATGTGTGGTCAATTCAACATGAGGTAAGTAAAATCATTGGATGTGTAAAGCCCTAACCTAAAGAATGTTATAGGATAGAGAATAAGTTGAATTAAATCTTTGATGTTGTTCTACGTAGACTAAGGTAGAACGTACAATTGCTTATGTGTGGTAAGTTCGACGTGAGGTTACGAGAGTGGTCTTGGTATCTAGTTATTTCACAACGATGTTATATGACGTTGTTGGAGGTGGTATTAGTCAAATTGCCAATGAAAACCGTTAATTGTTGACATTGAATGAAGGGATTAATCAAGTTTTGAAAGCGCAACAGTTGATTAAGTGGATTGTCTCAACAACAAATAGTAGAACAGCGTGAATTGGATTAACCGATTGTTGTTAGTTGATGATTGATCAAGTTCTGAAAGTGCAACAGTTAATTAAGTGGATCGTCTCGACGACAAATAGTAGAACAGCGTGGATTAAATTAACCTCCTGTTGTTAGTTGATGATGGGTTGTGTTGTAGTTCAACGTAGTGGATTATTGCATATTGGATGGAGATTGTGAAGTGAACAATCTTGCTATTGAACTTAAAACTATTTCTTGTTTTATGTCTTGAGTTGATTTGAGTTAGACTACCATTTGTTGGGTAGGTACCTTTTGAAGTTTGAATTAAGTTGTATAGTCAATTGTTTTCAATTATTGGTTATAATTGAATTGAGTTGAACAACCCCATACATGGGGGATTGAATTGACGGAAAATGTGACACTATTGGACCCCGTGCTTTGGTTAAATAATGCACAAAATGTTTTTGCCTATGCTGGCAGTCAATTGATCAATTTGACAAAACTATTAGGGATTGCGTGCTCTAGTCCTAAATTTAGAGCACAACTGAATAAGTTTAGCTATAATATTCATAACCTCATTACGAGTTGTTTGATCGAATATTAAGTAGACGAACAACGTGACTATAGGTCGAAAAACAGTTTATACGAAGTTGGTGGACCTTTTGTTTAAAAAATAACCAATCATTTGACTGAAATTTGATTTAGTTGGTGCGAGGTTGAATGTTATGTTCATGCAGTTAATTGCACAGTTTTAAAACTGGTGTTTCTCAATGTTTATGTGTATTTATTCACACATGTTGAGAAAATGAGACAAATTCTTTATAAAATCACAATTTGTTCGAATGTTTGAGCTATGAAGTTGTAGGAGCAAATTGTAGAGTTGTTTGATCGAATATTAAGTAGACGAACGATGTGACTAAAGGTCGACAAACAGTTTATACGAAGTTGGTGGACCTTTTGGTTAAACTGAAATTTGATTTAGTTGGTGCGAGGTCGAATGTTGTGTTCGTGCAGTTGAATGCACAGTTTTAAAACTGCTGCCTCTCGATGTTTATGTGTAGTCGTTATTCACACATGTTGAGAGAATGAGAAAAATTCTTGAAACTGTTATATCATTTGTTCATGATATAACATGGAAGGAGTCTATTTTTATATGAATTTCCTACTAAGTGTTTTATCACTCACTCTTTGTTGATATTACCTATCAAGTGAGCATATTCGAGCAAAAAGAGATGAGACAGATGTGCAAAATGAAAGCAATGGGATTTTCATTCCATAGTTATTCAAGTTTAGCGTTACTTAAATGGTTGTAATTAAACCAGTTGGACAACGTTGTAATAAAGTAAATCCTTTATAATTCTTTGAAATTATAAGAGAAAAAGATGAAAAATTATTAGTTAGATTTGAAGATCGCAATATATTACTTTTTTGCATAATTCACCTACGTTATAAGTTGATGATTCATTGTCCTGTTGAGGGTGTTGGAAATCGGAGTGTCACATTTGTGTTTTGATTTGATTTTCTTTTGGGTAAATAAATAGTTAGTTTGATCTAATTGTTACTAGTCTAAAAAATTGAAAATAACATAAAAGGGCATAATTAGAATACTTGTAAAAGAATGTCACACTCCTAAAATTTGTGAAATGCGAACCAAACCATAGTTATCAAGGCACTAAGGCGACAAGACATTGGCCAGGCACCTGAATGCCTAGTCAACAAGGCGGGGACACTTAAGCGTTTGCAAGGCGCTTATAAAAGACATAATTCCATATATATATATATATATATATATATATATATATATATATATATATATATATATATATATATATATATATATATATACTTAAAATCAACATCTCTTCCACTTGGGGAGATGTTAAGAAGGAGCTCCTCCGAAGTGTGATGGAGGTTTTTGAGCCCACATCTCTCTTCTCTCATCCGCTTATATAGTGCCCCCATCCCTCTCCTCCTTTATTCTCTTTTCGATATGGGACAAAACTCGCTCAGCTTCACTAATCTCATCCCCTTATGCACCCTTATTCCTTTTTCGATGTGGGACAAATATTACATTTAGGTATGATTTTGTCCCACATCGAAAAGAGAATAAGGGCACTATATAAGGGGATGAGATTAGTGAAGTTGAGCGGGTTTTGTTGCACATTGAAAAGAGAGTAAGGGTGGGGGACTATATAAAGGGGATGAGAGCTGAAGAAGTGAGTGGGTTTTGTCTCACATCAGAAAGAGAACAAGGGTGGAGAAGGATGAGAGCACTATATAAAAGGATGAGAGCTAAAGAAGTTTTTTTAAGTTGGGCCTTCATTTCCTCATGGTGATTGGGCTAGGCCTGCGTTATCTTAGGATTCGTTGAACTGCTAGTGGGCTATGAGCCGTTCACCTTGGCCCCAAGGCATCCAAAAAGTACCCCTAGGGGTCACCTAGCTATGAACCAAACACAAGAATGTCACATTCCTTGACATCACATTTCAAGGAATGTGATATCTGGCCGGAATGTAAGATTCCGCAAACAAAACGGGTCCTAAGATCCTTTAGACCCCTAGATCTCTTAAACCCTAGACCCATCGTCCAAATCCCTCATCTCCTAAGCCCGGAGAACACCCTTGGTTCCTTATCACGACTCTTTTCTAATGGAGTTAGAATTCGATTTTATTCATGGCCCTATCACCAACAACATTCAGTACCCACCCTTTATTGACAAGTGCTATTGGAAATATAGACGTCATTTCTTTATACGACTGCCATAATAATTAGGAAAATAAAATAATATAAAATATTCAAAGCCTTTGAAGGACCAATTGTTGCATAAAACACTACCAATCGCTTGAATCAGATTTCATATCATTCTACAAGCCTGAAAATATAAATAAAATTCCCAACAAGAAACAAACTGCATTCTTACCTTTTTGTATTTGGTTGATGAATCTTATGCTGCTCCATTTTTATCTGATGCTTGTAACCCATGAAGAAACCTATTATCAGGATTTCGTTCATAAGACCTTCTACTAGGGTATCAAGATGCTAAAATATGCCCCTCTTGAAACACCGAATCAATGGCTAAAGTTCGCATTTTCCATTGATAAGTTTGCTTCCTTAATGATGGAATGGTGCTGCCTTCCATTGATAAGATTTTCAACAGGGTTCAGAATTGATTTAATCCAAGTGGGACGTTGGCACACTAGTCATTATCATGTATGCAGATATATTACTGTTTTTTTTTTCTTCCCAATATCGAAGCAAAAAATATCAGGAGGAACGTCTACTGTGTAAAATAAACAGCGAGCAAATAGAAAATAAATACCTGAGACTATATGCCAGAGTTCTGTCCATAGTGTTGAGATACAAGATTGCAAGATTGGATATACAACTGTTGCAGCAAATGCCAATTGTAGCACTTACTCCACGACGTATTCCAATTATATATGCCTCTATTCCTTCTTTCAAGTCCAGTCCCAAGGCTGCTAAGAAGAAGAGGCAATCTGAAAACTCACCCTAGCTAAGAATCCAATAAAGAGTAGAAAGGTGTACGACCCAAGATTGCAACAGAGCACTCAGCCCTGAAGATGTGATTTATTTCTGCTTTGGGCTCTATCTCACAAGTAAGGATCTGCTGGCATTGAAGGAGGGTGAGTTCTTTCTCTAGTGCCTCTAAAAGATCTAAAACACGTACAAGAATCTGTAGAAAAGAACATGATACAGCGTACACACTATCCTAGGTAGGAGATCCAAAAAAAGGTGATGCTTACCATGACAGAATCACCAACAGTCATTTGAATGATTTAATTCAACACATCCAAGAGGCTGTAGTAATGAGTTCTTCTGCAAAAGTACTTGCGCTGCATACAAGCTATCCTAAATAAGAGTTCCAAAAAAGATGATGCTTAACATTACAGAATCACCAACAGTCAGTTGAGTAATGCATATACTAAATAGATGTTTACCATGACAGAATCACCCAGAGTCAGTTTGAGTGTTGTATGTACCAGGTAGATAGAAGAGCTTTTCAAGAAGCCAAAGGAAATCCTACAGGATGAAATGCCATTCAAATGCAAGGTAAAAGCAAGCCCTATAACTATTAAATGACACCAAGACCCAGTGCTAGGAGGTAGGAAGATGGGTTGAAAAGCAAGAGATCCTTGGTTTTATCCTTATGAATGAAAATAAAAAATTAAAAAACCATATGCTTCAAATGTACTAAAACTACAATTCAGCTTACATTATATGCATCTCCTCTTAAAAAGACACGGCCGAGAAGAAAATCCATCAAGAATCCTCTGTAGGGTGCAGAGCTGTCTCTTCTCATTCACTTGCAACGAATCTTCTCCTCTCCCTACAATCCCCTCTCCTCTTCCTTCCTCAATACCCCTATGAGCGCCCCCCTCCCAGCCTCTTTAGAAAACAACAAGAGTGGTGCAACATTATCATGAGTAAACAGGTTGCTTATGACTATAAAACATGACATATTTGATGCAAAGTCAAATAATGAAGTACTGAAGTGATATACTGAAATCATCGAATGACACCAAAGTACACATGTCCATGATATGGAAGCCTCATATCCACAAGCTTCAACATACATGCACCACACCCTATTGGGAAAAAAATATTGTCATGCTTTGAGATTCCCACGTCATGTTCCTTATTTTCATGGTAGAAGCTCATGCCATGCCCACCTTTACTGAGAAAAATTTTCAATTCATATCAATATACGTCGTGTGCTATTCAGTTTTGAATTTAGAATAGATGTTTTTGCACGCTGGTCTTGATGTTATGGATGAGCACATGAAATATTACCTAACGACTAACTTTCCTAGATCTATTATGCATCTCCATAGCTTTCCATAGAAAACTATAAAATAAGTGCATAAAAGAAGGAATCAGTTGCACTTACTAGTACTATATCCAATTTCTTTTCAGAGTTCCCCGCCACAAATATATGTTCACATTTAAGGCTTGCAAGCCAACAAGCTTGTCAAGAAATTGACTATGAAAAAAAAAGTGTCTTTGGTAGGAAGATGAAGTCAACGACAAACATGAAGTGATCTAAAAGTATTCCCAGCAGGATTCATCAACTAAAATGACAAGCGCAACTTTTGGAGATGGCTTGCTGATAAAAAAAAAAAGACATTTGGTCTAGTTAAGTCTAGTCTGAACTTCTTGTAATTATACAACAAACATGTTTTTTTGATTATTTATATCATGTAAAGAAAAGTATTTAAAAAAAAAAGGCTAGATTTCAAGTCAGAAAGATCATGACTATATTCATATACAGAGAACTATGCAAGAAGCAGCCATATACAAACATTTTGCCCTGCTTAGCTATTATAGTTTCACAAAGAATCCACAATTCATATTGCAGAGTTCATGACTATTCAAATAATAATAACACGACAACGTTCAACCACATGTGAAAACAGTATCTTAAGGGGAAAAAAAAACCATTTTGGGAGCACACTGATTTATGACATTAGCGTGGATATGACAAGTATAGTGTACAAACTTCACAAATTTTTTCCAGAATTATTGTAATAACAAGGCAACACTCCTTTTGTGAAAAAATAAAATGAAAATTGAACCCAATCAAAGGTTAATATGCTTCTACAGCCTAGACTTTATGTCAAACATGCTTGCAGTAAACATGGACAGTGCAGACATGCGCCGTACAGAGAATGCCAGCATTGCAACAAAAACAGAGGCACAGCATGCAACAACTCATTTAAAGTCAAGTCCATATGAGGAGGGACTTACAAGAATGCAAGTGTTTGGAATAAAAACAATGTACATATACGCGTAAGTTAATGCACATTAGCAGGTATTGATCCACACAAAAGAAAAAAATATGCTTGCGTATAAAAACCAGATTAAATTTTTGGGTGACAAAAAATAAAGTTCCTTCTGTTTGCCCAGCTCCAACAATTATTTGAGCATAAATAAAAATATAAAGAACATGTGTAGTGTCATTTAAATCTTTTAGAAAATAGATATGCTAATGTACATTGGGAGCCAGAGGGGACTCTCATCATTCTATTTTCATTTAGCTCATCATAAAGAAAAGGCAACAAGAGGATGCCAACCCAACTGGGACTCTTGAAAAGGGGGAAATTACTAAAAGTTAGATAATTTTTTTACTTACTTTTTATGGGTTTCTACGCTCCAAAGATCATCATTGAGTACCACAATTTTTGGGCTATCAATTTTGATAACTCCTGTGAAATATACTGATACTTCAGTTTGATCTCCAATAGCATAAACTTCTGCATGCTCTGCATTACCTGGAAAACCGAAATCTTATTTCCAACATCAACACCCTTTGGCAATACATCCAAGAAGTACATTATATTTCCAGGATTGAACTTCAGTTCCTACACTATCAATTCCCAAAGAAGATATAACTTATGCAATTTACACAATCTAACAGATGTAATTTCCCATTAACTAGAAATAAAAGTGTCTCCTGATTCTCAATAATTGAAGAATCCCTTGAATCCGAGTTGAAAACTCTCAAAAGCTTCACTATTACTAGAGACCTTAGCCTGATAACAAGGAGTCACATCAACTTAGAGATCCCTACAACCCATCAGAATACCCACTATAGGAATAAATACAGCAGCAGCAACAAATTTAAGACTTAAAAGAGAAGTCCTTCAACCCACGAGAACAGCCAGTATAAGAGTAAATACGGCAATAGTAACATATTTAAGACTTAAAAGCGAAAAGAGAAGCGATATATAGATATAGATATATATATATATATATATATATATATATATATATATATATAAACATACAAAATGTAGTGTTTGAGATGAGCTGTGGCCTGTGCAAGTGAAGTAAAGAATCCCCTATGATAGATTGAAACTTAAGAAATAAAAAATATGTTCACAGATGGATAAATACAGGTGAACTCTAAAATTGTAAAGAAACATAACAGTGCATGATTTGAATTTCAACCAACTACGTAAGAAAACAATATGGTTTCAAACTGTTTAAGAACCTCAACTAGGGCTAGAGTAAAAATGATGAATTCATACACTGATTTATTCAACATTAGTAGTCCTAAACTTATTAATTTAGGCTAAGAAATTTCAAAACGTGGTTTTTAAAACACCGCAAGAGCATGGGAGCCTGAGATTTAGTACGAGACTTTTACCTGCTCATTCTTAGTTAAAGAATGCATAGTTGCTAGAAGCTATAAGATCAAGGAGATGGATACCCTGTACCGGCAAAAAACAAGTTCAACATTAACTTGGAATATATGAATATTGTAACAAGATTACTTCTTAAACTCTAGCAAATTTCAAAATCCATCGTCATTTTACTAGTGGAAAAAGAAATTGCGTTAACAAGCAAAGGGGGTGCTAACAAATTTCAAAATCTATTGTAAATGGATGTAAAAATATTTTCATGGCATTTAAAAGAGAGATCATCACAATAAATTAAATCCATCCTCGATCAGAAAATGTAAAAGCGAGCAGGAAAATGCAAAAAAAATAAATTAACTGAAAATATGAAACAAAAGAAGGTTTTTTTCAAAAAGAATTCAATTCAAGGGATTTAACACTGAAAAAAATTTGGAAAAAAATTTACAAATGAAAAATAAAGACAAAAGCCAAACAGGAGAATTCCAAGAAAAATTTTTTTGCCTGTTACTTTCTAAGCGCACTAGTGAATCTATCTAGTAGAATAAGTCTTTGGCATTCGCAGAAGATTTTAGCCAAACCAAATATTTTATCCCTAGGAAGTTGCAACCCAAACCAAAGCATGAAAAGACAATTTAATGGCAAAAGCTTTATCGAACCATGCACGATAAAGTGCTCTGACTCACCCTTAAGCTTCCAGAACCAACAGTTGAAAAAGTAGCGATCCCTTGAACTAGATGTGGTTGTTGAAAGAGCACCCTGATGCTCATGTGCACTAGCAAGCTTATCATCAAAGTACAGTGCCCCATCATCTATAATAACATAGCATAGTTAACTTCATACATCAGATATCAACTACAAGTAGCAAAGATAAAGAAAAGCTTTGAAGATCTAAGTACCAGATGCCCTACATTTCAATTTTTTTACCAAAGGCACAACTGTTCAAAAGAACTTGTAAGATTAAATATTTCATTAATATACAGGGTTACATGAAGCAAAATTACTACTTCAAAACTCAATTCTTTACCGATAATACCAATCAGAAAGAAAATGTCAATTGGGAACCACAGCTTGCGCCTTTTCCAATTCTGATGAGGGGGGAGGAAAGTCTATCCTGAAAACCTAGTACTGGTGCTAGCAGATCCTTTACTCATAAAATGTGATATATCATAGTAGAAGAACAAATTTCTTGGTTGGGCTCTCATGATTCACTTATGATATATAAAGCACCAAACACGTCCAATAACAAAGCATTCCAACCAAAAAAAATATTTTAGAAATATATTATAGATAATTAAACTAATCAATAGAATAAATATACCTAAAAGATACCAATAATACTATGCTCTCCAAATTCTTATCACATAATGGTGAAGTGAATTAATAGAATATGCAAAAGGGGTCATTGGCTGAATTTTTAAAAAATCCTTAATAATCAGCTCCAGTATTTGCAACAATTTACGGTATCCAAACTGGATAAAAGGCACAAGAAGAATCAGCAGATACTCATCTCTTACTGTCTTCACATGGTTGGTGCCCTAGAATAACTAGAAAGAATGAAAATACGACCAAATACCATATGTTGCTGATGCATAAAACTCTTCCTATCTTTTTCAGGCACAAAGACAGTCTGACTACACAATCAAATGCACACAAAGATACACAGGCGTCAGAAATTCTGCCCTGTTTCAATCGCTGAGACCAACTAGAATTAGGAAAGCTTCGAGGCATAATCTGATGCTTTCATTAAGATGTATTCAACATCCCCACCCCCCCCCCACCCCCCCCCCCCCCCAAAAAAAAAAAAAAGGTTTGCAAACGGGTTATCCATGAACTGTCTCCCAGGATACAACCAAGCCAACTTTAAATTTTTTTCCTTGACTGCATCTCCCAAGAAGACAAGCGTAGAATGCTCTTTAGAGAAATCCAAAATTTCTAAAAACCAGAAGTTTCTAACTTCTGCACGAACTAGAACTTCTGTAAGAACAGAGAAGAAAAGAGAAAAGAAGGAATTCTATCTGAAGCTTTCCTAGTTCTAGTTGGCCTCAACACTGAAACAAGGCAGAATTTCTAACATGTGCAGACTCACAGAGAGGCCTTATACTTACCATATTTCTCAACACGGCCATAAGGCTTCACTATGCTATTTTTCATAATACTCATTACTGATTTTTCTTCTTCCTGATGATGAGCCCCAGTTCTCAGACCCACCTGTGAATGTCATATTGTCATTTCTAATGGTCATCCTTCTCGTTAATATGCTGATGAGAATGAACATTATACGTAGTCTGTACTAGGTAGAGTATGATGACTGCTAATGTTATCTTTGTGGTGCCTTCTGTCCGTCTCTATTGGAATAGGCTCCGAGAGGGCTTTACGTGATGCTACAACAAATGCAGGTAAATTAATTTATAAATTGAAATAGAAATTCCAACAATTAATATGACAAAACTTGAAGTAGGTCGAAAAGATTGGGATTTATAGATTCCACCTCAGAAAGTCTACTTCCACACTTTGATTTTTTTCATGCCCACGTCTATAATCCCCAAGAAATGGATCAAAATTTCAAAAAGGAATAAACCAAATAATATAAAAATTTCATCCCCACATCTGTAATCCCCAGGAAACGGATAGCAATCTCAAAAACTAATCAACCATACATTATAAAAATTTCATCCCCCGCCTGTAATCCCCAAAATTTGGATACAAATTTCAAAAACGAATCAACCATATAATATAGAAGTTTGATCCCCACGCCTGTAATCCTCAAAAAAGGAATCAACCATATCATATAACAGGGCCAAAAGGGTATTGAATATTACCATTAGGGGTTAATACTTCCGCTAGATCTGGTGCTTAGGAGGCTTTGTTTAATATTTGAGCCGCCTTCTTTTGTAGAATTTCTTCCAAGTGAAATAACATGGAAAATGAAAAGATTGCGTCATAGATAAAGAACAGAAGATGAAAATGGGTTCATAGAAAAAAGGGTTCTGTGAAAAATTGCTTCCTAGATCTGCTCATACTTAAATGGGTTACACAGTACAGGAGATATAGGACGACCGGAGATGAGTGTGAGATCCGTACCGTTCTTCGACCAACAGATGCGTGATGGGCGTCCATGGAAGTGCGAATTTGGGATCCCTTCACTGCAAAATGCTTCGCCAGACCGGAGAAACTAAAACTCCCCTCCAGCATCATTTGAAAATATGACCATATTAGGGACTACATTTTGCGTTTAAAATATGACCGTTACCATTTATTTATTTATTTATTATTATTATTGTTTTTTTTTTTTTCTCTTGTGCGTATGGGCCTAACGGGAGGAATGGCCTTTTGGTTTGTTTTTGAAAGTCAGAACAAACGGGCAAATGAATGGGCCTAATATGAGGAATGGGCTTTCGGGCTGTTTTTGAAAGTTTGAACAAAATGACAAATGGTTTCAAGTTGTGGGCTTAAATTGTGCGCTCAATTGGTTTTGCTTATATTTGAAAAAGGTAATTATAATGTTATTATATTTTAAGTATTGTTTTTTAAAAATATTGATTGTTTGTCTTTAATAGCATAAAAAAAATTTTCAACCACCTAATTTCAAAGGGGAAGACACATATGATATTGAAAGATGAAAGAGAATGAGGAAGAATGTATTTAAATATATAATTATTTAGAAATTTGATTATGGAATGATGTAGTTTAATAATATAGGTGAGAAATTTGGGTAAATTTAACTTGGTTTGGGCAGTCAAAAAAATTAGGTTGTGTTTGATAAACTAAACATTGAGTACTTAAAATTTTATTTACTGAATTTTAAATGCCGAAAAATAAGCTTATTTCGCATTCAACATTTGGTAACTTCCTTGTTACGGAACATTTAAGCTTATTTCCAACTACTTTTTCACTAAATGGTGAATTTAAAATCACTATCAAACGCACCGAAAATTTAAAATATTGAGTGCATTCAACATTAAATATTTAAAAATTTATTTAAAATACAAAAATTATAAAACTTCACAAGACTGCTAACTTTTGGGCCGGGGAGGATCCAACTATAAAGCCTTATACTCTTCACGGCCACGTCACGTAGCGAGATCTTTGGGCCAGGCTGCTGTTAGACTTGTTGATGCAACGCCTAGCCCAAAGAAGGGTTGGGCCGGGAGCCTTGAACGGGAGAGCCCAAGACTCTCGCGGCCCCCAGAGCTGGGAGGGTAAAGCGTGAAGGACCTTTCAACTGAAATGAAGTTTAGGGTTTGAATTCTTTTGCCATGACTTTCTTGCGTGCGGTCTTATATTTACTATAAAGCAAGTCTTGGCTCGGGGGTGGCTAAGCCTATGCTTCCCCCTTTTTGTCGTAAGCCATAAACCAAAAAGGCAATATACTTTCAAGGCAAAAATACAAGGTTCCTCTAATATTGTTTGTATGGTAAAACTATCTTCTCGTAATACGAAAAACTGTTCCATAATTTCTCAACGCTCTTTTGGAATAAGGAAATGTGTTGATTCAATATTTTTCGTAGGTTCTTTTTCCCCAAAATTAGAGCTTTTTTTAATCTTTTATTCTTAATTCCTTTATTGTTCCCTTAAAAGCTTTGGTGGTGGCATTGGTAGCGTGAGGTTCAAGTGAGTGTTACTACTAATATCGTGTCTACTGTAAGCCAAACGACCTAAAAGTATAAGGTGTAAAAGCAAAACGAGTGTTCGTCGCACAATTTTGGCTATGAATATATATCCTAGGACATTAAGCAAAATAAGTGCAACGCTTGGGGCGTGGCAACGTTATTTTTTTTTTCTATAGTATAAATAAAAACACTGAACTTTGGCAATATGAAAGTAAACAACAATTCTAAAATAAATGCAAACCTATTTCTAATCATTAAGGAGTTTATTGCGAGTACTAATGCAACCTTGTTTTTTATTTTTTAAAGGTAATAATATTTTTCAAAGGTAGTAATTTGCCTCCTATAAGTTTTATTTTTGAAAATATTTAATCAAGCATCTAACATTAAATGGTTATGCAAAGAAAGCGCAACAACCAAAAACATAATTATTAGCTCAAAGACAAATATATTTTTCGCAACCATTTTATCAAACATCTAAGGATGCTAAGGTCGTCACTCATATCAAACTATTCCTCTAGATCTTGCTGTGTGTAGAAATGTAACAAATACTATATTTTTGAATCCTTATTTAAGGGTTGTCGATCCATGCACGCGTGGATCCTCATATTTATTACTTCAAGAAGAATATATAGGATGTAAGGGTGAGCCATGCCTGCAGTCCGCCGCTGGTGGGTGAACTCTTGAATGGAGGTGCCACTGGTCCTTCCATGCCCCTACCAAAAGAACAATGAACTGTGATGATGATACAGACTTTTTATGACAATGGGAAATGGGGTAAGAAGTCAAATATTTTTCCGTAAATTTTAAGTAAAGTAGTGATGTGCAAATGTAATTCGTATGCTCTAACAAAAAAGTAATAATAAATATTTAACGATACTAAAAAGCAACTTAGGTTGATCAGGTGCAAGAGTTCACTTGGGAATTTTAATTATATTGGATATAGAATATATATCAAAAACCGAAAAAAAAAAAGTGCATTAAGGTATAAAGCAAAGCTCCCAATAATAGAAGCAATTTCAATATGAATAAAGAAGTAAATTACAACAAAGGGCATCGGTGCCTATACCCTTGGAAAAAAATAATTAAAAACTTCAAAAATCTTTTTATCAAGAATAAGCTAATAAATTGAAACATTACAAATCTAAAATCAAGAGAAAGTACCTTTTGCTAGGGAGCTTTTTGATATTCTGTTCTTATGAAGGATGGTGGCCAATTTGCTGGTAGGTGTTAAGAGGAAACAATCAAACATGATTATAAATTCGATTTTGCGGACCAAGAAAAATAGCAAAAGGTCACCTCATGACTTTTTGCCCATGTTCGTCAGCCCAGCAATCCAATCCACATTCAATTCAAATAATACAATTTCAGATTTTTCATTAAAATGCATCCGATAAGAAGGGACACAAAGATTCAATAATTTTATATATACAAAGAATTTTACAATAAAAATACAAAATGCTTATATGACATAAATTTAGTGGAAGGTATTTTAGTAAATAACAACTTGTAATCTCATAATTTTTTGACATACAAACTTTTTGTGATTTTTCTATAAAATCCTTTGTGTGTACAACATTATTTCATGGAGTTTTTCACTTCCCAGAGGATTAGTAGGGTGGAGAATGTTAATTGAAGGGGTTTTCTTCCCTTAGAAATTGAAGTGCTTGAAGTGTGTAACTGAATTTTTTCTCCTTGTCCTCCTATTTTGAATATTAAACGACTTGGCTTGATGCATGAATACAGAGGGTACGCTCATTGTCGTATGTTGACACATGGCATACTTTGCTTTTGTTTTCGCATATTATGTAATAGATAATAGATTTGGATCATTCGTACCACAAGTTTTATCCAATGCAAGCTCGTATTCTTATCTTACAAATCCCTAATCATTCATTGTGTTTTGCAATTTTATTAAAGTGCCTTAATGGATTTCTCTGAGGGCATTGAAACGTCCCTTGGAGACTCATTTCTATTTGTTCAATCAACTAAGGGATTATACTTGGGGCAAGAGCTACATATTAGTTAAACATATTTATGTCTTGCGATTTCAAAAAAAACACACAAGACCCAAAATAAAGTTGTTGTAGATTTTTTTTCTTTTTTTAACACCACGTGGCATAATTGCACCTAACTAATATGCAGTGACTGCATATTAGTTTCTCTCATTATTTACAAACCAGCACGTAAGCAAACATCTAATATTACAATAACAGGGATAAAAAAACATTATGTAATCTAATATAGTCTTTACTGATGATAACATAATTTACAATATTGTGCCGAGCCACACTGGGTTTTGTGAGCATTGGCCGGATAGTTACTTTTTTTTAAAGCAATCTACTTTATTTTTTATAGTGTTCAACGCATTATTTAATTTTGTTTTATTTTTAGAAATAGATGAAATATTTTTTAAACGTTAGTGTACATCTATTTGTGTTAATATTTGCACTGTTTCGACGTTTTTAGATTTTGTGCCTTTTTAATTATCATTTTCTTTTCCTTGCATGTGCTTTTTTAGCTGAAACTTATGCCTTTTTGAGTTTTTTTTTTTCCCACAGTTTGTCTATTTCTATTAATATTGATAAATTTTTGTGTTTCTTTTTAAATTTTTTTCACATTTACACATATGCTGTCTTTTCATTTTTCCAGGATTATTTGGTTTTTAGGCCTCAGTATGTGAAGTAACTATACATAAAAAAGGTTGAAATTCAAAAAGCCTTAACACAACATCTTATTTTTTTTTATGCTCATTTAATTCAAAAAGCTGAAATTTTAAAAATTGAAATAAAAAATTTATTTTTTAATGACACAATAGATAAGGTTTGTTCACCCAGCCCTTTTCTCACAGGCAGCAAAATAAAAATTAATTTGAATACAAATAGACTTTTGACTCTCCCTTTATCTATAAGCGAAAATCACTTAAAAAATTCAAAAATAATGATATGATTTGTTACTAATCAAATCCAAAGCCAAAATCTATTTAAAGTGAATTAGTTAAAATAGAGTCCGATTGAAAATCATAATTGAAAAGTAAAGCTTTAATTTGTTATTACTCTAATCTAAAACCAAGTCTATTAACTCAAAATCAAAATGAATTAATCTTACTATTAGAAAGGGGCCGGAATGAAAGCGGTTATTTTTTATTAATCAAACCCTAGAACCTTTAAATATCTAAAATACCTTTGTTTTCTTTTAAACATTCCAACATCTTCTCAAAACTAATCGGATAAAATTATAAATCAAATATTTTACAGTTATTAAAGTTATTCTCTTAACTTCCAAACTCCAAACTTTTCTCTTTATTTCCTTCACTTTTATCTTTTCTTAATACAAACCTATTCTTTTTTTTTTTTTTAAAATTTTTATTTAATCTTCTATATCTAAATAAGTTTATATAAAATTTATATGAATAAAATATTATTGAGCACGTATGATGTAACTGGCAAGAAGAAAGGGGTTCCAAATTGCAAATCTCCCAAAACTCGTAAAAAATATAAAAACAAGATATCAATGTAATAACGATTTTATTTTATTATATATTATATGTATATTTTTTCAAAGAACAAATCTTAGAAACGTATTTGATGAGGAGATTCGAACGGAGAATGGGGGGGGGGGGGGGGGGGGGGTGAATCTATGGAGGGAGGCTAGTAGAGGGCGAGTCTTTGGTTTTTTGAATAAATCATCCTACTTTGCAGCACAGAGGGGTTTAAAAGTTGGATGGTTTATTCAGAAACGGGAGTCTCTTTCCTCTTCTTCGTGTTTCTTTCTTCACTATTCTTAGATCCTACTCGGTCAGGTAGCTTTGTTTTAATTTCTTCGTCCGGCTGCATAATTGATCGGAGAAGACTACAAGTATATACGATTTGGGTTCCTGCGCTGCACAAGTGATTGGATAGAACTGCATAAAAGTCCCGACTTTTGACTGTCTTTAGCAATGATTTTCTTATGTGGATTCTGGCTTTTATGTGGTTTTGTTTATTCAGAAGCGGGAGGCTATTTTCTCTTCTTCGCGTTTCTTTCTTCATTATTCTTGGATCCTATTCAGTCAGGTAGTCTTGTTTTAATTTGAATTTGAGCTATTTTCGTATATAGGATTCTGGGTTTTGGATGCATAATTGATCCGAGAAAACTATTATGTGATTTGATAAAACTGCATAAAAGTCCAGACTTTCTCGCCTCAGATTCTTTTTGACTGTCTTTGGTATACTGATATTCTTACGTGGGTTCTGACTTCTATGCTGGGACGTTTGTTCTGATTTGGAATGTGTTATGAACTGTGTAATTGAGAAAATTTTGATGGATCCTCATTGTTTTCTACTGTGATCATGACATCAAAACTTTATCTTTGTTTATTGAGTTTTAAAAGTTTGATTGAAGCTAATATGCAGTGCTTGTGTTTTGAATGGATGCATTGTATCCATGATGGCCAACTTTGTTACCACCGAGGAGATGAACAACCCCAAAAAAATGGTTTTTAATCATCTGTGTTTTAACCATTTTGATTTTTGCTTATCATCCCATTGAATCCTCACAATCAATATGATGAACTGAGTAAATAAATCCTTATTCTGGTTGTGATTTGTTGTTTTGACACATCAATCAATTGCCCAGTATTCCATCATAGATTTTCTAACATAAACCTCTCTGGTTGGGATTGGTGGCCAAGCAGAAACCTTCAGAAACAATTATCAGATGTAAAGATCAGACGCTTTGGCGATGCTGAAGTGGAAGGAGGGATCAGCAGCATTTTCAGGCAAAGGGCCACATAAGTATGGGAACATGGATGTGTGGTCCTTCTTACTTGGAATGATTTATTCTTTGCTCCTTCTGATGTAAAGTTCAATTGTAAAGTTATAACACAATCGGTATTTTCTTTTCTTTTTCCTTTTTCCCTTCTTCTTGGTTTGAGCAGAAGATGAGTCTGAATTTGTGGATTTGCAGCGTTGGAAGAGGACAGTGGATATTTCTTATTTTCTCTTCAATGAAGTTTGTAATAGGTAGAAATTTAATGGTTTTTAGATTAAAGAACAATCTAGAGGTGAGCAGGATTTGAAATAGTAATTTTCCGAGTTCATACTCTCTGGTTGCATGGAAAATTTGCTTAATAATTTTCAGGAAACTGTTTCATGATTTATTTTAGATTTAAGAAATCATTAAAGGGTAACATGTTCGTCCTTTATACACCATGCCGTTGTAGCAAGATTTATGCAGGTGTCATTTGATCAATACATGAGATGCTACAGCTATTTAAGCCTACACATTATGAGCCCGATAGAGAAATTTTTGAAGAAAATTAAGAGAATTGACTTGCCATTAGTTGAAATGATACTTGTAACTTATAATCAATAAACTTTAATAAATTTATGAAATTTAATATAATTTTAAGATGCTTAGGATATTCATCTAAATTTCTTTATATTATTTCAGGGTAAAAATTCGTAAATTGGCTACAAAGTTTTCCTTTTTCCTCATATTATTTCTTTGGGCCGGGCTTCCGTTGGAGTTCTAGCTCGGGCTGTGGGATTAGGATTCACTGCGTAACGAACGTCCAACAACCTGAGCTTTCATTGGACGGTGGTTTTTATTTTTATTTTTATTTTTATTTCCGTTTTCGATATTTAAAAACCTCAAAATTTGCCCCGGGGACATTGGGATCAAGATTGGATATTGGGGTCCCGGGTCTTTTATTTTTGCACTTTTACATATTTACCCTTTTTTAAAAATTTTTCCAAAAAATTTTAGTTCCTAAACTTTAGTATGCAGTTTTTTTTGCGCATAACATAATTCCATGAAAATTGACATTCAGTGCTTCATAAGTCTATGAATGTTCAAAAACCTAAGCTTCTATCAGACGGTGGTTTTTATTTTTTATATCAAAAAACCTCAAAATTTATCTTCGGGTACACTGAGATCAAGATTGGATATCGGAGTGGGGGTGTTTTGATTCTTTTTTATTAATACTGATAAATTTTTGTGCCTTTTATTTTAGTACTTTGTTAAATTTTCAATCCTTAGAAAGAATGAGTTATCTTCAAATCTCATGAAAATTAAAATGCTTTATATATTTTTATATTAGTTTCGTCCATACAATTAAAATTATTTAAAAATATATCAAAAATACAAAAATTATAGTACTACACAAGAGAGTGCACCCTTGGATGGAAGATAATCCAAATCCTGATTTGTTACTCATCTAATCTAAAGCGGAAATCTATTTACCTGTGGATAGTAAAATCAAAATTAGTTAAAATAGAATTAGATTTTTAAGTCTTCCCCTACATCATAAGTAAAAATTAATTAAGTTCGAAAGTAATTCTTCAATTTGTTGCTAGTCTAATTCAAAGATAAAGCTATGTATTTACTCACGGCTAATAAGATCAAAATCAAAACCAGAGGTAATTTCTTTAACCCACGTGTGAAAATTGTTTGAAATTCAAACATAATGGCTCCGTGTAATATTTTATTTATTTATTTTGGCCACAACGACTCAATTAGTTACAAGTCCAATCAAGCATGGAAAACCGTGTCCCCAGAAAAAAAAAAAGGAAAAAGAAATTATTAACGAAATTCGTCAGATTGAAAACAAGACGAATCACTGTACTCCTATTAAATTAATTTTCTCTGTTCTCTTCTCTCCATCAGAATCAAATTTGCAGAGAGGCGCTTTCATTCCCCCTCGATCATTTCTTTTGCATTCCGCCGGAGCTCGCAAACTCTTTAGGGTTCGTCGACACGGCGACTCCCCAGTTTCGTCAGAACTACATCCCGGTGAATGAAGAGGCCACCGGAGATCGGCGACGTGACCTTGAATGAACGCACGGGTCAGTCTACTTTTATGTTCTTCTGTTTTTCTTTTTATTTTTGTTTTCCCCCTTTTCCCGTTGTTCGTAATCTGGGGAGTTAGATTGCTTTGGGTAGTAGTGATTTAGTGAAAGTGGGGAAAATAAGAGAATCGGATTTCCCTTTTTCTGTTTATTTTCCAAATCCTGGAGGTTTTGGGTTTCAGAAAAATTGTTTTAGCGTCAGATTAAAAAATATTATGTGAAGGATCATTTGGTTTTTTTGCGAGAATTTAGCGTTTTAGAAAATTATTTTAGCAACAGATCGGAAAAAGGTATGACAGGGATCATTGGGCCTTTCTACATTGATTTTGTGATAACTTAGTGTTTTGAAAATTATTTTTGCAATAGATTGAAAAAGGGTACAAGAGGGATCAGTGGGCCTTTCTATAATGATTTTCAAGCCCTCGTGAGGGAATCATATTGTCTTCTTCTTTGGCTTGTTGATTTTTTCAAATGGCCTCTTTGAGAGATGTGTTTTGTGATTGGAGACCCCATTGATGTTAATTTTGGTTGTTTTTACTCTTTAAAGGATCGCTTATCCTCACCGTTCTTGGTATACTCTCTCTCTCTCTTCTTCTTTAGCTATGAAAGAAAAGCATCAAATGCTGTCTCTCAAACAATTTATTTAAAGAGCAGTTATAAGGTTTATGTTACTTCTATACATCCTAGTCCGGTTCTACAATTCTGAAGAAGCACATCACTCATTGTTTTCTGTTGCAAATTTTGGTAGTGTGGCTCAGGTGTCAAATTTGGTATCGAATACTATCACATGCCAATTACAGCCCAGATCTTAGTTGCTTTTCATAGGTTGTTGCATGCACTGGAGCATTAGTTTGTGTGTTTGTATTTTAGGTGTGATGTTATTTTTGCAAGGTGTTCAAGGTTTACACTCAGTTGTAGAAGTTTCAACCAAGAATTGGCAGAAGCTTGTGGAAGCAAGCTCAAGAGATAGGAGATTGGTTAGATTGCATCTCAAATTGACCAGAACAAGTCAGGCAAGTTATTTGTCTGAATCATATATATTCTATGATTCAGACTTCACAATGTCAATTGATTCGCACATGCATTCTTCAAAGATCAAGCTGAGAGCCAATTGCGATGAGATTAAGGCTTAAGCTTTAGATCTATCACATGCGAATTACAGCCCGGGTCTTAGTTCCTTTTCGTTATTTATTTTTCTTAGTTTTTGTTATTTAAAGAAAAGTTAATTATTTTGAATAGGTATTCAATTTTTGTTGAATGCCTTTATATGCCTGCTACTTTGTTAATGATGTTTGTTTGGATGTGTTCTGTAATTTCTTTTATTTTATTTTTATATTTTATCTTCTAAAACTTACATGATTACTCTCACAATTGACAGGTTCTTGCTGCAGTCTGTGAGAAGCTCCCTTCTGATGGAACTCTCCTTATATATTTATGAGCTCTAAGTTATAATTGTCTTTTTTTCATTTTACAACTTTTGGGATTTATGTCAAAATGCTTCTCACTTATTTCTTATTATACAATTTCAGGGAGCTGTGCGCAAGCTAGTTGTTCTCCATACCTTCTCTCCACCCTCTTTCCCTGATTTGTCTTCCTGGAAATCAGTTGCTTCTTTCTTCAGGTATGTCTGGAATCGCCTTTCGCTAACTTGTATATCCTGAATGTTAATCTGTGCATCTTGATGTTCTGTTGTTTGTGTTTTTGATCTGTTTAAGCAGCATTGTAACGTAAGACGACATTGATATGAAACTATTAATATTATTTGTTTATACTTTATAGGATGGTTGTCAAAAGAAATGAAGGGGTGTGCGGACTAGACCTATGGGTCTAGGGAAGTGTTATTAAAGGCGCTAGGCTCTCTTGAGGCTCCAAAGTCTAATATCTCCTGAGGTGCTGGCTTGAGTAAGGTAAGACGACTTTAATATGGAACTATTAATATTATTCTTTTATACCTCATAGGATGGGTAGTCAAAAGAAAAGAAGGGAAAAAAAATTACTGTTTACAATAGAAAAGGAGGAAGGAAAAGAATATAAAGGGAAAAAAAGGAAAAGAGGGAATGCCTTGATAATATTTAAGACAGAGTCTTACACAAGAGAGAAAATTATATATATATAAAGAAGACATTTAAAGGATTATAGCTTTTTGAACTAGCCACTTACACACATGAAATCTAGGAGATAGGGATCAAAAGCTCAAAAGAGGAGGGATGTACAAGCCTATGGTGTCTTGGGGGTTTAAGAGAGTGATTGATGAGTCGAGGAAGAAGGGGTATAGGATTTATAAATTATGGGCGATGAAGGGATAAAGGGTCAACGGGCTAAGGAGATGGGTCAAGGAAAAAGGAGTGAACGAACCTTTGGGGACTAAAGGGGCAGGGATCAAGGGGTCAAGGGAGAAAAGGTTTGAGAACCTGTAGAGTTGGGGGAATAGGGGGTGGGTGAAAGGAGTGTTTGACCTACGGGCTTATGGGTCAAGGTAAGAGGGGTATATTGATCTGCAGGGTCTAGGGGGAATCGAGGGGTTGTTGATGGGTCAAGATAGAAGGGGCGTGCAGCCCTATGGGACATGGTAAGAGGGCTATAATGATCTACAGAGTTTAAGGAGTGTTGTTAGGTTGAGAGGGACTAGGTGGATGTGAATTCAATACAGGGAGTAGAGTTCAATCATTAACTAAGAACTGAAACTGATTCGAGAAAGCTTTGTTTGAAAAACTAGTCTCACAAGAAAGAGGGAAAAAAGAAAAAGAAGAAGAAATTGCTTGGTTTTCTTGCTGGAGAGGAGGTTGTTTTTAGCTGAATTGACTATAAATGCCATTGTTGTGCAAATAGTTTTGTCGTTTTCTTTTTCTTATCAAAAGGTAAGGGTCTAATTTATGAGAATGAACTTTGTGGAGGCAGCCTCTGTAGAAACAGTTGTCATATAATGGATAGCACTGGTGTGTTGTCTGGCGAGGTCATTTCTTAATTAGTTGAAATGGGATTTGAACATTTGCTAGTTATGGAAGCTATACAAGTAGTAGGTTCATGGGTGGATGATGCTGTTGAGTTTATGTTAACCAGCTGTCGTAGGAACAGTAGGCATACATCAACTAGTTCTAAATGTTCTGTTAGCAATGGAGCTTCTCTGGGAAAAAGGGTATGGACCTCCTTGCATCCTTCTAGTCAAATGTGACAATCTAGTATAACAGAACATCTTAAGTTCACTGGCAGACTTAAGCAAAGCAGGACTAGTGTTTCAGGCTCTGGGTCAGCAGTATTGGTCAGACCGTTTAAAGAAAAGAAGGATGTTCTTTTTGATATAGGTCAAGATAAACTGATTGCGACAGGATCATTGCAAAAGAGTTTGAAATTGGATCAGATTGGGAGCAGAAAGTCAATAAAGTTTTGCACAAGCATTTCAAATATACATGCTTAAAGCACTGGCTGCATGGGCAGCAAACGAAGACTGCCTTGTTCTTTCTGTCATTGGCTTTTGTTGGGGTATGCTACCACCATATTTAATTTGTACGATTTTTAATGATTTGAAACAATTATCTGTCTTGTAGGGAAATCCATGTACTTTTCAGATTCCTGCATTGTTGACTGGGAATGTCGTGGTTGTAATTTCTTCCTTGATAAGTTTGATGCATGATCAATGCTTCAAGCTGGCGAAGCCTGGGGTCTTTGCTTGTTTTCTTGGGTCTGGACAGCCAGATAGTACTGTCAAGACGAAAGCAATAAGCGGCATGTATGAGATCACTTATGTTTGCCCTGCGACCTTATCAAGGTAAGAATAGACTACATCACCTTGTCTGTCTTACTACTGAAAAGAAATGAATTCATTTATCTTCTGCAGACTGATTAAACAACTTCAGAGCCTTGCAGAGAATCGTGGAATTGCCCTGTTTGCAGTTGACGAACTCCATTGCATATCTAGGTGGGGCCATGAATTTCGACTTGCCTACAGGTCTGTTTTTTCATCTCTGTTAGATCACTAGCATAGCACCATTCTTAAGATTTGCAGTGAATTTTATAGTGGTATATCACCTTTTAATATACCAAATGGCCTTCACGTGCAAAGCAAGCAGGATTACTCATAGTGGATGCAGTTTTATAAAGCTTCTACCCATAGATAATTTTTGTTTTTTCAAACTAAGTAATTATGTGATGATGCAAGGGTGGTTCTATATTAGATAATTGAGTGATTTCACCCACAACTTACTGCTAAAGCCCACATAGTAGCACCACTCTTCTTAGCGCAGCTGCATTGCAGTTCCTTATACAATTCCTCTTTTACTTTTTGGGCAATTGTCTGTATTGCGGGACAACTTGAATGCAAACAATTTGAAATTTTTGAAACATGATATTCCCCTGATGGCATTGACTGCTACTGCAACTGTTCCTGTTCGAGAAGACATTCTAAAGTCACTGTGCATGTCAAAAGATACAGAAGTAGTGCTCACTTCATTTTTCTGGCCAAATCTTCGTTTTTCTGTGAGTCATTTCAATTTTTCTGAATATGGTTTTGGTATTCATTAGCCTTGAAGAAACTCTTTGTTTGCATCTGTTTGGATGGGACTGACCATGTACAGACAATTCAAGTAACTTAGATTGTTTCATTTCTTAATTGTTTATTAATCACTTCAAGCATCCAAAATTGTTTCTGAAAGCATAGTAGAACATCTTCTCCTTCTTCGTATGGAAAGCATTTCCGTCATTTAGTTGATGCATACACTAAAAAGAAAAAGCCTGATAAGGAGAATTACAGTACCATTTTACAAGATTTAGAAAATGTGTCCGATGATTCCAACTGCGGTGATGTTAAATACATGGAGGATGGTTACTTGGACAGAACTGATGATGGAGTATGTTCTGAAGGGGAGAAAACCTCAACTGCTCCAGAGAGGAAACAATTGTCCATTGAATATCTTGAAGATGAGGCTGATGTCTTTCAAAGTGTGGATAACTGTGGATTGTATTGGAATGGGCTCCAAGAGAGCCTTCCGCGATGCTACAACAAATGCTGGTAAATTTATTTATAAATTGAAATAGAATGACAAAACTTGAAACAGGGCGAAAGCATTGGGATTTATAGATTCTACCTCAGAAAGTCTACTTCCATTCCCTGATTTTTTTCATCCCCACAACGGATAAAAATTTCAAAAACGAATCAACGGTATAATATCCCCACATCTGTAATCCCCAAGAAATGGATAAAAACCTCAAAAACTAATCAACCATACATTATAAAAATTTCATCTCCCTTCTGTAATTCCCAAAAAACGGATAAAAATTTCAAAAACGAATCAACCATATAATATCAAAGTTTCATCCTCAAGTCTGTAATCCCTAAAAAGAAAAATGAATAAAAATTTCAAAAAGAATCAACCATATCCGGGTTCAAAAGGGTATACTTCCGCCAGATCTGATCATGAGGAAGCTTTGTTTAGTCTTTCAACCGCCTTCTTTTGTTGAATTTCTTCCAACTCAAATAACAAGGAAAATCAAAAGATTGCTTCATAGATATAGAACAGAAGATGAAAATGGGTTCTATGAGAAATCGCTTCCCAGATCTGGTCATATTGCACAAAAATGGGTTCTACGGTACAGGAGATATTGGGCGACGAAGGAGGAGTGTGAAGTCCGTACCATTCCTCGACCAAGAGATGCGTGACGGGCATCCATGGAAGTGCGAATTTGGCATCGCTTCGCTGCAAAATTCTTCGCAAAACGGAAAAATGAAAACTCCGAGCATCATTTGAAAATATGACCACATTATTAGGGACTACATTTTCTGTTTAAAAATATTACGCTTTGAAAGACCAAATTCGACCGTTAACATTTTTTAATTTTTAATTTTTAATTTTCCGTTTTTGCGGTGCGTATGAGCCTACTAGGGGGGATGGGCTTTTGGGCTGAAGACCAAATATGACCGTTACCATTTTTATTTTATTTTTTTATTTGCCTTTTTTGCTGTGCTTTTGGGCCTACTAGGAGGAATGGGCTTTTGGGCTGCTTCAGAAAGTTCGAACAAAAGGGTAAATGGATCAAGTCGTGGGCTTTAATTGAAAACAAACAAGGCCTTATTCCCAAACTAGATTTTTATTCTCGGCTTCATTTATGTCTTCTTTAAGTAGAATACTCACGTAATTAAAAAAGGTAATAATACGCAAGCCTAGTTTTATTATGTTACAAAATGTATGGAGCGCCAATGTTCCCATATTGGTACATATGCGCCCTGAAATGATATTCGTGTACCTAGTGTGACGGTTCAAAACACTGTCGTTTTGATTAAAGAAAAGCTCCTAATTGGCAAAACATTGTCGTTTTGCTAAAAAAGTTTTCTTGTGAGTACGATGCTAGACAAATGCCTATGGTGGCACGTTATATCCACCGAACCCTTCTTTTCTTTCGATGTTTCATAGTTGTCATTGAGGTGATGGCATTACGCCTAAATAGTAGTAGACGGTCAGATTCCACTCGTCCCACATTGAGAATTTCAACCAACTACAAAGCTTTAATTAGTAGATGCTCCCCACAACGCTTTCGCCGAGCCTTGTCGCGGGGGCTTGTAACCTAAGCTGGGGGCGTCAAGGTGACTGAACTTGGGCTAAGATCGCTGGGCCGGACTTCTGTTGGAGCTCTTGCGGGAACGCCTAGTCCAAGCGGGGAGTTGGGCCGTGGGCCTTCAGCGAAAGCTCAAGTTCGTGGCCCCTAAAGCGGAGGGCAGAGCGTGAGGCTGGTTTAACAGAGCAACGAAAACCTCCCGCTCCCTTCGGTGGACAGATTACGATTCCGTGCTCTGCGAGTCCACCATGGTCCTGAAGGCTTGCCTCAATTGGACGGTCACCTGTTTTTATTCCATCCCCTTATTTTTCATTTCTTTTCTCCTTCTTTTTTTTTTTTTTGGTACTCCCGCTTTTGGGCAAAAGATCTGTGATACTGGAAAAATTCAAATCTAGCAGGGTAGAAATGTGGGGTGGGGGGGATAAAGATTGGATCTTGGGGCTTTCTTGCTGATCTTTTCTGGTTCTGTGATTGAAGAGGGAGAGAGTGTAATGTTGAGCTGGGGTTTACTACTGAAAGGAGAAGAGGTTCTAACACCAAAAATGACTTTTTCATTCAACCCAGTTCATTTCCCAAAAAAAAAAAAAAAAAAAAAAGGTTAATCTCTTTTAGGTTTTAATAGACACAGACAACCCAAATTCATGAATTGGTGTTTCTAGCCAGCAAAGAGGGTGATGAAGAAACTGTGTAATTTGTTGGACAAGTGCAAAACCATGGGTGAGTTGAAACAAATCCATGGGCTGATGATAACTTCGTCAGCCATCAGAAGTATAATCCTCCTCAGCAGATTAATCGACTTCTGCACCAATTCTGAATCCCAGAACCTCAGATATGCCCGGTTGATTTTTCATCAGCTCGATAACCCTAGTATTTATATTTGGAACTCCATGATCAAAGGCTACTCTTATAGCCACAACCCAGATGAGGCTCTAACCCTCTATAAAGAAATGCAGCAGAGGGGATTCTCCCCGGACCATTTTACATTCCCATTCGCCCTTAAATCTTGTTCAGCGATTCAGAATAAAGGATATGGGGAAGGCATTCACTGTAGGGTTGTGAAAACAGGGTTTGAATTGGAAATGTATAGTTCTACGGCTTTGCTCCATATGTATGCATCTTGTGCTGATATGGAGGCAGCATTGAGAATGTTTGATTTCATTCCTAAATGGAATGTGGTTGCCTGGAGTAGTTTGATTGCTGGGTATGTTAATAATAATCAGGCTAGAGAGGCTATAAGGGTGTTCAAGGACATGGAGGTTTACAATGTAGAGCCTAATGAAATTACCTTGGTAAATGTTCTTGTGGCTTGTGCTCGCAGTAGGGATATTGAGACTGGAAAACGGCTCCATCAACGTATTCGCAAAATGGGATATGACCCATTTCAGCATAAATTAGATTTCAATATAATCCTTGCGACTTCCATTTTAGATATGTATGCCAAATGTGGCAGCTTGAGAACTGCACGAGACGTGTTTGACAAAATGCCTAGTAGAAATTTGGTTGGTTGGAATTCCATCATTTGTGCTTATAACCAGTATGGTCGGGCCACTGAAGCATTGGGTCTCTTTCTCAATATGCGAACTGCCGGGTTCAACCCAGATAAAGCTACATTCTTGAGTGTGATTAGTTCTTGCACCAAATTGGGGGCTCTTCTGCTCGGACAAAGTTTCCACGCTTATGTATCAAAAACCAGCGTTGCCCACGACACAGCAATAGGAACCACCCTTTTGGACATGTATGCCAAAACTGGGGATGTAAAAAGTGCTCAGCAGATATTCGATAATTTACAGACGAAAGATGTGATGGCATGGACTAGCATGATCATAGGCTTAGCTATGCATGGCTATGGCGACGAAGCACTAAACCTTTTCTATGCAATGCAAGATGATGGTACAGTTCTTCCTGATCATGTCACATACATTGGGGTCCTTTCTGCATGTGGCCATGCCGGATTGGTCGAAGAAGGCCATCGACACTTTTCCCTAATGAAAGAAGTTCACGGTATAGTACCAACGATTGACCACTATGGTTGTATGGTTGACCTTCTGAGCCGAGCGGGTCTCTTACATGAGGCAGAGAAATTTGTGGAGAGGATGCCAATGCAATCCTCCGCTGCCATATGGGGAGCTCTTTTAAATGGCTGCAAGATTCATGAACGTGCTGGTTTAGCAGACCGAGTGAAAGGATGGCTAGCAGAGTGGAACCCGCATCGTAGCGGAGTTTATGTGCTTCTGTCTAATGCGTATGCAGGGGTTGGTAACTGGAAAGAGGTTAGGGAGGCTAGGGATATGATGAAGCATAGAAGGATTGCCAAAGATCATGGGAGTAGTTCAATTCAAGTGTGAAAATTTTGTCATCATAGTCCTTGCCCAGATGGGTTTACCTTGTATTCATATTCTTCTGCTCCTCTGTAGAATTTGTAGCACAGTAGAAAATTATCCCAATTTATAAATTAGAGAGAGCAAGAAAGAAAGTTCTTTCGCTTAAAAGAAGAAAAAACTTTTGTGCTTCCAACATCCACAAGCAAGATGGACAATCCAACCCTACTGAAGCTTGGTAGGGAGAAGTGTTTACAGTATGCCACGCTAAGAATTTGTGTAGCCAAAACACCATCATTTTGTTTTTAGAAAAGCACTCTCGACCTCAAAAACGGTGTTAACATACATTGTTAACAGCTCCTGAAATTATGTCATTTTGGTGCACTGAACCAAGCACATTCCTCGTGTGACACTATAGTTACCGAGCCATGTACGGTATTTGCAATATTAGTTCTTCCAAGAACTTATTTTAATCAAGAACCTAATTTTGAGGAGATGAAGATGCTAAGAAGACCCTTGGTTGAGGAACTACCTTTATTCACCGTGAAACCTGTTCTAACAGTTGCCTCTTCCTAGACTGTTATCCCTGGTCAAATGGTATAAAACCGAGGAGAAAATGGAAAATGAGAAATCCCTTACAAGAAGCTCATTGAGTCTGAATACAAGAGAATGAAAATGATACAGAAAAGTTAAAAGCATCGTTTTATTAGTACACCGACAACATTTCCGGGCTTGAATACATGAATACATGTTTTTGAAGCTAGGTCACATATGACCAAGTCCTTTCCCGGATATTTTCATTGGACTCAGGTTGCACCACCTTCAACTAGAATAAGTTCCTCTCGTCTGAAGCATATCTTGAATGGCCTTATCGAGTAATAAACCTTCGATCACCTCTTCTTCGCAGTCCCCTGTAGAACGCCATCAGTTCCCAAAGAAGCCGAAAACTGCTGATGGTCAACTGGGCCTGGTAGCTGGAATGAGATAGAAAAGTGCCCTGGTGGGCATAGGTTTTGTGTTTTCATCTCAAAAACCTGGGAATGTTTGCACACTATTTTCTCTCCTGTTGTTGTTATTCCTTTTATGAGTATTTTCCCATCTGGCTGAATGTCAAACTGAAATTTATCTGCATTACAAAGTCAAGAATTAGATACATAAGGGCCGAAGTTTTTCTTCACTTTACAAAGTCAATATTGTTTATGATGCTATTCTCAAAGTCAATAGGGAGAGTCTATCTCATGCATCTTCCTCCTAGCTTTTTCGCAAGAGATTGTTTCCACGACTTGAAGGGGTGACCGTTCAATAAATGACTTACATTTATTGTGGGCCATTGAAACCACACTATTGTATAGATACAATTTTTATTTACCTAATGCTTAAACACACCTTAAAAACAAGTAGATTAACCACTCATTTCATTTACAGAATAGAATGAAATAGGTATTCCATGAAAAGAAATATATAACATGCAAGGAGCAATATTTTCATGCAGCATAAGGAAAATGGCTACTTTCATGAACCATAAGGGGAAAAGATCAGGAATACTACTACGAATTGCTAAGAATATAATAGTTATTACTAACTTATTCTCCTAATAGGCCTTGAAAAGAGTTATTCCTCACAAAGTCTTCAAATTATTCATATAATATTTCCATGAAATACCCGTTCTATTCTATTCCACGAACTAAACGGGTGGTAAAAGTGATAAATAATCCCCTCTATTAAACCGTCATCTGATGCTCCTATAGAATTTTCATTCGTGTCTAGTTCCAAGTAGAGCTTCCAAGATCAACTCGTGACCCGCCAACTTGCTCATACGATAACCCGATCCAACCCGCCCATAAAATAATCTTGAAACCCCCCCGTGTGGGCGCGTAATCCATCCAATTGTTATTTACTTGCTAGGATTTTTATATTCTTTCATATTCAAAATTAGAGTTTTTGCTAAATAGTCTAAGAAACAAAAGTTGCACTGGCAAAGTGAGCCCTTGACCCACCAACCCACTCGTCATATAACCCAACCAACTCTAACCCGCTAGTGTTGATCCATGACTCGCATTTGATCCGCAAAACCTAACTCGCCCAATTGTCACCTCTAGTTCCAAGCAATACTACCCTAATAAAAATGTGCTTACAAATTACTGCAATAGCCCACTACGTAATTGTTTTCTTAACTTTAATGAAAAAAAGAAATTACGTAAAAAATAAATAAATTGTTCATTATGTGTGTGTGTGTGTGTGTGTGTACACAAGCAAGGCGCACCCAAAATATGCAAAGCTGCCTCCTGACCCAAGCAACCCTGCTAGGAACTTGAACAAGGTAAATCAATTCAGTTGAACTATGGTTGATCAGAATGGGTTTAGACACACTGTAATCGAATAATCTTTAGGGTTTCTATTTTATATTAAATCGTTGGTGAACATTCATCAAAGTGAAATAAAAATTTTATTAACATAAGAAATCAAGTGCTTGATAAATGCTAGTCTTTGCATATAACTTACTTTCATCCCTTGCCACCCCTGGGAGGGACACACGGAAAAGGTAAAGATCTTCAGATTCAGCAATATCCATTAATCCTATAATTGGTCCCACCTTTCCCATAGCTGCGCTCCCTGTCAGCCCCACTCCATAGTTGGTGAAAGCAACAATCTTATCCCACTCTTCCTCAGCTGGACAAGAAGGTAGAAATAGCATTGCTGGTACAGCACTTTTTCCAGGCTCAGTATTCACTTCAGTTGGCAATGGAGCCGCATTAGAATGTTCCAAAGGTGGACCAACATATGGCATACTATTGAGAGGCATCACATCAAGAATACTTTGCGGAGGAAATTTGACGCTGTGATTATAAATCTCAGTTCTTTCTCCACCAACATGAGAATAACTGAAACCCATTACAGTAACAATAATGAATACAAATTGCATCAAAAGGTAGCAATATTTATAGTGAAGGAAAATGACACTTCAATGGCCTGAATGTTTTCAACTATCCAGGACATAAAATGGGGAAAATCTAGAGGATGTAGGATGGGATGAGACAACAAAAAGAACAGTATAATATTATCATACTCAGATTTTTATCTAACCATGGAAAGAATTCATACCTGCCACTTCCTGAATCACAGCCTCACAGGCAACACCCACATTTACCAATTTAGGACTGGCACATTATATTGCCAAACTTACAGAATTCATTTTTTCCCCTTTTTTCATGAATCCAAACTTATATATATTATCATACAATCTATATAATTTGATAATCCTAACTTTAAGAAAGAAACAAACAACAGACAGAACAGGAAAAAACAAACCGGGAAACAAAAAAAAAAAAAAACACCAGGAAGCTATCCTTTATAGGATTTATTTCAATGCTGATATGTGGATCTGCCGTATGTCAAAAATATCAAGAAATTATTTTAAAAGTAAAAGTTACAATAAAGAGCCAAACTTTTAAACCATAATGGGTTATAAAGTCCAGTCTCAACCTTAGTTAAGATTGTACACACAGGAGCGAGTATCTCAAGTTTTCCGCTAAGTCACTAGATCAAGTGGCACACCTTATATAGTTAATCATTCGATGAGCCAGGAGGTTTCTTTTAGGCAACAACAAGAATGATTAACAGTGCCAGATGGGGTGGAATCAGAAGCGTTTTAAATAAAAGTTGCAATAAATGGCCAAAAAACTATAATTGGTTATAAAGTGCATTATCAACTTTATTTAACATTTGCACACACAGAAGCAAGTATCCCAAATTTTCTGCTATGCCACTTGATCAAGTGGCAGACCATCTATAGTTAATCATTTGATGAGCTGTGAGGGTTTTTTAGGCAAGAACAAGAACGATTAATAGTGCTAGACGGGAACGAATCAAAAAGGTTTAAAATAAAAGTTGCAATAAACAGCCAAAAAACCATAATGGGCTATAAAGTGCAGTATCAACTTTATTTAACATTTGTACACAAAGAAGCGAGTATCCCAAAGTTTTTGTTATGCCCCTTTATCAAGTGATTGACCATCTATAGCTAATTAATTGATGAGCCAGGAGGTTTCTTTTAGGCAAGAACAGGAATGATTACCAATGCCAGACGAGGTTGAATCAAAAGGGTTTAAAAATGAAAGTTGCAATAAACAGCCAAAAAGCATAAAGGGTTATAAAGTGCAATATCAAGTTTATTTAACATTTGAACACACTGAAGCGAGTATCCCAAAGTTTCCGCTATGCCCCTTGATCAAGTGTAACACCCCGAAACCGAGACCCTACCACAAGGCAACTCCTCACCCAAAAGAGCTAATCAATAAAGCACTCTTGCAAATCATAAGCTTGAACTTATATGATATACCAACAATCCCCATATTTCTGACGTGAGATTGGGGTATTACAATCTCCCCTACTTAATTACATGATGTCACTATCACGTCATATCACAGACAAGCTCATCACAAACATGTCACCTGGCAATGTGAATTCAAGAGGAGACTCGTTGCCTGAAGAGGTGGCTCCCACCCTTCCTAGTATAGCACTTAGCCTTGTTCCACATTTCTAGTTGGTGTAAGCTCTAATACCATTCTGCAGCACCCCGAAATCACGGCTCTGCTACATCACAAATTTCTCACATAAAAGAACTAGCCAATAAGGTACTCTTGGATCATAAGCTTGAACTCATATGACAAACTAATAATCCAACATTTCCAATGTGGAATTGGGGTGTTACATCAAGTGGCAAACCATATATATAGTTAATCAGTTGATGAGCCAAGAGGTTTCTTTTTGGCAATAACAATAATGATTAATAATGCCAGACAGGGTTGAATCAAAAGAGTTCAAAAATAAAAGTTCCAATAATGGCAAAAAAATCATAATGGGCCATAAAGTCCAGTATCAACCATATTTGACATTTTTATACACAAAAGTGAGTATCCCAAAGTTTCTGATATGCCGCTTGATCAAGTGACGGGCCTATGTAGTTAATCAACTAATGAGCCGAGAGGTTTCTTTTTGGGCAATAACAAGAATGATTAATAGTGCTAACCAGAAGGAGCCAAGCATCAAAACCTTGTGAGATATCTAGGTCAGCTATACGGTGAAATCCCCTCCCTCCATGGAAATGCACGTAAAACGTTGTCTCCAACTGTAATATCTACATACCAATCAGAAACGGAGTGCCCCTCAAAGATGCAAATATGAAACCTAGTTTTTGGGAATATCTTAAGTATAAAAATAGAATAAGGGCCTTCCAGAGCTCCACCTCCTAAGATCCCAGTGGTGTCATATACTCAGCAGCAAAAATCTCAATGCATAGAATTTCAATAATACAAATTGCAAATAACACGTACATCAGATTTCAACCTGAATTATCAGTACGTATAATAAATTTAAAAAGCAAAAAAATATATATATAAAGTACAAAACCTGGTTTCTTTTCACATGCCCAGCAACATCAGAACCACAACTAAACAAAATGAACAACCAACACCCGAAATTTCTAAGAAGTGAACTACCGAGTGAAATGATCTAAGCGCAACAGAATTAAAAACTAGAACAACATACCAATCAATAAAGGGGGGGAAAAAAGAAGTGGGTCATAATCTCAACGAAGCTACAGATTAAGTATGGCGTTACATAATTATCAGCTGAAGGGAGATGCCATCAGAACCGCGAGTAAACTAAATTAAAACCAGAACGAAATCTCTCACAAAGAAATGATCTGAGTGTAAGGATGATATGAGATATAGATCACCTGAAGGGAGATGCCATCGGGGGATCTCCGCCAAGGGGAAGTTGGCGAAGGAGGACTTGCAGCGGCGGCGACAGGTGCTCTCTTCTTCTTTTTCTTTTTTCTTTTTTCTTTTTTCTCTTTTTTTTTTTTTTTTTCGCCTTTTGGAACGTTGGAAGAGTGAGAGGAGAAATGTTGCTTCCCAGGAATTTGAAGCAGAGCTTGAGAGGATCAGGTGCTCCGAGTCCAGCGTAAGCCTGCCTATGTTTCTGTGCGAGCCTCGCGAGATTGCGAGCATCTTGCCACGTGTTGCATTGTGAGAGGATCGTCTTTGAGTTGGATTCACACGGTGCCCCTGACCTGACTACTATAGTTTTGGGAGGCTCAAAATTATGTTCAGACATCATTTGTGACCGTAGTATAAATTTTGGGGAAAGTGTATTAATTTCGAAGAAAGTGATTCGAATAAATCTTAATATTATAAATATAAAAAATTTTACAATAAAATTATAAAATATATACATATTATAAACTTATCAGAGTACAAAATATCATTTACTAAAATACCTTTCACTAAATTTATGTCATATAAGTCTTTACTGATTTTAATATGAAATCCTCTGCATATATAGAATTATTTAATTTTATCATTTACATGTAATAAGTGAGACTCATTTGTGTAGGTGAGACTCATTTTTTTCATATGAGTGGTAAAATTTATTCGAGATATACTTTTTTGGAAAGAGTAGGATTACCCTAAATTTTATATAAGTTGAAAAACTGAACCTTAATTAGGTATAGAAACTCTTAAAATGATATTATTTTAATTAAAAAACATTAAACACAGTAATATTTTAAGCAAAACATCATCATCTATTTATATTAAATATATATTATCAGAGTACATTATTCTGATCCAGAATATCATTTCCACTCTCAAAGAAAGAAAAAGGAGAGTGAGTGGGAATTATAAAAAAAAAAAAAAAGTAAAATAAAATAAAAAAGACCAGATACAAGGAACTAGTCATTCTTCAAATGGCACAATAAGATTTCTTCAGTACTTAGCACCGTTCCTTCTCCAATGATCCCACATCAGTTTATACAAATGCACTGTAATTGGTATTCCAAACCCCACACCTTCCTCCCACCTGTTAGAAGAATTAACAACACACTAGCCCGAAAATTTGGCAATTACTAAGCTCATGGCCACAAAAACAACGTAAAGACCGACGAGACAGAATCCCCAGAACCTCGGCACCCGAAATCTACACCAAGTTATCACTAGAAGAGACCCCATGAGGCTCAAAAGTAAGAACACGAACGCAATCACAAGACCCACATGGAATCTGAGCTCGTAAGCCTCGGGGTAAACATCGGCCGTCTGTATCACCAAAGCTGTGCCGAGCCCAATAAGCATATTAAACATGGGCCCGACAAAGCACCCAGCCATGGCCATTGCAGGCTGGCCCGCTCTAGCCACTGCGACATCAGCAACAAGATCGCCCACTGAGTTCCCCCACGCGAGCACTGTGAGGCCGAGGATTGCTGGGGGCAGTTCGAGGAGTGCTCCGAGCGCTGCGAGGCAGTTCAAGAGTTCCCCAGCAACAGTAGATATCCAAAACACACTCATCATAAATGCCACAACCACTACCGGCACTTGCTCGGTTTTGGGGGGCTTGTTTTCCAGTATGAAGTGGAGAAGTGAAAGACAGGAGCTCGCAAAGAGCACTACTGACCAGAGAGGAAAATGAGTGCGTGGAAGGATGAACGAAATGGGATGAGTTAATGGCATAAACGAGTTGCAAGCGTATAGAAGGGTTAGCGGGCAAAGGGTGATGTTGGCTGATGTATAAAATCTGCTCCATTTTGAAGGTTCTGTTTGAGGAATCGTGAGTTTTAGAAGTACTGAAACAGGAAACTCCCATAGTTTCCACACCTGTTACACAACAAATGCACGAATTAGGGAAACAGCTGAAGGCTACTAATGCGTTGTTCTTCTAAAGACAAAATGAACTGAAATATGTAGGTTCACAGGAAATTTCAAAACCCAAATAATTCCCAGCAAAGAATTCTTCTGCCAAAGAGTAGCCACTGAACTTGCAACTCACCAATGCCAGGCCACTTGTTCATTGTTAATCAACTCCCTCATTTTGAAGGTTCCTGATGAATCCTCATATATTTCCTTCTAGAAAACATATTGATGAAACTTAGATTAGACTCCAAAAATCCTTGAAATCATTTACTAGCTCTCTATGTGTATGTGCATATGTATCGGTTCATTTTCTTTTTCATGCATATATAATCCCCACTGCCACCTTCAAATTCCATGTCAATATTATTCAGTGTTAAGGATCCCACTATAACCTGTATGCGAATATGTGGGAAAAACACCCAAATCCTGGTCTGGGACAACAGGTTGACATTGGCTAGCCCATAAATGACTCGAGCTATATAGAGCAATGTAACATATATAAATTCATACATACTTTGTATGTTCTTTCCATCTACACGGCTAAAGTTGTGTAGAAGTGCCTTAAATTAATCACAGAGGGGTATTGGATTAGAGCGTCCTCGAATACAACTGGACATTGGAGAGGATGCAACTTTTGGTTGGCAAAAGGAAGCAAAGGAAGAAAAAAATCCCTATGAATTTTCTTCTCTGGCTACAATCAATTTAATCTGTCTACATAAATACAGACAAAACTTGCCCAATTTTGATTACTTGCTAAGTTTCCAATTAAGCTAATTTTTCTTCTTCTTTATCCTTTGAATCCTTTCAGCACCCATTGCTTCACTAGAAAGAAGACACTTTCTTACCATAATAAGCTATCTACGATCATTATGCACAAATACAGACGCACTAGGATACACAAAATTGAAGGAGAAGAAACCATCTCATACATACCATTCCAAGAGCTTGGCGAAATCCAAACCCTAGATTTGCTTCCTCCACATTCTTCTTCACCATTTCTCCAACCTCACAATCTACCGAATTCAAACCCTTCTGAACATCATGATCATCATCATTCCCAATCACACCCACCTTATGCCCTCTTCTCCTCTTGGCTCCTTCCATCCCCAAATCCATCCAAAACACAAACCCAACAAAGAACACATAAAACCCCACAAACCCTATCGCCTGCCACAGGAAAATCTCCGCACTGAGGTACACATAGAACAAGAAGAAAGCAGCAATCAGGTAAAAGAACACGTCCCTCATGAACGGCGCGGGGTCGACCTTAAACGGCGCCGCGTAGATCGCCACAAACCCCACCACGAACGCCGACACGAAAGTCCCAGCGGAGAGGATCGCCCCGACGCCGGTGCGCGGGTGGCCCCCGCGCACGGCAGCGACGGACGCGAACACATCGGGAGCGCCGTTCCCCAGGGCGAGGAGGGTTACGGCCGCCATGCTCGGGGAGAGATTGAGATGGGAAGCAAGCTTAGTGACCACAACAGAGAACCGATCCTGGGCGGTCTTAACGAGGATGTAGAACTGAAGGACGATGAGAAGGGAGAGAATAGGGATTGTGAGAAGTGGGTTTTCATTGAATATGCAGAAATGGAAGGAGAAGTAGTTGAGAAGGCCATTGGAGTCGCCATTGCAGTGAAAAAGGGAGAAAGAGCAGCGTTCGGGAGGTGGGACTTGGAGAATTTGGGAACAGGAGGGAGAGTTGGTGGCGTTGAGGAGGAACCTGCGAGGGATTACGGAGGAATCGGGGGAGGAATTTGGGGAGACAAGGAAGAAGATGAGGGTAGAGAAGAGGGTTATGGCGATTGCAGAGGATTGGAGGGAGGGGAAGAAGGGAAAGGCCATGCCATCCCAAGACGAGGAGGAAGAGTGGATCTGTCAGTCTCTGCTGGGTTTGGATTCATCTTCCTTTTCTTCATGACCGCGTTTTTAGGAATTTTGCTCCCATGGGTGACAAATCCAGTTGGAACCCTCCCAAGCAAGGTGTGAATTTGATCGGTTTTGAACCTCTCTTCATCGCATCCATTTTAAATCGGTGCCCAAAAGCAAGATATTAACTCATCGTTTTAGATTTATTTTATAAAATTTAACGGTATGAATGGAATGAAAGTAAAATATTGGAGAAATTTTACTTAATATTCATGTAATTTCACCTAGTTATAAAGAATCTCTCTTTAATTTGAAAATTAGCACATAATTTCCTTGTAATTTTAATGGACTTATAAAAGTTAACTTTTCCATCAAATCTAATTGTTTGTTCTTCTAAAAAAAATTAGAGTGTTTAATAGAAAAATATATTTTAATTTCTCAAATTATCGAAAATTAACTCCTCACCTCAATTACAATACTTTTCAAAGAACTAGTTGTTTTTATAATTCTTAAACCAGGAAAAAGATATATTTATTGTACACAAAAATAGAGAAACATTTATATGTGAATCTACCTAGTTGGGATTATGAATATATAACCTCTATAAAATATATTTTTTTCAAATTACAAGAAGTATAAAAGTATCCATTTATTTGGATACCGCTACAATATGGGTCAAAAAATTAGTTTATGGATAGTTTTGGAAATTAAAGTCTTTTTTTTATCATATTAAACACTAAAAAATTGATGAAAGAACAAACCGTTAGATTTGACCAAAAAGTTAACTTTTGCAAGTCCATTGAAATCACAGGGGGGTTATGTGCTTATTTTTAAACCAGATGGAGATTCTTTACAACTGTGTCAAACCATAAGGAGGTTGTACAATTTTTCTAAAATATAAGAATATATCAATTTTCATATATATATATAAATCTTTCATCCATTGTATCGAAATATTTAAAGTAGTTATTTATCAAAAAAAATATTTAAAAGTTACTGACTTAATCTAATACGTCATACCCGTTCGATATCGGAGATTCACCAATTCTATAAAAAAAAATTGGGGCTAATGCGAGAACTTTTTACTCACCAATAAAGCAAGTGGATCAAATCAAAAGCTTATGAATTTATAATATGCCAAAAAGCGAACATGAAATTTGATGCAGGAATTTACTTGTAATAGTTCTTAAAAGAGCAAAACAAGATTTAACCCCAATCCCAGTTTTGCAGCAGGTACAAGGAATTCAAGCATGTACAATAAAGGCTCTAAAAATATTTAAAACAACAATATCACATTGAGTTGGACCGGTTTGATCTGCCCTTAAATGTCGCTTGACCACAAAGCCAACCTAATCCAACCCAAATCCAAAAAATCAAACCGGTCTTTCTAGTCTGGTTTTATTGTTTGGCAGTTGGATTTTTAGAAGCTTTCACGTTTGAATTTTCTGTTTTCTAGGTATTTTGCACACCCAAGCCAAGTTCCGGTGATCATACACCATTTCTCTAACCCAAAATGAAAGGTACCATTCCTAATTGGGAAAATATTTAACAACTGCCTACGTAGTTTGAGTAATTATTGAAATATTCTCTTATAATTTTAAATTTTTTATCACATCTCATGCATTTATGAAAATTACTCGATAGGTGTTGTCATCCAATTTTGTTCAAATTGACAATGAATAATCATTAAAAAAAAATAGCAACACCTATCACGTAACAAATAGTGGACTTACGTCATGATATCCTTTTCTTTCTCGTTTTGATTTTGGATTCTGTATCTCAGATATTGATTCACGCTTTATGTCATTTTCATTATTAAAAGGATTGATTATGGAGATACTATCGAGATTCTTCGGGTATATTTCCTAGCATCGTCCCGATGTTAGTTACTATATCATAAGATGAGGAAGTAGTAGACCGAGCCATTACTTTCAAAGCTATCGAACATCAATGGTATCATACTGCATCTCTTCACGGGGGTGATTTAAGTACAATAAAATACTTTAAAGTGGAATATGATACGTAACGTGAAAATTAAGAGGAAAGGTGAAAAAAAATTATTATAATAAAAAAAGAAATTTTGGTGAGAGGGAGAAAGCCGTTAGAGGGGAGAGGCAAAGGGGGGAAGGAAAAAGAAAGAAAAGAAAAGAAAAAAAAGGAAGAAGACAAACGAAGGGGAAAATCAAAAAGTGAATCATTTAAAGGTGGCCCTATTTATCCCACATCTTTTATTATGGCTATTTAATTTTTGAAAAGTGATTAGTTAAATGTTTTAGTTATGTTTATGGACTTCACATATTTAAATATTGGACCTGAAATTTATAATTTAGCTTTGATTGATTCTGTTTACGCCTTAATTAAGGTTTTACTGTAAATCAAGCTGGGACGAGCTATTTTATGAATAAATTTAGACATTCCTTGGGAAAAAACAAATTCAGAAAATGAGATTAAATATAAAATAGGAATTTATAAATTTATGGAAATTAGACTAAGATTTTTTTCTTATGGACCATAAAATTGGTAGATTAATATGACATGTGAAAAATTGAGTCGTCATCTTTGATTTACCGGTCTCTCATTATATGTAGAAGATGCAATACACGAATCATTTGATCATCAATAATTATAAATTTAACATGTGTAATTAAAGTGATAAAAATTTGTACGTGTAATTTAATAGGAGGAAGAATTCTAATTTGAAACTAATAGTGCATAAGTGGAAAAGAAAATATAGCATAGGACAAAAGAGTTTAAATAGGGGCATAGAAGTTAAAAGTAAAAGTTCATTAATTCAAATTGATGTGTAAATAATTTGATAGCATATTTATGGTTAAAAATACTCACAAAATGGGATTGGTGCTTTAAATTTTGAAATAGGGATGCAATTTATACCGACATATACTAGCATCTAAATCGGTAAAAAATTCAAAATAATTATAATAATTTAAATCTTTTGATATTTCATCACTTTGATAATGACCTTATATATAAGCAAACTATGGAAAAACTGACAAATCCCTATATTTTTCACATTTTTTCAGTTTATATGGTTATAATTTCTATAATGAAAGCAACATTAGGCTTTCACTTCTTTTATAGGTAAAAAGTTTAAAAAACTTCTTGTACTCCATTAGCAATATAAAACTCAACTTTGGTACGTTTATTGTATCTAAAATAAGTACTCCTCACGCACAAAAAAAATAGGAAAGAAAATTCAAAATAACATTATTTTGATCCTTATATTTTTTTAAAAAATATCATAAAATATAACGAGACATAATTTATATATTCAATCGATGCATATTAATTTTTCTTATTTATATATAATATGACATGCGATAAAAAATGGTCCGCCACTCACTCGATTATTATGTACCGTAATTGGACTTTCCATTCTTATCTTACAATTTCGTCCGAAGCTAGCGCATCATCACTGTCGGCTCTCGAGACGAGACGAAGCAAAGACACCTTCACGGCGCGTTCACCGTCGTCAACGATGCGATCACACCCACCGGTCCTACTTCACCGCTCGCTCTACCCGGTCGAGCCGGGCACTGCTTTCCCTGGGAAACATCGCCAAACAAGAGGCCCGGTTCATACTCCGGTTCAGCAGCTGCTCCCTCACACCCATCTGCAACCTGAGGGTGAACCGCCCACAGCCCTCGTATGGACCGGAGCGTGCCCGGTCGAGCTCGATGTAGGGAAACCTGCATGATATTTGGCCCGGTTCGAGTCTTCGGCTACCGGTACAACTGTGGAGTGGTTTCGCTGACGGAAACCCTCGTATCATCGATCTCCAATACGGCGGCGCGTGGACCGGACGCGCTCTCTGCAGTGTCGGCGACAAGATTTGTGCGGCAGACGGGACAGGTGGTGTGAGAAGCGAGCCAGGCGTCGATGCAATCAACGTGGAACGCATGGTCGCATCGGGAGAGCAGCCGCAGAATCTCTCCTCCTCCGCCGCCGAACTCGTTCAGGCACACGGCGCACTCGAGCGCGCCTATTCCGATCTCGAGCTCCTTGACGTCGGAGAAGAGAAACGCCGGCATCGCCTCCAGCGCCGCCGAGTCCACGCCTCCGGACCGCCGGCCCCTCCCCCCGACGTAGCCGACCAAGGCGGTCCAGACGGTCCCGCGGTCGCCGGAGCAGCGGCGGAAGTAGACGGAGATGAAGCCCGTGAAGACAACGGCGGCGATGAGCGCGGCAATGATGATGGCCACGGAGGGATTCAACTTCCCGTTACGATCGACGACTTGGGCGCCGGCGATGGTGATTCCCGGTGAGAGAAGGAGAGAGAGAAGAGCGATTGAGGGGGATCGGAGATCGGTGCTCCTGCCTCCCTGCATGTAGTTCAATTTAACTGCTTCGACTTCAAATTCTTCTCTCCTTTTTTTTTTTTTTTTTTTTTTTTTCCAATTTTGAACTTTTTCGTACATTTTCCGGTGATCATATAAAGGAAGGGTCCTTTCTCTTGTGGGTCTAGAAAAATCTAAGTTGCTCCTGAACGATGTTTTCCATTTTCCAAGTTAGTCCCTTTACTTTAATTTTTTCTCCAATCTGATCACATTTTAAGAAATTAAAAATTTGACTTTGGCCCCATGCCTAGTTAGATAAGTAAGAAATGATTTCATCTAGAGTTCTAATAATGTATACTACTGAGCTCGACTTTTTTTTACATGTCTAACTAAACATCTGTTTAAAATTATTTTCCCTCGATCCCTAAAATTTTACCAAATTAGAAAAAAGGAAAGTAAAGGGGCCACCTTAGGAGGAAAAATTATTCAAAGACTAATGCAGACCAAAACGAATAGTTTAGGAACGAAATTAGCCACTAACTCATATTATTTATGGTACAAACTAGTTGAAATGCAATGTCATAAAAATAAGGGTAACTTTGGTTTTTTAAATACTTAATTATCAAAATTTCAATCACCTAGCAAGTCAATTATAAATTTTATAGGAGAGCACTAGGTTAGATAGTAATGACTCGTCTCCTTATAGTCTATTATTAGTTTCTGTTTTTGAAAGTCAGGGATTTGAGTTGAATTGTGATGTAATTTTTCTCTTTTATACCTAAAATAAATATATTTTTCTTTTTAAATTTATAAAAAGTGTTGATTATGTTTATATACTTTTATGAAAATTATTGAAATTTATGTATATTTCTTGCGCCCACAAATTACATTACATAACACCATTTTATAATGGCAATATCAACGTGACACACCTCTCATGCTCACTCACGCACACTTGCACACACATTACACTCATGCACTTAATACATAGAAACAAAAACAAATGAAATCTTTGAAAGTATTGCATATCCCATATTAAATGCAACTCTACCTTTGGCATGCCTGTGGGTCAGGTTCGACAACTAATTGTGATCCACTCCCTGTGCGTGATTTGCCACAATTTTAAGATTGCATCGCCCATTTTACCAAAGACATTTACCAAAGATTAATTTATATCACATTTTAACAAAAGTGATGTACGAGGGACACATACGACGGTCTGTATCATGCAATTTGTTAGGATGCGCTTCCGTTGTTGGACGGTCCAATAGTTGTATGGACCGTTGGATGTATTTAGAAAATTTTCAAGAATATGATCAAACGATTCTGTAGTTGTTGGACCGTTTAGCAGTCGGAGAGAAGTCTAACCCGTTTATTCTGTTGTTTCTAGGGTTCAATTTTAAAATATTACAAATTGCCACTTGTAACTTACAAAGTCATGGCTTGAAATTTGAAGTTTTCATTTAGAAATCAAAAATGATCAAGGGAAAAAAGGGAGGGGGGGATGGGGGCGCAGCTCAATTGCTTTTAAAAAGTAGGGAAATAATCATAAAATAATTATTTTTCATCCTCATGGAATTAGAAATGTTCGTGACGGCAATTATAAAGATTCAATTTTAAAAACAAAATAAAATATATTTTATATGTATGTATTCGATAAAGGATTTCAATTCACACATTATATGTACTAATCATATTGTGTGCGCTTCACGCATGTTCAATCACTTTCGGCCAGTGTGAGATATTTGAAAGAGCTTATATGTAGGACTATTAATAGTTTGACATAAGATTTTTGTGGTATTAGATTTAGAAATTATAAAAGAAATGGTTCTGAGAAGTAGAGAAATTTTGAAACGGTGAGTTTTATTTGAACTTAAATTTTGAAGTAGTTAATTATATTTAAAATTCAAAATTTTAATTTTAATTATCATTTTTATCCTGTATTTTCAGTTAACTTATAATAATGATAGTTGAAGGAATAGACGTATTCATTAAGGATTTCACTTTATACTCAATTATAAAATGATCATGAATTAAGATTTGAAAACCTCAGTTGATAGACTTTTTTGTCTTAATTATTTATATTTTAATGAATGGACATAATCGGGACAACAATTTTTGGTCAACGCAAGCACATAATTGATCAAATTAATAATTACTGAATTTTTGTTAATTATTATTTTTATTGAAGGTGGCTCGTGAAAAGAAAATAAGGAAAAAACAAAATTCTTCGGACTAATCTAGTGTTTAATGAGCAACCATGTATTTCCACAATTAAAGCTCTTAACTCCTATTTGGCAACCCTGCATCTCCATTATTAAGGCTCTTGAAAGTCCAACTAAAATTAACAAAAGGAAAAAAAAAAAAAAAAAAAAACACACACACACACACAAGGGGCTATTCATTCAAACTTTTTCCTGTGATGACCTTGAAATTAAATGACGAAAGAAGAAAAAAAAATTAAGAATGAAAAGTGGAGATTTAGAGGAGTCATCCATCTCTTTCACCTTGGTCGACATTGGATTATCGGATCACTTAATAAATGATTTATTTTAAGGATTCATCTTTCATACAGTGTTATTGTATCTGATTAGCTGCTAATGCTCCTCAAAATAATTTTCCAATTAAAAATGTGTTATCTTTTTATAAAATCATTCATTAAAACAATATTATTTTATAACTCCATAAGGAAATTTTCCCTTATTTTAAATATCCGTAAAATTATACAAAAATAACTAGCAGTCAAAATTTCAAAATAGCAAGAGAGGCTTTTAATTGAGCTTAGGAGTTACAGCAAATGAGTAACTAAACAAGGTAAGTTGGAAACTAATATTATTGCTCTTTATTAGTTTTGTTGCAGGGTTTGTTTGTTCCCATGGCAAATCAAGTTTTGCGAAGTTATTTTATGACTCGTGGTTTGGGGTGAAATGGCACTCGAAAGTTGGGCATTTCTTGTTTTCATAGGAACTTTTGTACTAGAAATAATGGTATTCAAATTGTGAAGATTATATGCTCAAATTGAACTTCAGGGGGAAATCTAAGACTTTGGGTATAATTGAGGGGACTTTGGTGTAATTAGGAGCATAGATGGTTAGTGGTTAACGAAACTCTTAATGAAAGGGATAAATCCAGCATTATTTCATAATTTAGGAGGCTATTTGTCAAAATTGAAACTTCAAGGAACTTTGAGATTTTGATCAAACTTCAGGTGGCATTACTTGAGCAATGAATGTCACGCCTATTTTAATCGAGAAAATTTTATATGTGCTAAGTTCCACATATTGGAGCCCCACCCGATCAAAAAAAAGTAGCACATCATTCCCCCTTTGATTATGTTCATATTTATTCATTTTTGGGGAAATTGCACTTAAACTCCCTGTGGTTTCACCTCGTTGCAAGGAACCCCCTATGGTTTGAAAATTAGCACATAACCCCCCTGTGGTTTCAATGGACTTGCAAAAGTTAACTTTTCCGTCAAACCTAACGGTTTGTTCTTCCAAAAAAAAAGAAAATTAGTGTTTAATAGAAAAAATAGACTTTAATTTCCCAAATTATCAAAAATTAATTCCTTACCTCAATCGCAATAGCTCTCAAAGAACTAGTTATTTTTATAATTCTTAGGCCATAAAAATGATATATTTATTGTAAAAAAAAAGAGAGACATTTGTATGTGAATCTACCTAGATGCTTATAATATTCGTATACATGTTTCTAATCATCATGATTAGTTTGGATTATGAATATATAACCTCTATAGAATATATTTTTTTTCAAGATACAAAAAGTATAAAAGTGTCAATTTATTTGGGTACTACTATAATAGGGGTTAAGAAATTAGTTTATGAATAATTTTGGAAATTAAAGTCTTTTTTTATCATATTAAACACTTAAAAATTTGAGAAAGAACAAACCGTTAGATTTAACGGAAAAGTTAACTTTTGCAAGTCCATTGAAACCACAGGGGGTTATGTGCTAATTTTTAAACCACAGGGGGTTCCCTGCAACAAGGTGAAACCATAGGGAGGTTAAGTGCAATTTCCCCTTCATTTTTTGAATTCACAGAAGTCACCTCTTGTAAATACATGTTTTTTATATTAAAAGGGAGGATAATGTATCACTTAGTAAGGGATAGATCTTAAACCTTAGTCGAGAGAGAAGGATGACCTTAAACTTTAAGGCCACTTTTATTGTGCCATATTAGAAGACGTGATGGGATAAAATTCATACCATCCTACGTTGTGGAATTAATTAGTTCATCCTTTCTTGTGAGATTATTATGGTTAAATGACCTTTTTACCTCTTTTGTTAGAAACATAGCTCCCAACAAGATTGAATACAAAAAACAAAAATCAACTATATTTCCCCTTCTATGATTTTGGTATTACAAATTATCCTAATAATGTGACATGCAAAAATAAAAAATGAAAAATAACTTGCATTCGCCCTTTAAAAAGAGCAAAATGACATTTTTGAAAAGTAAACAGCAATAACCTTCCATCCCATTTAGTCTTGTGTCAATCACTTAGGTGGGATCTCCCGTGTCCCATAGACAATCCAATCCAATTTCTTTATATTTCATCTTATTCAGTCCTCTAATCCAGTAAAAGAAACATGCCGTATAGAATGGGTATGAGTACACATTAAAACCCTATACATGGAATGGGTTGTAACATTTTTGTTTAAATTTTATGTTCAATTTTAATTAAAATTATGAATTTATCCTTTGAAATATAACTTGTTGAAATACAATTTTAAGGGGAAGGCGGTGGTCTTAACGGAGGTAATTAACGGAGCTAATTTCGATGAAATATAGAATATTAAGGGAGGCACGTAGGCAAAGGAAATAGATGAGGTGGGGAACAGAAAAAGGAAAAATGAAAAAGAGAAGAGGGGGAGGAAAAAGGAAATAGATGGAGGAATTAACGGAGGTAATTTCGATGGGGGTTCTGTTGGGATCCGTTAATTTCAGGTAAAGTTGTACTTCCCTTGGTCTCGTACTCGTTGTTTTTATTGAAATGTTCTTCATAGCAGTAATTATCGAATTATCTTATTTGCTTGTCGAATCTGTTTGCTTGTGCTTATTTGATCTTGATATGAGTATTTATTTGATCCATTTGATTCGAATGATCTCCGGCCATTTTAATATGAAAATATTGTTCAATTGAAGTTTATAATTTTGTGTCAGTTGTGTTTGAGTCATGTCATAAAACGATCATTGAGGACTGTGTGATTTGAAGCAAATACAGGTTGTGTACCCTATGGGGGATTTTGTGAATCCAAACACGGGCCGTGTGCTTAGTGAGGACTGTATGACCTCGAAGGAGTGGATTGATCGCAACTGTATTTGTTGTTGTCATCGTTTTGATAAATAGTTATTGTGCAAGTTGGTTAGTCGCACACAAGTTCATTTGATCATATATTGTTGGTGGTACTCCTTTGCCGCCATTGTGTACTGACCCCTTTGTTGTAGGCAATGACACATGAATGATTGCAGATTATGGAAAAAGTTGTTGACGAGTACCGGTGCTAGTCTTGTTCTACATCTATGCGTACGCGAGTAGCAAGTGACTTGTAAACTTTTTGTGTAACTCCTGTAATCAAACTATAGATCAATTAGTGTACATAGATGGTATTTTGGGATCCTAGCATCATTATTGTTAATGCTTCAAGGCTTGGTTAAGTCCGAAGAGTGGGGTTGTCATAAGAGTGAACCCTTCATTAAACCTTCACTAAGGGGTACGAGTATGATGTGTCCTTAAATTTCGATCGAATGGGAACGAGTAAATATTAAAAGTCTATATTCGACAAGTGATCCCTATCGTGAACCTTAGGTAAAATGTATGAATGACCTTAAATCTTAAAATTAAAAGTTTTGACGGAGGTGGAAATAGATGGATCGATGGTTGGTACCTTATTTTTAATGGAATAAAAATCGATAAACAAAGTCCTTATTTTATTGACCATTCCGTCCGCGAATGCGGGAATAAGTAGGAGTAAAAGATGCCCAAAAGGAAACGATGCGCATCCGGGGAATCGAACCCCGGTCAGTACCGTGGGAGGGTACTATGATACCACTACACTAGATGCGCCTCTTTGATTGACGTAACTAATTTTATTTATTTAAATGTTTAAATTTCTCAAATTCAGAAAAACAAATCTTGAGGTCCTACCCGTATCCATATAGTCCCGTGATGTACGGAGACCAGATCAAAATATTAAAATATTAAAATATCAAGAGATTCGAATTATTATTAACTATTTTAAATTTTTCATCATTTATATGATGAGCGTGTACTCGCACAAATTATATAAAACTTGACAAATTCCTATAAATTTCATATTCTTTTGGTCCGTACCATTGGATTTTTTTGGATATGGACTCATTTAGTGTTTATTTGCCTCTTTCATAAATATAGAGTCTAATTTCTTACGACTCCTTATTCCCTACAATAATACATTCTATCTTGTTTAAGGAATTTAGAATTCACACATTACAGCGGAGGTGAGTCCCTCTCCATATAAGGGGGTCGAAAACCATTTTAGGTATCCTTTTTAAAGGTTAATTATGTTAAAACGACGTAGTTGTGGGACATAGGATGAGACGATTTCTTCCACTCGGGCCGAGACTGAAATTCCCCTAACTCAACCCAACGTTCAAGTTTTGCCTTACAACACGATTGACATAGAAAGAGAATGGTTGGCAACTTCTAAAAGCAGCATACAATTCATGATTTCGGCTTTGATAGCTTCGCTGCTAACCTCCCTCGAACTGTTTTTGGATTTGGTTGAGCTTTTCTCGATTTCCTTTTCCTTGGCTTCCTGTTAGATTGCCTCTTCCCTAAGCGCTGGCGGCGGATCTCGGGATCGGCCCACCCTTTCCCCCACTCGGAGAATGTAGAATAAGATTTAGGGCTTCTCAGTGAGAGCACCATATCAGCTTCAAGATAAACATTGAAGGTTTTCTCCTCTATACTGGATTGCAGAAACTCCAATCCCAGTTTCGTTGGCTTCGGAAACTTAATCTGAACGCGCGCCTGCACGGCATTAGCGTTCGAGTTAACATAACAAAATTCGAACCTTAAAACCAAGCAAAGACGGATTTAACAGTTCAATCATATGCTAAAGACCAATCTCAGCAGCGAATAGTTGCAGGAAAAAGAAACAGAAAAATACTTGAGATTATTATGATATGAGATCATTTCAAGTTCTTTTTAATTTCCCTCAAGACAGATAAAAAAGGATTACCGAGATGGCGACTGTAAGTAACAATAATAGGATCGATGGATTCACTAAAGGAAAAAATACCAACGGCGTGTTCGATTCACAGAATGGGAAAGAGAATGAATGGAATTCTCGGTACGGAATAGGTACGCTCGTTCGTCATGAGTGGGATGTGTACTGTTGACTAGGCATGAATATGAATAGCTACTTTTAGCCTTAGGGTGAACTAGACGAGGTTATAGCTATTAAATAGACTACGAATGATTGATTAGCTATTACCATAAACCAAACAGTGTCATAAATATTTTGGTCCAAAGATCTGGTGTGCATCTAATCCTATGAATGTTAAGACAAGCAAGCCAAGTAAGCCAAGTCCAGGGCTTCCCTAGATAATACATAATATTATCAACGTTGCCTGCTGTTACATTTCATCAAATTATGAATGTCTTAGAGAAGGAAACTGTAACTTAGAAGAGCAAATTAATGTATACCTTGTCATCTCCATCTCTAATGTAACCTTTATCTTCTAAAATACGAGCAAGACCTTTCCACCATAGCATGTCTGTTGCTGCAAACTTTTGAGACTGCATCATCAATGCAACACCACAGTTCAAGACGAGGGCTTTCACCGTAACCATGGGCATGCACTACGCTGTCATTTTATTTATTTAGGAGGAAGAGGGGGAATTTGGATAACGAAATAAAATGATGCAGAAACTACCTGTTCCCTCATTTTGCGGACGATCATCCTGATATCTGGCTTATCCATAAACCGTCCTCGCATTATATCACTGCATGTTAAATCATCATATGAATCATCTGTATAGCTGTGCTGTCCCTGGAAAAATTGATATAAGCATCTGCATCAGTAAAAAAAACATTCACAAAAGAAAAGAGAACACATAGCTTCTCATCCTTCCTTTTTAATTACGTCAAGCTAAAAGTATTTACTTAAAAAGGATGAGTGAAAAACAGAAAATTGTTCATGATCATTCTCATAAGAATCGGCTGATGTAAAGTTGAGGAGAGAATATATGAGCACAAACGTGAAGTGATTTCCATTTTATATGAATAAATGACAATAAATTGAACTACACAAAGAATTGAAATCATCAGTCATGCAATACACAGTAAAGTAGGAGTACAAAATCCACAAGGACCAAATACAAGATTGATTTGATGCTAATAGAAAGGCACACGAAAAGGAAGATAAAAAAGATAAAAAGAAGAAAGCAAAAACAAATCAAAGGCTAACTCACATAATGCGCAGCAATAAACTGCATAAAAACATCCACCTCTTCTTTCAAATTCTGCATCTCAGGAGGCTCACTTCTACAGACATCACACCTGCATGGTAGAAGTTTCAAATAAAAAACAAATAATTGCTATAACAAGCAAGCATATAAATTAATGTTCTTGTTATAAGGTTATACAGTTGATTCGAGAATGGCAAGAAACAAAAAAAGAAAAAATAAGAGAGAAAAAGAAGGGGAAAAGGAAAAGAAGAATTATTATTGCTGATAAAGAACTCTACAGAACTCCTTATACTAACAAGTAATCAAGACAGATCCTAGGAGAGAATTTACAAGAGACATTCTTTGTGACTAAAATCCTCCCCGAAGTACTCTACAAGCATTTTGGCTCGACAACATGAGGTATTCATTCCATATCTGAAAGGGATAAAATATTAAAATGTCAAGAGAAGGACGAAACAGATAAGGATTCAAGAAGACATGTTCAACAAAAACCTGAAGCAGTCGGATAACATTTTGTAGGCTTGTTTTGTCTGCTCCACACTTCTTTGATTTGGTAAGAGTGTTGGAGGCCTTGACAGGTTTGCATATAGAACTGTAGGACAAACCCAAAAAATTCTTGTAATTATTCTCTGCCCAGTGGGTGGGCTGGACAACTCAAGTCCATCTCCACAAGGAAGATATATTTCTTAAATTCTGCAATATTGTTTTAAAGATATAAAAGTGTTTTATTTCCCCCGGGCCTTTGCCCCTTCATGATGTACCATATTGTCTCTCTTCTAGTTATCTTGTATTGGGATGAAATGCAGAAATCTAAAGAAACAACATATCTTTCACGTTCAAAACTGATGGATTCTAAGTTCACAATATAAGGTTGAGTTTGGATGGTGGGAATGGAATGAGAATGGGAGTGGGAATAGAATGGAAAGGGAATGGAATGACCATTCCCGTTCATACGATTGGTTTGCTCGATGATGGAATGAGCATGCAAGTAACTTTAAATAGCTTTGAAAATATAAAATAAATAAATAAATTATAAAAACGTTGCGTCAGGGCATTTACAATGCCATGCAACATTAATGGGATTCATTGATGGGAATGAAAAATTCCAAAGTATTAGGAGTGGAATGGTCATTCCGAGAGAATGGAATGACCATTCCAGGCTTGAGTGCGTAACCAAACAACATCTAAATGGGCCCTAGGTATCACCATCTCCCTCAGATGATAATTTCTTCCACTTCCATTTTAAGCTATATGGGATTACAAGCCTAATGAAGTACTAGAGCTTCCAAAAAACACCCCACCAAAAAACTCTTGCCACCTACAGGCTCTATGCAGGTGGTGGGCGTGCATATACACATGCAAGCATGAGTTATATCTTTGAGTCTGTATGCCTGTGAAAACTATAAAACAGTTTCTACTTTGTACATATATGTTAGCTATATATGCATGTTTCTTCTTTGTATAAGGCAAGGTGATGTGCAATTTCATGTTGCTACAAGTAGTCAACCTGCCACCTGCCAAAATTATCAGATTCCAGTTTTGTCCCAATCACCACTCTTTTTGAAACTGGTTCACCAGAGAGATGAGTTTTCTTGTCATAAAGTTAAAATGACCATAAATCCATAATTAAATAACACTTCCTACTTACATCAAGCTAATAAACATTTTTTATGAATCATAAATGAACTCACTGCAATCTGCCAATTTGCCATCCCTTCCAGCTCGACCTGCTTCTTGATAATATGCTTCCAAGCTCTGCAATTGTTATAAGCCGATAGCAACATCAAATATATGAAATGATATACCAACAAATCTTCAGTTAGATGATCAAATAAAATTCCCTATCAGGAGAGGTATTGATGGATGGGACACCCAGTCGTACACATAAAAACATGCAACTAGTGTTCAGTTTTTGAAGAAGTGGGGATAAGACATTTCAAGACAACAGAAAAATAATACCTGTGGCCAACCATAATGAATGACTCTTCGCACATTTAACTTGTCAATCCCCATTCCAAAAGCAATTGTTGCAACAACCACCTGGAGGATAGAGAAGAAGCATGAGAGCATGTCTATAAAACAAAAAATGGGAGTACAATCCACATTAAAACACCAGGCTAGTTTTGATATCCAAATTTTAGAGAAACATAAGAAGAACAATTACCCAATTTGAATAATAACAACAACAAACTGTGCCTTAATCCCATGAGTATCCATTTCAACATTCTTGTATAATCTTAGTACGTACCTCTAAAGCATTTTCATGAAATTCCTTGTGGACAGACCTTAGATGTGATTTTGGCAACTGGAAGAAAGTAAAATCATTAGTAAATTAAATAACATCATAGCATCCACCGAAGCCTTGTGACGCTAAACAATAATTTCAATCCACATGCTTGGACATAAAAATTCAATCTTATGAGGAAATAGGCCTAAAGATTGAGGGTATTTAACATTACCTACAATAAGAATGAGGGTCTGATTTTAATTGGAAGAAAAAGCAGGAGCACATCATCTTGAAACATGCTACAGATAATTCGCACTCTAAATTCTGCCATTGCAGTTCAAAAAATATATACCTTTGCATTATAAGCAGCAGCCTTGACTCCAAGTCGACAAAGATACTTTGCAATGCTCAATGTCTCTTTTCTAGTAGGGACATATATGATAGTTGGTCCTTGCTCCAAAGGTTCTTTACAAAGTTGTAATCTTTCTTCTGGTTTGGTTGGCGGATCAAATGTTTCAGAAGAGCCACACAAATCCCGGTCCTCAGCAGTAGAATGTCCACAAAATTCGCCGCAGGCAACTGCAACAGTAAATTATCATCAATAAGCAGGATGAGATTGACATCCAAGATCTCTTAGCAAGTCCAGCCTCATCAGTCCAAAAATTTTACAATGTGCATAACAGCGTAAACATATTTTATGAACTAACAGTAAAGAAATACCATCCCAGTCATCGACACTTTGAAAGACATCAGCTTCATCTTCAAGATATTCAATGGACAATTGTTTCCCCTGTGAAGCAGTTGAGGTTTTCTCCCCTTCAGAACATACCCCATCATCAGCTCTGTCAGAGTAATCATCCTCTGTGCAGTCAACATCACTGCTACTGGAATCATCGGATGCATTTCCTAAATCTTGCAAAATGGTACTATAATTCTTTTTATCAGACTTTTTCTTTTTAGTGTATGCATCAACTAAATCACGGAAATCCTTTTCATACGAAGAAGGAGAAGATGTTCTACTATGCCTTACCTGTAAAGGGTGGAAGGAAAATTAGAAAATTGTCTTCAGAAACAATTTTGGATGCTTGAAGTGATTAATAAACAATTAAGAAATGAAACAATCTAAGTTACTCGAATTGTTTGTGCATGGCCATTCCCATCCAAACAGATGCAAACAAAGAGTTTCTTCGAGGCAAATGAATACCAAAATGCCAAAACCATATTCGGAAAAATTGAATGACTTACAGAAAAACAAAGATTTGGCCGAAAAAATGAAGTGAGCACTACTTCTGCATCTTTTGACATGCACAGTGACTTTAGAATGTCTTCTCGAACAGGAACAGTTGCAGTAGCGGTCAATGCCATCAGGGGAATATCATGTTTCAAAAATTTCAAATTGTTTGCATTGAAGTTCTCCCGCAGTACAGACAATCGCCTAAAGAGTAAAAGAGGAATTGTATAAGGAACTGTAATGCAGCTACGCTAAGAGTGGTGCTAATAGGTGGGGTTTAGTTGGGGAAAAAAAAAAGATACCCACGAACTGAATATGCATGGAAAACAGTTAAAAAGTAGAAGCGAGTATACAAGGAGGGATGCTCAAAATAACTAATTTGGGGTTGAAATCACTCAATTATCCAATACAGAACCACCCTCGCATCACCACATAATTACTTTGTTTGAAAAAACAAAAATCATCTATTGGTAGCAGCTTTATAAAACTGCATCCACTATGAGCAATCCTTCTTGCTTTGCATGTGCAGGCCATTTGGTATATTAAAAGCAGATATACCACTATAAAATTCACTGCAAATCTTAAGAATGGTGGTATGCTAGTGATCTAAAGGAGATGAAAAAACAGACCTGTAGTCAGGTCTAAAATCATGGCCCCACTTAGATATGCAATGGACTTCGTCAACTGCAAACAGTGCAATTCCACGATTCTCTGCAAGCCTCTGAAGTTGAGTTATCAGTCTGCAGAAAATAAATGAATTCATTTCTTTTCAGTAGTAAGACAGACAACCAATATGGATATCAAGCCAAGTGATGCAGTCTATTCTTACCTTGATAAGGTCTCAGGGCAAACATAAATGATTTCATACATTCCGCTCATTGCTTTCTTCTCGACAGTACTATCTGGCTGTCCAGACCCAAGAAAACAAGCGGAGACCCCATGTTTCGCCAGCTTCAAACATTGATCATGCATCAAACTTATCAAGGGTGAAATTACAACCACAACCTTCCCAGTCAACAATGCAGGAATCTGAAAGCACATTGATTTCCCTACAAGAGAGATGATTGTTTCAAATGATTAAAAAACCTACAAATTAAATACGGTGGTAGCATACCTTAACAAAATCCAAATGACAATACCAGATCCAGTTGCAGAAAGAACAAGGCAGTCTTGGTTTGCTGCCCATGCACCCAGTGCTTTCTTTTGGAAACCCTTTAAGCACGTATATTTGAAATGCTTGAACAAAACCTTATTGACTTTCTGCTCCCAATCTGACCCAATTTCAAACTCTTTTGGGCAGTATACCGCCAATGATCCTGACGCAATCTGTTTATCATGATCTATATCAAAAAGAACATCCTTCTGGTCTCTAAAAGGTCTGACCAATACCGCTGACCCAGGGCCTGATACACTAGTCCTGCTTTGCTTGGGTCTGCCAGTGAACATAAGATGTTCTGTTATACTAGACTGTCGCATTTGACCAGAAGAATGCAAGGAGTGGGCCCTTTTTCCCAGAGAAGCTCCATTGCTAACAGAACATTTAGAACTAGTAGATGTATGCCTACTGTTCCTACGACAACTGGTTAACATAAACTCAACAGCATCACCCACCGATGAACCTACGGCTTGTATAGCTTCCATAACTACCGAATGTTCAAATCCCATTTCAACTAATTGAGAAATGACCTCACCAGAAGACATACTAGTGCTATCCATCGTATGACGACCGTTTCCAAAAGAGGCTGCCACCACAAAATTCATTCTCATAAATTAGGCAATTACTTTTTGATAAGAAAAAGAAAAGGACAAAACTATAGGCACAACAATGGCATTTATAGTCAATTCAGCTAAAACAACCTCCTCTCCAGCAAGAAAACCAAACGATTTCTTCTTCTTTCTTTCTTTTTTTGTTCCCTCTCTCTTGTGAGACTAGTTTTTCCAACAAAGCTTTCTCGAATCAGTTTCGGTTCGTAGTTAATGATTGAGCTCTACTCCTTGCTCCAATTCTTCATTCACCTATATAGTTCACCAACCTCTATGCAACGACCTAAAGCCAAAAATGGGATTCTTGGACACAGTGCACATCCAAACTACAAATTCACAAAAACTTCAAACAATGCAGAAATAATTAACAAGTTCAGCAAAATTAGAAAAAAAAAAAAAAAAAAAAAAGTGAAAGCTGTTGTGCGTGGTCTGCAGAAGAAACAAAGGGGCTTTACTTTTACTCTGAGTCGTAACCTTCGGTGCTTTGGCTACATTCGAAGAGATAAAATTCAACGATTCGCTCATGTGAAACAAAAAAAAAAAAAAAAAAAAAACGCATTCTGAGCGGAACAAGCAGCAAATGCAAATGATAAGATGTAGTGTATGGGAGTTTTACAGGAACGATTAGTGGATGAAAGAAAGAATCGAAACATAATCTGACCTGCGTCTTCCTTCAACTCTGTAGATCAGTCCCAGGAGGAGGAGGAGGAGGGAAGATTGAGCGCGGCTTTGTTCTTTCGGGTTGGAGCTTTCTTTGATTTGATTTTGCTGCTGACAAGAGCTAAGGCTGGTTAAATACCTTTTTTTCCCCGGGATGAAACGACGTCGCAATGGAGGGAAATGGAGGTAGCGGCCCTAACTGGAGAGAGAGGGACGACGTCGTATGAGACCCGACCCGATTGCCAAGGGATGGTATACCACATCAAGCAAAGAAGAATTTATATGTAATCCCTCTGGTTTTTTTTTTTTTTTTAATTTTAGGGTAAATTTAAAATATTATTAACCAAAACCGAACAACAAGGTTGAAGCCAAACAAAAATATAATGAAACAAGGCACAAGCCTAAATATGATTCTAATATCTAAGTGTGGACCCTCTCAAATGCTCTCTTATATTTATTAAGTTTAAGTTGCTTAAAAATTACTTAAAAGTATAAGTAATTTATCATAATTGCATTAATTAGTTATAAAAGTTTACATGTTTCTTACTTTTAATTATAAAAGAAAGTGATTAATCATACTACAATCGAAAAGAGAATCAACTCATTTGGCATGCTATCGAACTATATAATTTAGTTCTTATTCGCAACTTATTCATAAAAGTCAGAAAAAAAATAAAATTGAAAACCAAAACCTTAAGGCCTGTTTGGTTGGTTCGGTTTTTAAATCTTAATTTTTTGACAAAATAGAAACCAAAAGAATAATCAATAGTTCGATTTGTTCGGTAAAATTTAAAATATATTGATGTTTAATAAGAAAATAAATAATTAAACAACAAAAGTAGACTTACATCTCACAATAATATCATACAACCAAGCAAATTTAGCTTTTACGAATAGAATAAGAGATCTGTTGACCAGCTTTGCCTAAGATGTTTCGAAGTGATGATTATATAGCTATTAAGTTTACAAAATTGATCAACAAACAAATTAATACTGAATATGAAACTCACCGTAAATAAACTTTACTACTTGTTTGGTTCATAAAATAAAATGGAATAGGTATTTCACATAAATATAGCACGAGCAATCAAAGAAGTATGTGACGAATGATCCTTTTCAAGGGTTATGAGTGGAATGGATAAGTAATAGTTATTGCCCCCTTAGGCATCGATAATAGCTATTCATTGTCTATTATTTCTCTATTTCTCTCGTAGTCCATGAGTGTGGTTATTTCACTTATGCCCCGCAGAGATGTTATATTTCTACAAAATGCATATTCCATTTTATTCTGCGACCCAAATAAGTGGTTAATTTTGCTCAAAAATGATCATGACTCCACAGTTAAAAATATAGGAGTTTTAATTAACAAGCATGATAGTGTGTGATTATAACTAACTGGCCTTAACGTGCAGTTCACGATTCTCGATGTATTTTTAGGCATTCTATGTTTTTTAGAATATTTATGATTATTTTAGTATATTTTTATAACTTAATATTTTGAAGCTTTATGGATATTTTACACTTCCAAAAATATGAGAATAATTTGGGTTTTTTTTTTAGTTTAAATGTTTAGAGAATTTTTCACCTATTTTGAAGTGGAGCTTAGTAGCAATAAAGATTTTTAGATTTTGGGAATACTATGGTCATTTTAGCCTTTTTTTTGTTTTTTTGGGTATTTAATTTTTTTTATAAATTTTCTAATTTTAAGAGGATTTTAATCATTTTACAATTTAAGAATACATGAAATATTATATATTTATACACGAATAATTTAATAAAATTATAAAATAATCAGTTCAAGCTGCACTGTTCACTCTCGTCAGCTCGATTATAGTAGTGAGTACAACTATAAGATACAGTCAACAAAATTGCCAGAAAAGAATAAATAAAAAATAAAATAAAATAAAAACCTTGGGGATCTCAAAAGAAACTTGAAGAGAGAGAGAGAGAGAGGGAAGATGGGCGGTGCATCAGTGCGGGTCAAGCTGGCTCTGGTTCTCTCCCTCTCGGCCGCAGCTTTCCACTCTTCATCCTCCTCCCGCTTTCACCTTCCAGAACCTTCCATCCCTTCACCACCACCGCCACCACCACGATCGTCATCGTCGTTGCTGCTCGAACTTCAACATTCGTCTCCTCCCAACTCCAAGGCCTCTGTTTCCGATCTCCTCTCCCTGCTCGCCACCAATGAGCAATCCTCATCTCTAAACCCTAATACCGCTGCTGAGCTCCGATCCTGCCTCAAATTCCTCGTTCCTTTCACTCCCACTCCACCGGGGGCCACCGCGCTGCGGCAGCTGGGTTCGAAAGCGAGCCGCAGGGAGGAGGATGAGCTCGTGTGGTGGCCTCCTGAGCCGGTTCTCGAGCTCGCTCGCCTCTCCTTCGATTCCGCCGGTGATCCGGGGGCTATTCACCGAACTCTCGATCCTACTGTGATCCCAGTGAGTGTTTTTTTGTATTTGTATTTCTGTAATTTGAATGCTTGCATAAACGTTAATTCTAGTTCCGATTATATATTTATATAACTAATGTGGGATTGCTTTTAGAATCCATAGAAATAGAACTGACTGGAACTCTGATTCTGAAAAAAAATATTCATTCAACGAGAACATCATGATAAACTTGCATCACAATAAGCAATGGGTAATGTAGGAATTAGAAATCAAATTATTTACATTCTATTCTCTTTGAAAGATTCGATGCCAATTAGGCTCTTAGTGAGCTGGCCCTTGATACGAGTAGTGAAAGAAGGTGAACATTCAGGTCGGCCTTCTATTTCTAATAAAGGATATCATTTTTTAACCCTGCAGAAAAACAATAATAGCAATAGAAATAAACACAATAGCTACAAACTGGATTGAAAATTGTACAGGCGCAGAAACTATTTCAGTATAGAGATCACAGAAGGAATCCGAAAGATCTCGCAACAGTTTACAGTTGTGAAAGACAAGAAGGGAAAGAATAAAGTAGCCGAAGGTCTTCAGTGAACTGCAATTTGAGTGTTAAAGCTTAATTATGTCTGGCATGCAAAGAGAGGAGCGAGTACATGGAAGCTTACTCCATTTTATTACTTGTCGGTATGGCAAGATGTTTGTTCATTAGATGGCATTCTGAACCATATAGTTATTATAAAGTAATCATGATTAGTTAAATTATAGAAGCAGTTCATGATGCTTATATTATTACATTGGTCCAGTTAAATTTTTTGACTGGAGAATGTCTTGCTTGAGTAATGCTTTAGATACCTGATGTTGAAGGATCAAAGAAGAATAAATGTCAGCTTACTAGAACTCCATATGGGAGACGTTTCATAAATGAGGTTTGCATCAAAATCTCTTTTGATCCTTTTCCCCTCTTTCATTCATAACATATTTTTCTGCATACCTTTGGATAGTTTGGTTATTATTTCTCTATTAATTTTCAGGAGATAAATTCATACCTTAAATTTTTATTTGAACTCATTGCTGCTCGGGGTCCTGAAATTGGATTAAATGTTTCACTTAACCGCTTTGACTTCTTCCATGGTCATGTTTTTCTCGCCACAGAATCTAACAGGCTTGGCATATTGTAAGTCAGTAACATGGCCTCTTTTTACATTTTATTGTTTTTAAAAGTATGAAAGGCTACAAAAGCATTGGATAACTGTGGAAGTGGAACTCAATCTTGAAGTTCTTAGGCGGAAAAGCCTGTCCACAAGGGCTGATTAGGTTTATGGTTACTCATGTTAGGTTTATGTTTTGACATCTTTATGGTGTTTAAGGGAGCTTTAGGAGTTAAGATTTATTTTAAGCTTGGCCTACATCCTTGAGGGTTGTTCTTAGTGATGCGATTGGTGGCAGCATAAATGCCTTGAATAAGAAGTTATCACAGACTCGTTCAACCTGTATTAGTGAAGGGAATTAGTATAATGTAATGGTATGTGAATGGTTTTTTCATCTTGAATATGTTTTCAGATAATATAGACAGGCCTAGGGATGGCAAGTTCTACTAGCATTGTTGTGCAAAATTTGTCTTGCTTCGTCCTTTCAGTTTGGAGTGCAGAAAATGTAATAATATTTGTGTTGCTTAAAGTGCTAACGGGAAAAACCTTGTATCACTTAGTGACTGCAGATCCATGACTCTCTCATGCCCAATTTTTTAGGTTTCATGCTAAAGAATATCCAGCGTACAGAAAACAATTGTTTCCATTCAACATGGGTTATTGTCAAAGAGGTAAGCGTCTTTATGTATGTTTTTATATTGCAAAATTTTCTCATTTCAAGAGGATGTTCTTTTCTTAATTTTTCTTTTCCTCCCTGATAAATGTGGGCAAATAGGAATGTTAAATAATTGTTCTTGGTATTGTTATTTTAGTCTCATTTAGAGTGAGCTACATGGTGAATGATAATTGACTTTCTAATTTATAGAGGAACTCAACATGGAAATTTGAGCAATTCGATTGTGCAGCTGTTCTGCTGATGGCCGTGTTTCATTGACCCCTCTTCAGGATCTACTGTGACATATGATGACTCAATGAATTTGCGGAACATCCTCTGGTTGGCTCCCTTGCCTAGTAATTCCACCAAAGCTTGGTTGACTCCTGGTACCTCTCTGACCTTACCTTAGCGACAATATTGTAATTGCAGTATTGGTTTCTGCCCTCAGTGAACACTAACCTGTGACTGCCTCATACTGTTCTTGATCATACTGTTTCTTAGATAATTATAGGCATTGCAGTGTTAATGAACTTGGAATCAGCAATATATGGATGCAAATTTAAATACTCGGAATTGCGTTTTAATCAGCTGGGGCTCTTTTGGTGGGGATTATTTCCCTCATCCTACAAATAATGTGGAGACAAGATATTTGTTGTTAAATTGTGTAAGAAATAACTGCTCTATGTTATTTCTATTCTCAAACTAGAAGTGTAGTAGAGAACATATTTTCTGTCACTGGAGACACTTGAGTTGGCTTTGCCTTAATCTGATAGGAGTTCTGGTGGTGCTCGACGCGCATCCACAAGGAATTATATATAGGGACCTCATACCTGAATACGTACATTATGTGAGAACCCTATATGAAGGTTCGACTTTCCACCCCTCATCTTTTCTACCATCCTTAGTATCATATCAGAGGTTTGGAACACCACCCCCCCCAAAAAAAAAAAAAAAAAGAAAGAAAGAAATATATATATATATATATTCTTATGTCATCCTATGGTTATGATATCAATATCAGATTATGTTGTGTGGGCAGATGATTTTGGGGACGTCGTAGTTGATGTAAACTACTTGAATGTGGGAAGAGGCGCAGCACCTGATTATCAGATTTTCATCTGTTGAAATGACACTTTCTTGAGGTATGCATCATGGCAGGGTCTCGGTTCAACTGCACAAATTGATGCGGTGTGCAGTTACGATTACAATCATTTTTAACGCAGGAAATGTTTACAAAATTGACGAAGTGGTGGACAAGCACTATGAGGGTATTTTGGGATTTTTCAAATTGCTGTGCTCCTATTTATATTTGCTTTGCCACCTCAACAATTTTTGTTTTATGAACAGTACTAGTATCTCTCTGTGCAAGTGACATGTTTTTTATTTTTCATTTAGTGCTTGTTGCTGTTGGCACACGACCACCGGATGAACCCAAAGAGCCAACTTAAGCAACATTTTGGGACGATAATGGGTCTTGATCTGCAGACATTTTACTCCAAACACACTGAGAGCTTCCTCCTGTGTGCACATGGGCTGATGGTTGTGGCTTGGCTTGTGAAAGTGAATAATTTTTCAGGCATTTCAATTACTGGGTCCAGCTGTTCTGTTTTACTTATTTTGCTTATTTACAAGCTCCACCACCTAGCCCTGACACATAATTATATGTTATATGCTGTAAATTTTATTTGTAAGTTGATTCTTTTCTGGAATCAACCTGTTCCAAAGAAATATTACTTGGTTGTTATTTAATTATTATATTAATCCCCTAAAAACATATAATTGAATTGAATAAATCCTTCCCAGCAAAGGCTTTATTCCATTCGGATTAATTAATCCTCTCATCATCGTCAATATTAAATCAACAAAAATAATGGCAATTTTATCAACCAAAAAAAAACTCTTTTTTTTTTTTTGTAAATAAGAAAGTGACATTTATAGAGTCCATAATGAAGAAAATAAAGAGAAAATGTTAATATTTTTTTTGACAAGAGAAATCAAAAGATTTCTTTTTCTTCTAAAAGAGGTTGTACGGTAAAAAGGGAAAAAAAAAAAAAAACCCTTAGGCAAGCGAAATCTGTCCCAACAAGAAATAAATCATAAATGTTTAATGAGAAAATATAATTTCAAGTTATATAAAAAAACATAAAAAATACTAAACATGGGAAATCAAGACATATTATCCAAAATAAGGGATAAACGTTTAAGATAGAGTTGTAATTAGAGAAAAGAGAAATGGTAGTAAAAAAAAATTAGGGAGAAAGGAATTGGGACCAATAAAGACATACCTCCGCCCAGCACATACAATTAGGGTTACGCGGTGTCTCATTGAATAGAATTTCGGGGTGAAAGATCAAATAAGATGAACTTTCAGATTTTAACTGTGATTCTTGATCTTCTATTGGATCCTAAAGTTGAGTACCTTATTAAGTTTTAATCAAGCTCTAGACATCAATTTAATCATAGGATCGATCTCATGTTCCTATTATAATCTGAATTAATTAGAACCATCCCCATAAAATGGTTTTAGCAGTGTGACATGATAACTATTAGGCTAAGATTTTTGCAATCTCATGGTTAACCTCCCCAGTGAAATTTATGGGTAGAATATTTTGATTTAGTTCTATGACTTTGGTTGCTTTTGTTGGAGACATCTTACGTAGGTCAAAGGATTATAACTTGAGGGGGGAAATGGGGTATACATGGGACATTGGCATCCTATGAAGCCTCCATATGGATCCACACATAAAAATTTCACACGAATAAATTGAAAGAACATGAAAAAATAAAAGGGCTTATAGATTTTCATAAAATTTCTATTAGCGTATACCTTTCATTTGAAAGGTAAAAAACTCGGATCAGATAAAAAAATGTGAGCAAAACTATTCATTATTATTACCGAAATGAGAGTATATCTTTAGACGCACGCAATTGCATATACTTTCGCCTTCAAAAAGATGTCGTTTTCATAAAATAAAAAAAATTTACTGTGTACTTAAATTTTTTAGTAAAATGATGTTGTTTTAGAGAGTACGCATGGATAAATTATGTGAATCCGAGAGTCCCTTTTCTCTTATTATTAATACTTGAAAAAGGCCTAACCCTTAACCTTTAAGCAAAGAAAGATCAAGAAAAGGTATTTCAGCACTTGAAATTAATAATAATAATAAAAATGCTCAACCATTACAATTACTTATTAGTACTAGAAAGCAATTAAGCTTATGAATAATCAGCCACTCTGGTGTTAATGACTCGTCCATCTTTCTTCGGTTTACTAATCTCCGACTTTAATACTGCATGATAACCCAACATTATCGTCAATACCTCTTATTTTTCTTTTTTTTTTTTTGGATTACGAAAGAGACTAACAGGAGGAAGGTGAAATAAAATATAGATAAATAAAGATCTAATACTAATATGGTGAGTACTCGAATTCTCTATCTTGATTATTGGAAGACAATTCGTCACTGGATGAGCAAACATTTGTCAGAGAAAAACTTACATGGTACGGGAGCATTACATCGTTCATGGCACAAATCAATCACGAAGAGTTATTTTAATGACTTTTATAGAAATACATAAAAAAAAGTTATCTCATAATCTTCAAAATATAAAAGTAAAGTTAATATGTGATTTACTTAGCATTGCTTAGTCCCATGTAAGTTTTTTTTTTTTAATTTTTTTATATCTTTTATGATAACACAAGCACAACCATTTATAGTTTTTCACACCGATGTCATCCATTTTTCTAATGTTTTCCTGAAAATTCAACCGACCCAAATGAAAACAACTTGAATAAATAATAATAAAAATCGCTTTTCATTTGGAATGGAAGTATGTGATATCCTATTTAAATACTATAAAATCAGAAACTCCTAAGCCCTTAAAAAATAACTATATTTTATAATGCGTCGATGAATAGTTTTTTTCATAGTACAATTACATTTATTGCGTCAACGTACATCGAAAATGAAAGAGTAAAACTTACGTTTCACTTTGCCCTGTCATAAGCATCCTTGCGACTAATTCCCGGATTAGCATCCTTCTGCCTTTGGGTCTCCTCCCTGCGAAATCATATGGTAACTAATTCTGTTCAAATCAACTGCGTATGCCCAATGTGCGTCCCATGACCATGCTGAACTCAAGTGAGTAAAACAGAGATAAAAATTGAAAGTACGAGGGATGAGCTTACCTTATGTAATTGTTATAATCGGCACGAGAAGGTCTACGTGCTGCTGCCACAACAAACAAAGACACATGCAGTTCTTATGGTATTAGAATCCTGGACCCAATATATGTAGTGTATCACATATATTCACTCTACCAAACACAAACTCACCCATAGATGTGTCAGGTACAGATAGAGTGAGATCAAGAGAGGGCTCCTGATGTTGAGGAGGAAGAGAAGGATTGCCATAACCCATCAGGCTACACCTCGTACAGTGTGGCTGCATGGCGCTGCTTGCATTACCGTGTGGCTTGTATGTCTGTACACATATGCACATACGTACATATATACATACATACACACGTTAAACTTACCATCATCCAAATACTTCAGTAATTTATCAAGACTTGATGCAAAACTAGGGTGCATGTAACCTCACAAGCATTAAGTACCATGTCAAAGAAGGGAGAGAGCTAAGAAAAACAAGAGGGACAGAGAGGAAGAAAAACAAAGTACCGATACGTCTGAGTTGCAATTGGTGCACTTGACACGGTGAAAATTTGCGGATGACATTTTTCTTAAGTAAGATTGAAACAACTTGGACGGTGGAATGATGGGGAGAGAAGAGAGGGTATTAGCCATATTTATATTCAAAAATATAAAGCTATCAAATCATTGTGCCGAAATCCATTCAATATTTTTATTCCGGTGAAAATAATATCTTTGAATGACTGGAAATGTTTAGATTGTCATATATTTCTACGATCGTCGATCAATATTTTATAAAATTTCTAATTTCAAATCTAAGAACTATAAAAATCGTAGCTATAAATGGCGAAGGGACGGGTAAACTTGCAATTAAAATGATTTATTTTAATATGGGTAAGCTTGAAAATAGTAAATTTGAATTTGAAATCAAATCACTAAGGATTTGATTCCGGAACGGAACGTAATCTTTCTTCGTCTTAAACTCAACATTTGTGTTTAAGGAAAAAAACCCAAAAATCATCTTTTTGTTCTGCAAAATTTTGATCGTGCTAATTTAGTCCCTCATATTTGAAACTGACTAATTTTCTTTCCGAAATTATTAAAAGTGGTCAGTTTAATCCCTATACGATCGTTTCAACTGAAGAGTAAGATGTGCAGTGCATAACAATTTTTATTCTTGTTGCTTAGATGCCGCCATGGAACATAACTTTCCCTTTTCCTTCTTCCGTTCATTTTTTTTCTTTTCTTTTTTTTTTTTTTTTGCACCATTTGGCCTTAAATTTCCCACTGCATGCCTTATTTTTGTTTTTTCTTTTTCTTTTTATTGCCATAAACAAAGGTAGAGCTATATTTTAAAAGTGATCAATTTAATCCCTACACAATCGTTTCATTCGAAGAATAAGACATAAATAATTAAGATAAGATCCGAAAATAATTATAAAAATAATATTTGACCGATCTTTTGATTTTAAAAGCAAATTCTCTTTATCAATAAACTCCTTTTTCCTTTCGATTATGCATGTGGGACCTATTAATGATGATATTTCCAGAACTCACACGGCAGTGCATGATTCCCACTGCATGCCCTCTTTTCTTCCTATTTTTTCCTTTTTTTTTTTTGTGGCCATAAACAAAGGTGGAGCTACGTCATCATTAAATAAAGTAATTTATTTATTAGCTCAGCCATCTTATTTATTACATTACAAATCCAATAATCTTATTATTAATTCTTACTTTCTCACTCCTAATTGCTAGTGAAGAATTATAAAATAAACACATCTTACATCTAAAATCTCCATTTATTTAAAAATGCTTTATTTCTCAATAATTCCCCCTAAAATTTAATAAAAATCCTTTTATTACACATTTTCCTTCTAGAATCTTGGGTTTTATTAACAATGCTTTCTTTCTCAATATTTTCCCCCCATAAGATTCAGCTGCCTTCCTTTTAAAAACTTCAAATTTGGTATTGATTAAAAAAGCTAAGTTTGATTAAAAAAGCTAAGTAAAAAAAGGTCTTTGCATGGATTACTCATCATCTTCATTTTTTACTTGAGCCCCCAAGCATTGGAACCTGGCTCCACCTCTGGCCAAAAAAATATGAGAATATGCCAATTTTCCTGTAATTTATGGTAGTACACACCTAGCATCTAGACAATGAAAAATTCAAAATATAACAATTTAAATCTTTTAATATTTCACTACTTCGATAAGGGCCATATACATCACCAAATTACTTGAAAATTGACAAGTGTTCATATTTTTTTCATGATAGTGGTGAAATATAAAAGATATAAACCATGGCAATTATTTTGAACTTTTCACCATTTAGATGCTAGGTGTGTGTTAGTATAAATTATAAGAAATTTGATTTATCCTTGTATTTTTTTATGCTCTTTAAAGCCATGCAGCTAGAATTTTTATAATAGAACCTAGATAACGATGCTAGTTTCTTTCATAGTTAATTTTTTAAAAAAAAGTTTCTAAGATAACTAGTGGAGGGGCACTTGAGTTGTACGCGTGCTTTTCCGGATTAAGGCCGAAATTGTCACGTTTGGACGAAAAATTTGATAGTAAACATATATTTTGACTCCGTAAATATACATTTCAAATTAAAACTCGAATTGATGATCAAAAATTGAGTAATCTATTGTGCAAGGATAAGGAAATTATATAATTCAACTAAGGAAAATATTATTCGAAAAGTTTGAGAGACTGCCCTGCATGCTTGTTAAAGTACCCGAAAGAAGCCAAAAAATATATATATGTATCAATGAAATGACATAAAATGGAAAGATGCCTAATTGTTCCTTCAACTAAGCAATTCTAATAAAGCAAGCCAATGAGAGAAGTAATATCAATGGCTATCCTTTTTTTTTTTTTTTTTTCTGTTATAAAGGAGACTAAAGCCTGGTGAATAAGGAATAGAAAATTACTTTACAGTTCAAAGTAATAAAGGCTTGAATCCCAGACCACTACAATAGGGAGGCAGGTTACTACCAACCGAACTAATAGTTCTCCATAATGTGTGCTTAAAATTAAGAAAAAGAAAAGAAAAGCATGACGTACCTAAAAGCGACAAATGTGCTCAAGAACGCCAATATAATGGCAGTTTGCAGCTGAACTATAAAGGCAATTCGTAGCTGAACTAAATAAAAGATAAACGAGTCAACTTTTTTTCTTGGGTTTCTTAAAAAAGATGAACAAATCACTAAAGTGAACAATGATTTGTTATATATGTCCAAAAGGACAACATGAATGACAATAGAAGCAACAGTTCCATGCATTAAAAGGGAGGCATGGCTCATATTATGTGAATGCTACTATGGCTTGCACCTATCCTGCATATTTATATTTTTTTTTACCCTAACTAAAAGAAACGAGGAGAATTAAGGGCCGGTATAGACGGAGGGAATGAGAATGAGGTTTGGTTATGCATTCAACCATTCTCCCATATGAGGAGACGGTCATTTCATTTCTAATATTTGAGAATCGTCATTCCTATCGCCAATTCCAACACTAATGCCATGAGATCACACGACACCTATGATGTCGGGTGGTGCCAGAAATTCCTTGATGCAACATTCTTATGATTTTATTTATTTATTTATTTATTTTATATCTATAAAGCTCATCCTATTCCATTCTATCATTGAGAATGTAATGAAGTGGGAATGGTCATTCATTACCTTTTCATTCCACTCTGATTCCCTTTTTATTCCGATTATCCAAATGTGATCTAAAGGACTACCATTTCGTCCATTCACACATCAAAGCAACCATCAATCGAAAATTCCTACTTGATATAACAAAAATTTATGCACTAAAAATTTTTAGTGCTAAAAATTATGCATTATAACCAAATCAATAACCCCGTACCATGTTATGCATTCTGTTTTCAATAAATGTCCCTTCACGAAAAATTTATGTGGAAAGTCATATAACAAGCTCAGTGATTTTTATAGTTTCATGCTACTGATTTTTGTTATCAAACGCACTGAATAGTTAACATCGCCGAGTACATAATGTGTTCGCGTTCAGTGATTTTAACTTGTTATGATGCCCTTGATTCCTAATTCTTGGTTGATTTTACCAAGTGGGCCCCAAAGCTCGAGAGTGATTATTTCCAAGAAACATTCGCATATGGGCCTCATCAGAATTTAAAAAGGAGTTAACATAACTGGGCTTTTAGGAGGAGATTTCACAAGCCCAAACTAGTAGAAATGGGCTTTTAATTGTGGCTGAATCCTTCATAGTATTTGCAAATTTCCGTCTCATATGCGAGATTGATATCACAACTCTTGAGAGGGCTTCAGATCCAGAAATAATATTGTTAGGTTATCATTGAACTTAGAGCAAATATACCATAAATATTGCGTAGGTTACCATAGGCCCTAGTAGTATTTAGGTTGCTTTTGATCGTTAAAATTATTTTAGTGGAATCCAAGCTGCGGCAGTAGGGTAATGGAATAGGACAAATTGCATCGGATTATTTTTAATGCTTACTTTTCATTTATTTGAGTTGCTTAACGTCCTATTCTGTGTAATTTTTCAAAAGAATTTTTTTTAAAAGGGTTTAACCCAATTCACCCCGTTCTTGGTTTAATTATGTACTCATAGACTCAACCTCTCTTAACTTGGGGAAAAATGGAATATACATATATAACCTATTTGAATTAGTATGTTCGTTGGAATTGAATTTTATTAATTTGGTATGTTAGTTGTGGTCGAATTGAGATAACTTCGCACGTTAGATTGGATTAAGTTACTTTAATAGGTTAGTTCTCTTCTAAAATATGCACTCACACCCATTTGTTCGTGAGATAGTCATTTCACGAACTATAAAACAAAAGAAAGTGAACTATAAAACAAAAGAAAGTTGCTAGCTAAGAATTAGTGCCATTAATTAATAAAAACAGTTATGAACACAAATAATTCTTTAAAGATCGATAAAAAGAATTAACAAAATAGAAAAAAGAAAAAGCTCAAAAAAAAATTGGACGCCTAAGAAAATTAATCGACTATAGAAATTAATTATTTCGTGCATCTATCCTTTTTTTACAAGAGAAATCAAAAGATTTCTTTTTCTTCTGGGAAAAGAGGTTGTACGGTAAAAAGGCAAAAGAAAAAAAAAAACCCTTGGGCAAGGGAAGTCTGTCCCAACAAGAAATAAATTATAAATTTTTAATGAGAAAATATAATTCCAAGTTATATAAAAAATATAAAATACTGAACATGGGAAATCAAGAAATATTATCTAAAATAAGGGATAAAGGCTTAAGATAGAGTTGTAATTAGGTTGAAGAGTAATGCTAGTAAAAAAATAAAAAATAAAAAAAGGGAGAAAGGAATTGGGACCAATAAAGGCAAAGGATAATCGTCCCCTTCGTCTCGCTAATACCACCACCCCCACATAAAATGAAGAGAGTAGATACAATTAGGGGTATGCGGTATCTCATTGAATAGAATTTCGGGGTAAATGATCAAATAAGATGAACTTTCAGATTTCAACTGTGATTCTTGATCTTCTATTGGATTCTAAAGTTGAGTACCTTATTAAGTTTTAATCAAGCTTTAGACATCTGTTTAATCATAGAATCGGTCTCATGTTCGTATTATAATCTGAATTAATTAGAACCATCCCCATAAAATGGTTTAGCAGTGTGACATGAAATCTATTAGGCTAAGATTTTTGCAATCTCATGGTTAACCTCCCCAGTGAAATTTATGGGTAGAATATTTTTATTTAGTTCTATGACTCTGCTTGCTTTTGTTGGAGGCATCTTACGTAGGTCAAAGGATTATAACTTGAGGGGGGAAATGGGGTATACATGGCACATTGGCATCCTATGAAGCCTCCACATAAAAATTTCACACGAATAAATTGAAAGAACATGAAAAAATAAAAGGACTTACAAATTTTCATATAATTTCTATTAGCGTATACCTTTCATTTGAAAGATAAAAAACTTGGATCAGATAAAAAACTGTGAGCAAAACTATTCATTATTATTACCGAAATGAGAGTATATCTTTAGACGCACGCAATTGCATATACTTTCGCCTCCAAAAAGATATCATTTTGATAAAAAAAAATTTATTGTGTACTTAAATCTTTTAGTAAATGATGTTGTTTTAGGGGGTACGCATGCACAAATTAAGTGAGTCTGAGAGTCCCTTTTCTCTTATTATTATTACTTGAAAAAGGCCTAACCCTTAACCTTTAAGCAAAGAAAGATCAAGAAAAGGTTCTCATTTCAGCACTTGAACTTAATAACAATAATAAAAATTCTCAACCATTACAATTACTTATTAGTACTTGAAAGCAATTAAGCTTATGAATAATCAGCCAATCTGGTGTTAATGACTCGTCCATCTTTCTTCGGTTTGCTAATCTCCGACTTTAGTTTGGCGGAAACAAATGGCACCACTGCATGATAACCCAGCATTATCGTTAATACCTCTTTTTTTTTTCTTTTTTTTTTTGGATTACAAAAGAGACTAACGGGGGAAGGGGGAATAAAAAATAAATAAATAAAGATCCAACACTACTATGGTGAGTACTCGAATTCTCTATCTTGATTATTGGAAGACAATTCGTTACTGGATGAGCAAACACTTGTCAAAGAAAAACTTACATGGTACGGGAGCATTACATCGTTCATGGCTCAAACCAATCACAAAGAGTTATCTTAACGACTTTTATAGAAATACATAAAAAAAAAAAGTTCTTTCATAATCTTCAAAATATAAAAGTAAAGTTAATATGTGATTTACTTAGCATTGCTTAGTCCCATGTAAGTTTTTTTTCTTTTTTTTATCCTTTATGATAACACAAGCACAAGCATTAATAGTTTGGCGTACCGATGTCATCCGTTTTTCTAATGTTTTCCTGAAAATTCAATCGACCCAAATGAAAACAACTTGATTAAGTAATAATAAAAATCGCTTTTCATTCGGTATGGAAGTATGTGATATCCTATTTAAATACTATAAAATCAGAAACTCCTAAGCCCTTAAAAAATAACTATATTTTTTAATGCGGCGATGAGTAGTTTTTTAATGGTACAATTATATTTATTGCGTCAATGTATATCAAAAATGAAAGAGTAAAACTTACATTTCGCGTTGCCCTGTCATGAGCATCCTTGCGACTAATTCCCGGATTAGCATCCTTCTGCCTTTGGGTCTCCTCCCTGCGAAATCATAAGGAAACTAATTCTGTTCAAATCAACTGCTTATGCACAATGTGTGTTCCATGACCATAATGAACTCAAGTGAGTAAAAGAGGGAAAAAAATTAAAAGTACTAGGGATGAGCTTACCTTATGTAATTGTTATAATCGGCACGAGAAGGTCTACGTGTTACTGCCACAACAAACAAAGACACATGCAATTGTTATGGTATTAGAATCCTGGACCCAATATGTATAGTGTATCACATATATTCACTATACCAAACACAAACACCCGCATGTTATGTAAAAATAGAGTGAGATCAAGAGAGAGACTCACGGGGTTCCTGACACTGAGGAGGAGGAGCAGGATTGGCATACACAATCTGGCTACACCTCATGCATTGTACCTGCATGCCGCCGCTTGTATCACCATACGGCACATCTACCTGCACGTGTGCGCGCATCACACGTGCATATATACACACAAACAAGTCAAACTTACCATGACCCAAATACTTCATTAATTTATCAAAGCTTGATGCAAACTAGGGTGCATGTAACCTAACAAGTTGGGAAAGAGCTAAGAAAACAAGAGGAAGCGAGAGAGGGAGGGAGAGAGAGAAAAAGAGAGAGAGAGAGAGAGAGAGAGAGAGAGAGAGAGTACCCGTAAGACAGTGTTGCAATTGGTGCACATGACATGCTGATAATATCCGGATGACATTTTTCTTAAGTAAGATTGAAACAACGTGGACGGGGGAGGATGGGGAGTGGAGAGGGTATTAGCCATATTTATATTCAAAATAAAGCTATCAAATCATTGTGCCGAAATCCATTCAATATTTTTATTCGGGTGAAAATAATATCTTTGAATGACCGGAAATGTTTAGATTGTCATATATTTTTACGATCGATGAATATTTTATAAAAAATTTAATTTCAAATCTATGAATTATAAAAATCCTAACTACAAATGGTGAATGGACGGGTCGAGTTTGTTACAGGCAGATCAAATGCAGGTCATAGGCCAACACAGACGAGTCAGTGGTAGGTTGAGATTAGTCAAATCTGATTAGACCGTACTATACAATGAGAGTGGGATGTATGGGTTGATGGGTCGGGTCGGGTTTGCTAGCCCTATTTCAACCAAAAGTTTTTCTTCTACTATATTTGAAAATTTGAATGGGGTCAAAAATTGTGCACCCTTCCCTTTGGAAACCTCAAAATGGGAATTGATCTGATTTGGATTCAGATTTACTTAACAAAATTTATGATTGGAAATACGAAACAAGAAATAGTTTGATTTGAGGATGCATTTGTAAGAATTTACATAGTCAATATAAATCAAACTAGAAAGGGTCTGATTTGTGTCGAATTGATTTGATTTGAAACAAAAGATTTTACTAGCCCTAAATTGCCCCTCCTTTTTCTCTCTCTAATTTATTTTCTCCAACCATTATAATAAAAATTTTGTTTCATGATTATCATTGATATCACAAATAGTACGACTTCTCATAGTTATTATTATCAATAATTTTTGTTTAGGTTATTATTATTGCTTGTTTTATTTGATGGGTGAAATTTATTAATAATATAATATTTCATGAAATGAGCCTTATTACTGCGTTGTAAGCATATTGTACATATTTATATTATTAACAAGTAGTGTTTTCAATTTAATTTATTATAATTTCCGGTTAATAGAGTTTTAAATAAGAAAAGAAAAAATAAAATAAAATCTGTTGGGCTCAGCCATCTTTGTACCCTCTCGGGGTAATACAGTAAGCAATTCTTTTGATATATTATAACTTTCCAACAATAAAATTAAAATGATTTATTTTAATGTGTTTAAACTTGCAAATAATAAATTTGAATTTTAAATCAAATCACTGAGGATTTGATTACAGAACCCAATCTTCCTCCTTCCTAAAGTCAACTTTTGTGTTTAAGGAAAAAAAAGACCAAAAATCAACTTTTTGGTCTGCAAAATTTTGATTGTGCCGATTTAGTCCCTCGTATTTGAATCTGACTAATTTTATTCTTGAAGTTATTAAAAGTAATCAATTTAATCCCTACACAGTCATTTCGACCGAAAAACCAGATGTGCAGTGCACAATAATTTTTATTTTTATTCTTTAGATGCTGCCAAATGGAGCATAAATTTTCCTTTACCTTCTTCCGTTCACTTTTTATTATTATTATTTTTCTTTTTTGCACCATTTGGCCTTATCTTATCCGTGTTATTTTTACTGTTTGTCAAGTTAACTCCCACTGCATGCCCTTTTTCTTTTATTTATTTATTTATTTATTATTATTATTATTTTTTCTGTTGCCGTAAACAAGGGTGGAGCTACGTGGGGCCAAGCCCTTCCAAGTAGCTTTATTTTTTCTTGAAGCGTATAAGATGTTGAGCTTTTGGATTCCTACAGAAAGTGGAGAAAATAAAAGACCCCTTCTAACCAAAAATTGATAAAAAACCATTAATATTTTATGCCCAAATTAAACTCAGCTCATTAATATTACAAACCCCATCCCAAAATTAGAAAATTATTTCATATTTCAAAGCAATAAAGGCTTGAATCCTAGACCACTATAATAGAAAGACAGATTACTACCCACTGAGCTAATAATTCTTTATAATATGTGCTTAAAATTAAGAAAAAGGAAAAAAAAAAAAAGCGTAATGTACCTAAAAGCGACAAATGTGCTCAAGAACGCCAAGATAAAGGCAGTTTGCAGCTGAACTAAATAAAAGATAAACGAATCAACTTTTTTTTTTGGGTTGATTAAAAAGGATGAACAAATCACTAAAGTGAACAATGATTTGTTATATATGTCCAAAAGGACAACACGAATGAAAGTAGAAGCAACGGTTCCATGCATTAAAATTGAGGCATGGCTCATATTATGTGGGTGCTACTATGGCTTTTACCTATCCTGCATATTTACATTTTTGTTTTGCCTCTAACTAAAAGAAACGAGGAGATTCAAGGGTCGGTTTAGATGGAGGGAATGAGAATGAGATTTGGTTATGCATTCAACCATCCTCCCATATGAGGAGATGGTCATTTCATTTCTGATACTTGAGAATCGTCATTTTTATCGCCAATTCCAACACTGACTCCATGAGATCACACGACTCCTATGACGTTGCGTGGTGCCAGAAATCCCTTGATGCAACAATATTCCTATGATTTCATTTATTTATTTTATATCTATAAAGCTCATTCTGTTCCATTCTATCACTGAAAATGTAATGAAGTGGGAATGTTCATTCATTACCTTTTCATTCCACTCCGATTCCCTTTTTATTCCGATTATCCAAATGTGATCTAAAGGACTACCATTTCGCCCATTCACACATCAAAGCAACCATCAATGGAAAATTCCTGTTTGATATAACAAAAATTTATGGACTAAAAATTTTTAGTGCTAAAAATTATGCGTTATAACCAAATCAATGACCGTGTACCGTGTTACGCATTCTGTTTTCAACAAGAGTCCATTCACAAAACATTTATGCAAAAAATCATATAACAATCTCGGTGATTTTTAAAGTTTCATGCTTCTGGTTTCTGTTATCAAACGCACTAATGTGTTCAGTGATTTTAACTTGTTATGCCCTTGGTTCCTAATCCTTGGTTGATTTACCAAGTGGGCCCCAAAGCTCGAGAGTAATTATTTGGAAGAAACATTCGCACATGGGCCTCATCAGAATTGAAAAGGAGTTAACATAACTGGGCTTTTAGGAAGAGATTTCACAAGCCCAAACTAGTAGAAATTTAGCTATATAATGGGCTTGTGTTTTTAATTGTGGCTGAATCCTTCATATTATTTTGCAAATTTCCGTCTCATATGCGAGATTCATATCACAACTCTTGAGAGGGCTTCAGATCCAGAAAAAATATTGTTAGGTTATTACCGAACTTAGAGCAAATATACAATAAATATTGCGTTGGTTACCATAGGCCCTAGTAGTATTTAGGTTGCTTTTGATCGTTAAAATTATTTTAGTGGAACCCAACTTGCAACCGAGGAGTAATGAAATAGGACAAATTGCATCGAACACTATAAATCTTGTGTTGTTCTTTCCTTGATATGCTTATTTTTAATGCTTACTTTTCATTTATTTGAGTTGCTTAACGTCCTATTCTGTGTAATTTTTCATACGAATTTTTTTTAAAAGGGTTTAACCCAATTCACCCCGTTCTTCGTTTAATTATGTACTCATAGACTTAACCCGTCTTAACTTTGGAAAAAATGGAATATATATATATATATACACACTATTTGAATTAGTATGTTTGTTGGAATTGAATTTTATTAATTTGGTATGTTAGTTGTGGTCGAATTGAGATAACTTCACACGTTAATTGTGGTTAGATTGGATTAAGTTACTTTAATAGGTTAGTTCTCTTCTAAAATAGTCATTTCATGAACTATAAAACAAAAGAAAGTTGCTAGCTAAGTATTAGTGGATTAATTAATCAAAACAGTTATGAACACAAATAATTTTTTAAACATCGATAAAAAAGAATTAACAAAATAGAAAAAAGAAAAAGCTAAAAAAAAATTGGGCGCCTAAGAAAATTAATGGACTTTAGAAATTAATTATTTCGTGTATCTATCCTTTTTTTTTTATTTTATAAATCATGCCTTGTTAATGCGAGGAGAAATTTCTATTGAACCGCAATGCCCCATTATTTATGTCCTAACCCAATAAAACTCTGCCATGTGTAGGTCCACTTTCATTTTTTCTATTTTAATATGAATATTCCCATAAATGACCCTACACTTGATGCTAATATTTTATTTTTCTTCTCATGTATACATAGCTTAGAATTTTTTTTATTAATATCATAAAGTTACGTATATATAGCATTGTTCATTAACGTATGGGGCTTTAGAAAGAGAGATGATGGACACAAATGCCTTTAGAAAGAGAGATGATGGTCACAAATGCCACAAAGTAAGCTTTCCCCCTTCTCCTTTAGGGATCATAGAAATTCACATGCATTTGTCTTATTTGGAAGATCACCCCCAATTTGGCTCACATAAACAATCAAATAGTCTAAAACTCAATTTCTCGAAATTAAAATCCTAAAATAATACTATTAAAAAAATAAAATCTTAAATTAGGTGTATAGATCTAATCTTTCCCAAGTATTGGTCTCGTAGAAATCATAGAAATTAACATGCTTTTGTCTTATTTGGAAGATCACCTCCAACTTGGCTCATATAAAGAAACAAATAGACTAAAACTCAATTTTTGGAAAAAAAAAATCTCGAAATAATACTATAAAAAATAAAATCTCAAAATAGGTTTATGGATCTAATCTTTCCCAATATAAGTGTTGGTCTCGTAGTTTACTATAAATAGACACTTTTTTATTTTTAAATACTGGTTTCACATACTACATGTGCACCCTTCACATAACCTTTATACTAAAAGTGGTTACGTGGTAGAATATGTGGAGTTTTGTATTGTTATTTGACTAAAATACCACTTAAAAATGACCATACAAATTCTACCACGTCACCATTTCGACGTGAAGATTGTACATGTAATATTATTTTTTATTATTTTGGTCTCGTAATAGTCAATTGTGAGACCTTTTTTTTTTTGTTGGGCTCTACAAATAATAATTGCCGAACCCTTTTTTTTTTTTTATCTATCTTGTAAATCAAATTTGCGACACTTTTTTTTAAAAAAATTCAATCTTGCAATAAATACAACATAAAATGACTACAACCAGGTCACCTAGGCTGCTTACATGTGTGTTGATCTTGTCCTTGTTTGCAATATTAAATTGCGAGACAGAATTCGAAAAATATGGAAATTTAGTCTCGCAATAGTAAATTGCAAGACCGACAACTACATTGAGAAAGATCAAATCTGTACACCTACTTTGAGAATTTTCTTTTTTTTAGTATTATTTCGGGCTATTTTTCCAATTTCCCTCTCTTGGCTTTTTTTTTTTCCTCTCCTTCTAGACTCTATGCTATGTCGTCTTGGATCTTTCTTTGGGTACAAAGCAACCCACAATCACAATCAATAATCATGGAGGTTATTGACGAACCTTTTATCAGCCAACACACTTTCACATATACTTTTACCCCAATGAAAGTGTTCACCCTAAATTAAATTATTCTTAATCAAATATGATGGGCAACAACAAATTACACCAACTTTAAGTTTCAAATATTGTGACATATTCTATATGGGTCCCATTTTAATGCCATGTTAGAGAAGACTCATAGGTTAACATTTATAAGTCGTGTAATTTATTGTTTTTTGAAGCATTGCTAATATTTATTAAATCTTCTTTGATGTAGTATTTTTAGCATGTATACTTGTTTTCTCATTTGTTGGTGATCCCAAATTTTAATTTTATTATTTACCCATAAATGTTTGTCCCCAACTAAGCATTGAGAAGGCTTGAGACAGGATCGCACTTTGTTATGCCGACCTCTACTTGTCTAAATCATGGGAGTAGAAATTTGAACGTTATTTCTAGCTATGAAATATATGTAATACAAAAATAAATCGGGGAAATTGAACATTTCCAAATTATTGCTATCACTTTTTCTTTTTTTTTTAACCATTCTGAAACAGCTTGCTTGAAGCAGCAGAGCTAGGATCTAACCTTAGGTTGGACGAAAAAAATTATGATCTAATTTCACTCCAATTAATAATAAAAAACACAAGTTTTCATAACCCTTATTTTAAAGATTAGGGGCTACATAATTAAAAATTATATTTGAATAAATAAAAGATCCTATAAAATTTTACTTTCCACTAAAAGGGAAACGAGATTTGGAGGAAAAAATGGGTCTAGGAAAAATCACTTTATTTTTTAAATAAAAAGTTATATTTTGAAGGGATAATACACAATTTAAAGTTAGCTAATACAAGCATACAATAGATTATAAAATACAGCTTTTTTTTTGGCAATTTTAACCGTACGAATTGAAGTGACATAAAAAAATAAATCTACATATCAATTTTAATAAGATTTTGAAATTTTGAATATATTCGTCTTAAAATAATTATAGGTTTTACAATTTTAGACTCTGAATTCTCAATGATTAGAATAAATAGGGTGTAATAGCTATTACTTACCTATTCTGCTTATGAGTAAACTCATTATTCATAGTATATTTATATGAAATACTCATTCCATTCCCACCTTATTTCCTATTTCATGTTGCAAATCAACAAGTGATTAGTCTAAGAACCAAAGGCACGTTATTTTGATTATAAAATAAAATAAAACTCATCATTTAAAAGAAAATTTTAAGGAAGTCATAGTTTTGGAATCTGGACTAAGATAATTTCCTCATCTTAAGTGCATATTTTATAATCCCCTTTTTATTATATATATGTAAGATAATTTCCTCATCTTAAGTGCATATTTTGTAATCCCCTTTTTATTATATATATATATTTCATCTTTCAGAACTTGAGTGTGCACTTATGAAGAAGAATAGTGAAAAGAAAAAAAAATGAAAAAATCCAAGAGGGCAACAACAAATTGCACGTATTCAACGACTTTTTTATTAAAATATAAAAGATTAAATACAAAATTATAAAGAGAAAAAAGAATGAGTTTGTACTTAAAAAAGATGAAAGTGGAAGAAGTAGGAAGAAAAGTTGGGGGTAAGTGGTTAAGAAAATAACTTCCAGTAAAAAATTTGGATTTTAAATTTTAAATTTTAAATTAATTTTGATTGATAGAACTAAAAGGTTATTTGCCTTTAAATTATATAGATATAGATATAAATATTTTATCTTTCAAAACTTGATTGTGCACTTAAAAAGAAGTATAGTAAAAAAGAAAAAATTGAAAAAAGGCCAGGAGGGCTACTGGCCCAGTTCACCTCCTGCTAGGTCCGCCCTTAATTGCTTGTCATCCATTGGATTTAAACCTCGTAAATTAAATAAACATGAAAAAAATATGAGTACATATAAAATTTTAAAATATACAAATAGTATTACAATTAAATATTCATTTTCATGCCTTTCTAAATGATAACACCCCCCTCTCTCTGACCCCACAATGAGCTCTCTCTCTCCCTCCCCTTCATATGTGGCCCCACAGTGAGCATTCATATTTTTCTCCTAAACGAGGTGCCCTCCCTCTTCCCCCGGATTGGGGAGGGCCGACAATTTCGACCAACCCACTTGAAAGATATGTACGTTGATTTGATAAACGGGTAAGTGTGGGCCGGGTCAACCCATGGGATTTTGGGTCCCAATAGTCAATTCCATTAACCGCCCGTGGAAGGTACCAATTGCCAATTAAAAATAATACAAAGTATTAAATACACTAATATTACAGCCCAAATCCCCAATGATAGCATATTACACCACACTGGTGGTTAAAATTAAATTAAAAAAAAACCATCAATAACAAATTACTTCGTCCTAAAGGCTTTATGGTTTACTTTGATCCACTAGAATTGTATTAGGTGTGCATTTGAATATAGTTAGCTACTTGAAAATCCATGTAACGTGAAAATTAATTTAGTTTTAAGCATGGAGCAATAGAGTTAAATAAAAAATCTTAATAGAGTTAAATATAAAATTTATTTTAAAAAGACCCAAGATCCAAGTGTGGTCGAGTTGAAATGGGCTAATCTGTAGGGTAATGAGTAAAAAATATTCATTTTTTAATTACCCGTAAAAATTACTGGTGACTGCATGTAAGTAAAAAAACAAAAAAACAAAAAAAACAACAACAACAATTAAATCACCATATTTTTACATTCATCTCACAAGAAAATTTAGAAAGTAAAAATAGGGGGTCTCTTTTGGTTGTCATTTCCTGGAAAAAAATCCTAAAGCAAATTAATTTAAAAATACAATTCCCAAATTAAGTATACGAAAATAGGATTTTCCGTAATAAGTTTTGTCACATAATTGCGAGTTACGTGACTGAAAGTTACCCTTTTTTAAATATACATAATTAAATATAAAATTTATTTTGTGGAGAAATTACCTTCATTACGGGAGAAATTTAGGAAAAAAAATTGCAACTTATTTTAGAAAAAATATATATTATTCATTTATTGGTGGAGCCTCTTTTGGACCCCAAGAACTAAAATTTTAATTTTCATGTTTACTGAAAAATACTTGAACGATTTCATGAGAAACAAAGAATCCTACACCCAACTGAGTAAGAATAGGTAACACTGAGTTTCGGGTCGATTGATTATTTAGGTTTCATCACAATTAACTTTTTTAAGTATCATTATTCATATAAGTAACGACATTAATATTGGTATGCATGGCTAGCTAGAGAGGGGGAAAAAAAACAAGAGTCTATTATAACAATCGAGAGGAACGGATGCGTTGAGAGTAAATTTTAGGATTAGTAAAATTGACAACAAAGATTTTGTTCTAAGACCAACACGGTCGTTGGTTTAAGTGAGTAGGAGCTTGACTCCCCTTAACCACGATTTCAAGTTCAAGTCTTGTAAATAAAAAAAAGGCGCTGAAAGAGATTTATTTTCCTTGTGGGTCCTAACAACTCGAACCAGATCTAATTAGAATCATTTGACCTTTAAACATAGGCAAAAAAAAAAAAAGATTTTGCTCTAACCTACTTATATAGGATAAATCTAGAAAAGTGTTAGCTTTGCAATTTATTCATTGCTTAGTCAGCCTGTGAATAGGCCATTATCGAGTACGTGCCTTCCTTCAAATGCACTCATTCTATTTGAATTTTTATCCGCCTAACTAAATTGGGCCACACAGTCTATTGTGTTAATGTGCCCCAAGCTAGCTGTGATACATGTCCCTTCAACCCCATTACCATCAACAATCAAAAGTTCATATATAGATCACTCGAATTTAAAAAAATTATAAGTTTATAAATTTATAAATGTAAATAATTTTTTATTTTTTATATTTTTTTATTTCATTGAATAATAAATCCTCTAATCTCATAATTTTATAAGCCTTTAGATTCAGAGAATTCTCCTCTCATTTGTCTATGCGGACCCGTATATATTGCATGAAAATGATCTAACCAACCAAACTAGAAACAAAATCATGGCCCTACCCGGTCTCTATGATCCGCATCCCACAACATGTCACCAAGTCAACCTTATTTATGGCTCCACGTGTGAAACTGGATTTTTTTTTCAATGGATCCAAGAAGTCAAAGTTTCAAGTTTGCGGATCAACTTGGGGATCATTCTGGTATGGCCATGCTCACTTCACATCGTGTGGACTCCATTTGATCCAGTCAAGTGCGTTCAGACGGATTCACATCGGAGTAATACTACTTTTGGCGTAAAAAGTTAGCTCGAACAAATTTCGTTACTCATATATAATAAGTGGAGCCGACTTATATATATATATATATATATATATATATAGAGGCTCCATCTTCTCATACAAGTGTTGAGATTTTTCGAGATACACTTTTTCGAAAAGAGTGGTATTATCCTGAGCTCCTAGTATGAACACACTGATATACATCTTTCGATCGGATGACGTATGTAAAACGAAATTGAAAAAAAGATACAAGTGATTAGTTTTAAACATCTCTTTCATATTGCTAATTAGCTGGAGAGAAAGTCCCACTCTCCCTCTCACCATAATCTTCTCAAAGAAAATGACTTTGTTCCTTGGCAAAGGCAAAGGGGGATGAAACTTACGCAACTACCAACAAATCTAAGGCTTACTTGGTCTTGAGAAGCAAAATAATGATAAAATAACAATAAACTAAAGCTTTACACTAATTCTGTTACATCACATTGTTAGTGTTTTTTCTTCCCCGTGGGAGTGGGGGCATCGGGGTTGGTGTTTGGAACCGGCCTAATCACCTAATTAATTTCAAAGCAATAAGATTAACTATAATCACTCGTTGATGCTAGTTTAGCTAATAAGCCACGTAAGTTCTTACGGTCGCCCGTTTGGTTCATGAAATCTCATATTTATATTCAATGTGATATTTCTATGTTTGATAGACTTAACCGAATTCTCCGAAATGTAACATTATTATGTTTGATATGGATGACTAGATTCCAAGAATACAACGTTAGTATCACAACTTTTCCTTTAATATCCTTTTATTAAAAAAATGCACCCCTTTTATAAGAAAAAGTTATATTCAAAGCTTAAAATATAGCAAAATTATTTATCTTGAATAAGGGCACTAAATATAAAATTTTTGTAAATTTTTCTTCCTAAAGAACAAATAATTTCAATTCAAGCATATACTAACTGAAAATAAGATTCATATAGTCTAACATGGAACTGATAAAACTAGTATTATCAACCAATTATTGTGAATAATTTATTTATTTATAAATTTTTATCCCCATTATTATTTTTATTATCAATATCATTATTACTATTATAAGTGATATGAATTATTTACATAAATGGGAATCTTGTTCATTTATTAATTTATAAGGGTAATTTGAACATTTTATTTTATGTGCACATTTCGTCCTAATTCAGAATCTCACACTCCCACCTCTCCACTAGGGAATATTAAGCCCCCCCTTCCTTTTTTTTTTTCTTTCAGGAATGTCACATTCTAGGACAATATCAAATACTGGAATGCAACATTAAAAAGCAGATTTCAAACAAATGCCGCAAACCAAACAAGCCCTTAATGTAGAGATACCAAAATCACCTACATCACAATTTTTAGAGTGTAAGGAGGAGAGCTAGGACATTTTTAACAAGTTTTTGAAATACCCTTTACGACTGAATTAATCCTAGTTTCAAGGAAGTAAAGTAAGATACATGCATGTGAATACATCAAGATTAGGACAAGTCCTTTGTTAGCAAAACATTTTTTTTCCACGCATAACTACATTTTGGGGAATTAGTGCTTAATATATATATATATATATATAAAAGATAATAATCGTTAATTATTGATAGCAGCATATAGCATTTAATTTGAGTCAACATGCTTATATATATTTTTTCCGAAGTATTAGTTAAACCAGCAGAGTTTTAAAGAATGGTTTAACACCCAAAATAAGTGCCATTAGATTCATCACATCCCTTAAACAAGGGGTTTAAATTAATTAGGGATGCATGCATTTGGACGAGTGCCAGTTGGGTCTAGTTAGTTATTTCTTTAGCTAATGGTCTAAGAAATATGAGTTGGCACTTATAAACATTTCTTGGCTGTAGGAGGGTGTACTATATTTGTAAATTAAGAATAGGTTGCACGAAATAGAGGGAACTTGTCTGCAATATTTTATGGGATGGAATGAGAGCTGGCGTCGGATTGGGTTTAGAGCAAATCTAGTATAGATTGGCTGTTGCGAGGGTGTGGCGCATAATTTTCTAATATATCACAAAACTACTTTGAAATTTTGGATTAATTGAACGTATGATTTTAAATAATATTGATGCTAGTAGAATTGTATACTTGCAAACTTATGAGATACATGTTTAACGCGAGGCTTCCACGTATATGTCACGATATTGACAATTCTCTCACGTTCGGTGTGAGATTGAGACGTCACAATTCATCGTTCGTTAAAATCCTTTTTAACCTTCTCCAATATTAGTGAACGTTCTCATCATGCGAAACCCATGTCAAAAAAAAAAAAAAAAAAAAACCAGTTAAACTTCCTTGAGTTGTAGGCACTCGATCAGAACTTTTTTTTGGAACTAAGACTCTAATTAGGCTTAATGTATAGTGTGTATTTTTTTTTTTAAATATGAAGTATGCTACTTCCTTTTGGTAAAAGTATTTGTAGTATGACACACCCCAAAATGACTTGTTTGCGCTCCATTCTATAAATTTCAATCATGCAGATCGAATGAGCATGAAAAGAAAGAAGAGGATATAACAGTTTTCATACAATTTCGTCATACCTCGACATCTGTTCCCTTATAACTATTAGACCTTACTGATGAGAGGTTTATATAACAAAGATGTATAAAATTTGACATCTGCTCTTACCTTTTGACGCTTGTTTGACCCGTACAAATGAAATTTGTAAAATGGACCCCAAAATCGTCGTTTTAGGCTAGTACAGTAGGTAACTCGATAGTTCATATCCTTTCAAAAGTGTCCTAGACTGCCTTGACAAAATAGCGTTTTGGAGAACTTATTTTCGTTTTCCAAAACAGCATAAATGCGTGTTTGGTTGCATTAAGTCAAAACTTAGTTTTGGCTTCAAAATTATATTTTTGTGTGTATGATTCCATCATTCCAACCCTATGGTTTGAATAGAAAAATGACCAAAAAAATTAAATTAAATCTACAATCAAGTTCATTTTAATTATAAATTAAAAGTAGTTGAAAAATATCACATCGAGCAAAAAATATCCATAATACTTGTATTGCGTATGGGAAGGCGCTTCGATTGTCCAAGTCGTTGGATTAACATTTATTATATATATATATATATATATATATATATATATATATATACATATGTATTTGTATATTTAGATTATCTTTTATTATACTTACATTTATTTTATTCAATTTCAGCTTGTATAAATTAATATAAATTCGTTATGACTACCATTTTATCAACATTAGATAATCGTGTGATTTAAGTTGAGGGAAGATTGCATTGCAATAAATAAGGATTATATATATATATATATATATATATATGATTTGATAGCTGTGGTGAGGGCATTTTTGTAAAATAACATTAATCAGAACTTGGTTTTGGGCGTTCATAAACTTTGGCTTCATTTGATTTTGCTTGCATTATTTTCGTTTATATTTAAAGAAAATTAATTATGCTCTTTTTTTTATATATTTTAATAACATTAAAAATATTTATTCCCCCACAATTTGAGGGAGGAAGGCCGTGGGGGTTTGGCATGAAAGAGAAGAGATGAGAAAGATACCAGAGAGTGGGAAGAGACTCCTAGTTTTAAGGAATGTTACATCCCACCTGGTGAGTTTATGGAATGTGAATATAATACTTCAAAAGTTTAACATTTTCTTATAAGAGGTTGTGAGATTTCGAATAGACTGAAAATATATATATATATATATATGAAATAAAAGGTTTAAATTGTCATCATAAATAAAACAAAATAGTCAACATTTCTATTTATGCACACAGCTCATATAGTTTATAATAATATTGATGATAATGATAATAAAAATATTAATAGTAATGATAATTTTTAACTAAATAAACTATTCATAATAAAGGGATGATGATACTAGTTTTAAAAATTTATTATTATTTATATGGGTTTTATTTTTTGTTAGTTTTTGTTTGTATTAAATTATTATTTGTTTAAAATAAATTTTTTTTTATCTAGTAGATAATTTGATCTATTTAGAGTTAAAAATATAATTTTTTAATAAGAGGGCATTAATGAAAAAATTGTCATGTTAATCTAGTTATTCATAACAAAAATAATGATATCATGTTCTAGGTATCACATTCATGTAATATCCTGCGAACCAAACAGACAGAAAAATATTATTTTTTGTCTTTTTAAGTATTTGTAATACAATATTAAACGCCAAAACTAAATTTTACTGTAATGCCTTATGGCCCATTCTAGAGGATGGATGTGTGAGGAGGCACTCTCATTGTCCTGCATCGCAAAAGGGAAGAGAATTGCACTGGTTGAACACAATCGTGATTTGTTCTCTCTTGTAGAGGCGTTTTGAAGTTGTGAGAGGCATAATAGGTTCTTTAAAATGGATAAATCTACAAGATGCCCTGGACGAGGAGTGTCAATATTTGGTATCAAAGCCTAATCCTAACACTGATGGTGGGAACAATGACGGGGACATCCCTGCCCGAGAGCGAGGATATTTCTAGTTGAGGATCCTTATGGTTCATTTTTGCCTGTAGACGGCTTTTAAAGCCGTGAAAGAGGACAATTTGTAGCCCAGAGGTTAATGATGTTAGGTTCTGTTTATTACATGATGAGATGGACTCTTACATGAAAAATCCTATCCAGGTGAAATAATAAAAGAAAAAGTTCTAAACTTTGACCATTGTTCAATTTTTAAGCCAAATTAATTTTAAATTATTGGTGTAATTCAAATTAATTTAAATGTTAATTCTAATGTCCGCAATTGAACAGCTTACAGGAGTCCGGAACAAAAATTTAAGAAATAAAAGGCTGGGATAAAAATCAAATAAGGTAAAAAGTTGAGGTTTCTTTTTCCCCTAATTACACTTAAATAGGAATTTTCGTGTAAGCATCCACCTTAAGACCTAATTAAAGGAAGCTTACACCTTTGACCTGCAGGCTGTAAATTTAATCACTTTTAAATGTTTATGACAAAAGTTAAATAAATAAAAGTATAGGATAAAAAAAAAAACTGCTGCGTTCAAAGTAAAAATTAAGCCTAAATTTAAACCAAACAAATTTTACCAAATTAAATTTTTAGTGGCGGCCAAATATGCACTAATTTTGGGAGAGTTTATTCCCAGAAAGAACAGGACCAGTAATAACATCCCTTGTGTTTAAGAATTAGAGAATTATTGAGAGTAGAATACAAACAGAAGAAGATACACTCTAAAAATTTTAAATTTTTTAGATTTTTTTTTCTTAGAATTGGGAAATTTAATAAAAATTTTTCAGAGATTGAAAATAATTTTAAGAAAATTTAAAAATCAGAAAATTATTCAGGAAATTTTTTAAAAAATTAAGAATATTCTGACTTTTTAAAAATTGAATGAGTATTGATTTTTATGAACTTACCGAATGAACATCCCTCTAAATTCTGAATTTTTCCAATTTACAAGGAAATGAAGCACAGAGGCACATGCATCCATGGGGCCCAGATTTTTTATTAAATAAAAAAGAAGATACGGGTTGGTTGGGATTGACGGGTCAGATCCGTATAGCCCGCTCCCCTAGGGGAAAGCCCCCAAGATGATTTACTCCTCTTTTTTTTTCTCTCGTTCTTTCTAGGGCGCCTTCTCCAAATGAATGTCTCATCATTGATCGATGCTAACTTTGAGTATTTAAATAATTATAGATTCAATTTTATTTAATTTACATGAACCTGCTTAAAAACGATAAAATTTTTAATAAAATCATGTAGTTTTCAAATTAAATTTACTTAAATCATGTAAGATTGAATTCATATCCTCTTTTTTTTTTTAACCTCAAGAAAGATAATTTGCTGAGAGATGTGTGCTTATAATTAAGGACTAAGTCCATTTAATGAAATTTAAGACTAAGAACGAAATATTAAGTTAAATTATTCAGATGAAAATTAAAGGACATGCATTTGAATTCTTAAACTTCTTTGTTTCAAATTTTATGCAGTATATAGATAAGAATATTGAATGACGTCACGAGAATCTATCAAATAATCAATAACAAGAAGAAGAAAAAAAAGGAAGAGGCACAAGTTTATCTTGTTTTACCCTAGCATAGGGTTACGACCAGTAGAGAGAAATCATAACTAATATTATTAGAGTTTCGCTCAAGAATCGTTCATATAAAATAAGGGAGAAAATAACATATTTATACCCATAAATTAGGGCAACCATTTTCAATTACATTTGAAAAACCCTTTTTAACTATAAGTGAAAAACTTTTTTTCTAACTATAATACGAAAACCCTAAGCCCAAACATTTTGTGGGCCTGGCTTTAGATAGAAGGCGTTACCGCAGCACCCCCACCCGCTCACTCTGGAGCGGGACCCCTTCCGTTAGACCAGGCAACGGGATCCCCGAAACCATCTCCATAGCATATATGTGTTGAAGTAGGAACCGACCTCAATAAATATTTTACCATTACTCTCAAAAATTTGAATTATGAAATGGAAGGATGCAGTAGAATTTTAGATTTGATTGATGACAATTAAGTTAGAGGCATTTAATGGCAATTTACAGTGCCACCAAAACACTTTGAAGTGCCTTTTCTCCTAGTAAATTAGCAATTAGGTTCGTTCAGAATCAGATTAAAGTAAACAAACAGAAGCCCCTTAACATTAATTGAGCACAATTAAGCCCCCTAAATTTAATTTGGGTGCAACAGCAGCCCGATAAGACCAAATTTAAATGGGTGCAAAGAGTTATTACTATAATTTCTAAAGCTTAATTTATCTTTTTTAGCAGTAAAAATACTGGTCATAAAAAAATTAATCACTTAAATTTTGGACAGGTGAATATTTTTGTAAATAATATTTTAATTAATATTCTTAAAATATTCGTGGAAAAAGCATTTTATATATAGCAAAAGATTACCACTGACAAATTATATTTTGAACAGAAACTGCAGCTTTTTGTATGGACTCAAGGATGGACTCCACTGCACCTTGTGCTGACTTTTCTCACCTTTTCCTTTAAAAGTAAAAATTAAATCTTCTTGAATATAAATGTTTCGAATTTATAAAATCGTAAATTATGCAATTGCATAATTTTAATTATTCACTGTAAAAAATAATAAAGAAAGAAAATTAGAGTTAAAAAATAAATAATTATAATTATTTAAATTCATAAACCCACGAATTCATATTCAAATTACAGTTGTGTTGTATGGGAGTTTGGTGGTGTGGGCTTTGCAAGAATCTCTGATGTTGTTGTCAGACTTTAGCTCTCCCTTTCTTTCTTACCGATTGGTACATTCTACTGTATCATTATTGCTCGATAGTTCTGGTAATTTTCTCGGGAAAATTCATTCGAGAAAATCCCGGCACAGAAAGTGGGGCCCATGTACCTGCTGTTCTTAGGCTGTTCATCATAGTTACTGATGATATTTTAAATATTATAATTAATGATTAGTCTTTGATGCACTTCCTACAGCCCCCAAGCAAAACAGAAATGATGGGATCTAGCTAAGACCCTAGGGTTTAGGGGTGATGTGTTTGGTTTGACTCCTCACACCAAAAGGGCTACTAAATTATTCCTAAAACGTGTATAATTAGCAACCATCATCCTCCAATTTTATAAAAATATTATATTTTTAAGTCACAAATTTAATGAGAATAATCAATACGCGGTTTGTTTGTTGGTAATAATCTAATAATAATATTGCTCCTACACTATATACACGAAACTCCAACCCAAACGGTGATATGATAAAAAAAAAAATCAACTTCATCCTTTTGAGGATTTTATTTTTGATTATTTGACTAACTTTTGAGTGATACTATATATACATCATTCACATCGAAAGGGTAACGTGACAAAATATGTATGATCCTTGTTAAGTGGAATTTTGATGAAATAACAATACAGAATCACATAAATTATACCACGTGATCACTTTCGGTATGAAGGTTATATGAAGAATGTATATGTAATATTGCTCATAACTTTCTCATGTATTAAGAGAAATTCTTTTGTAACGTACTTATTCAGTTGAGTTTGCCTTTATTTAGGACAAGAAATGCATTTTATAATTTACCATTGATTTATTGCCATACGTAAACGTGTCCGATTAGTGTCGATTTGGGAGGAAGTCGACATATAAGGAGTTACTCCACTCACCGCCAATTGGTTTTACGATGAAAACCCTAAGAATTTATAATGATATTGGTGCTCATTCTTAAGACCAAAGAGTCAGGCAAAAAAAAAAAACGGTTCTTAGTATCGATTAGTAAACTCTCAGGCTTTATCGGCATTAATACTTTATAATTTCTTGCGTATGTTACTTGAATAAATACATGCACGGTTTGGCTGCTCCAGCAAACCCGAGTTCAAAATTAAGTCTTGAAAAATTTAGTTTTGTGTAAAATGAGTGTTCCTCCTCGAATTAAAATTGAGGAAAATGACCAAAAATATAAGGAAACTAAAATGGTCAATACTTGGTGAAGACAATTGGATTAACTCAATTATCAAAATCATGGGTTTGCACATGCACCTGTCCCCTAACTTTGCAAAACCTAGTTTTAGGAGTCAAAATTAAGTTTTGTAAAACTAAATTCGTTTCAACTAAACATGCCACCCGGTCTATAAATTCGAACAAAACTAACTTTTAGCCCTTAAAACTTGCTATGTTTTTTTTTGGGGGAGAGGGGGGGGAACATGCCACCCGGTCTATAAATTCGAACAAAACTAACTTTTAGCCCTTAAAACTTGCTATGTTTTTTTTTGGGGGAGAGGGGGGGGGGGGGGGGGTGGTTTGAGAAATTAAAATTTACTAGTTTTGAGTAGTCGGTTTAATCAATTTCCCCAAGTGAATTTTTTTATCCATCTTTTTACAGTTCCCCCTTCCAGAGTAGGGTTTTATAATATATATCACCGCAAATTAGATGTACAATTATTTTTGAGGGGAGGAGCCTTTAAAATCCTCAAGATCTCCTTCTCTAGTCTCCACATACTGCATTATTTCACCAACGATCAGAGAGAGAGAGAGAGAGAGAGAGAGATGGCACTGGAAGCAGTGGTGCTTCAACAAGACTTGTTTGGGTACAGCAACGGTAAGGAATTCTACGGCAATCTGGTCGGAGGAGGAGGGAATTGGGGGTGTGATTTTGGGCAGCAAGAGAGAGAGAAATCGGAGGAAGACAAAGTCCAACCTTTTCTCCTCGACGAGATCCCCCAAACGAGCGATTCCTCCCAGTACAGGGGTTGGAATTCCCCGTCCATGGCCGATCGCTTCCACAGCAATGCCTTGTCGAGCCCCGCGGAAGCGCCCCCGTCGAGGATGCCCCACGCGCGGCCCAAACGGAGGCGCGTGAAGTGCCGGAAGAACAAGGAGGACATCGAGAATCAGAGAATGACACACATTGCGGTGGAGCGCAACCGCCGGAAACAGATGAACGAGTATCTCTCCGTCCTCAAGTCCCTCATGCCCGATTCCTATGCCCAGAGGGTCTCTCTCTCTCTTTCCCTCTCTCTCTCTTTGTTTTTCATACCCATTTCTGTGCTCTAATCTGCAACTGTTGTGAGTGGAGAATCTCGTCTCCTGGGGACGTAAGAAGGATCTGATTTTGTTCCTTCGATTTGATCTTTCGTCAGGGCGACCAAGCATCTATAGTCGGGGGAGCCATCAATTTCGTGAAGGAGCTCGAGCAGCGTCTCCAGTTCCTTGGAACCCTGGGTCAGACACCCAAGGAGGAACCTAGGGCTCTCCCCTTCTCAGAGTTCTTCACCTTCCCCCAGTTCTCCACTGCAGAAGACGGGTCGGCAGGAGGCGGCGGCGGCGGCGGCGGAGTCGCCGATGTGGAGGTGACGATGGTGGAGAGCCACGTCAGCATCAAGATAAGGACGAGGCGGCGGCGGAGGCAGCTCCTGAGAATGGCCGCCGGGCTCCAGACCTTGAAGCTCACAATCCTGCACCTCAACGTCACTACTGCCGATCAGATCGTGCTCTACTCCCTCAGTGTCAAGGTGGGTTTCTTCTTCTTCTCAACGACATAGATTCCCCCATCTCTGTATGAGTTCAGATTCATTCATCTAATAAAAACCGCATTATTTCTTGATTCACTCAGTGAACTAGTGAGAGCAAAATCAACGTTTGGCAGTTAGATTCAAGTTTTCTTTTTTCTTTTTTTTTTGTTGAGGGGTGTTTTGATTTTGGAGTGTTTCTGTACAGGTAGAGGATGAGTGCAGGCTCAGTTCAGTGGATGAGATTGCCGCAGCAGTGCATCAGTTGCTGGGTAGGATCCAAGAAGAGGCCATCTCCAATATCTGAAGATCCTTCTCTCTCACTCACTGCAATTGGTACCCAATTTTCTCTTAATTTATTTTTTTTAAAATTCTGTAATTTTTCAGTTCCACGTTGATCATGTGGGAGTTTCTGTTAATCCATTGCAGGCCCCCCTTCTGTGCTTATTTTAATTTTGCTTATTTCAGCACCATTTTCTCCCATTTTGCTCCATGCATTGAGCCATAGGATGGAGCTTGTCATTTCAAGGTGTTTTTTCTTTTTTTTTTTTAAATAATTTTTATTTGCCCCTCTCTGTAAATCAGCCGATTTCATGAGCCCTGTTTGCTGTATCTTTTAGTTTCACCAAACTACCCTCAAATTTTCCTCCAATTCCCAACGTGTCTAGAAGTTCAAAAGAGGGATTTGAAATGTCTAAAATACCCTTTTCATTCAATTATTTGGTGTCAGCTGTTTCATCCCTCGACTAGTTCCCTATAACGGGGTTCATCTGTTTATAAGGGGAGTAATAATGTGTCTGATTTGAGTAAACAGTCATTGATGTGTCCCCAAAGGTGGGCTAGGGCTAAATTTTTCATACTCATCGTCACACTAATGACCCAATTAGACGGTATTTGTTGAGGATATTTAGTATCATATCATGTATTTTAAATATATAATGCATAGACTTATACCTTATTATATAAGTTTTACGAGTTAATCCTAAATATATTTTATATATAGTGATTGTAGTCAACGGCATAAATATTCTAAACTCGATACCTAAGGTATAATTCTTTAGGCGACCGCTTAAATCCCGACAGTATTAACACCCCGCATTATTTCCTCTGCTGCCCAAACTTTCAACCCCTCTGCGTGAAATAGGAAGAAGCTTGGGTATTGCAGTAAGAAATGTGAGAGGAGGGAGAGAGAGATCATTAGCTAACCAATTGTTAATTAATTTTCCCAATTAGCCAAAAAAAATTTACTACATTAATCGGCATCTCCTCTCATTAGTTGAGCTTTGTTTGGCTCTCTCAGGGATTAATCATTCTTATCTTCTTTTGCTTTCCCAGTCTTTTCTGTCTCCCTCCCTCTCTACCTTTTTGGTCCTTTCTGTGCTGCGGAAAGGTTAAATTATTTTTGGTCCTTTCTATGTTAAAAGGTTAATTATTGTGCGTCGAGTTCGCTATTGCTGATGAAGAATTTTGTTCTTCCCCTTGAGAAAAAGATAGCTTAATTATTACCCCTCCGGGTAGATGGGTGAATCTATTGAGTTACAGCTGTTAATTAATAATTACGGTGGCTCCTTTTTTTTTTTTTTACTGTGCTTCATCAGCCAAAATCACTTACAAAATATCTGTTCGGGAAAATTATCGTATAGTAGGGCTCAAGATGAAATCATTTTATTAAAAATAATGTCATTTTAAATGACTTTTTAACATAATAACGCAGGCTTATTATAATATATAGCCTCATTTGCTATTTATTTAAATTATTGAACATATTCAAACAAATGTGAACACTGTCATAAAAGCAGCTTTATGATCACCAATAGTTTAGAACAGAGAAGGCTGCCATGCATGGACAGCTTTAGAAGCTCTCTCCATTTCCAATTGCTCAATGGAACATATTATATGTAGGTAAATTTGGATCGTTGCCTTTTTAATTTTTGTGTAAACACATATTTAAATGTTTAAACCCAATAAAATCCGGAAAATATATAAAACATTGCCATTATTTTTTGTTACAAAATAGAAATTTAAAAACTAGGAGATAAGGTGAAGATGGTTTATCATGGGTAGAAGTTTAAATCAAAGTCACTCACATTTTTTATGACCCCAATGGCCCCATGATGTTGCATCATGTCCAATGTCACATCCTAATGGAATTTAAAGTTAAAAATTAAAAAAAGGAGGATTAAAGCTCCTAACACTATAGTAAAAAAAAAAAATTATTGAAGAGAGTGTATAAATAAATAACCATGCCATCCTGTGAGAGGAGGAGGACATGTATGTTCTTCATGAATATTTAGTTTCATTTTAATCATAATTATTTAGGGCTTTTCTAAAATTAATTTTAAAACCTTAGAAAGAGGTCAAAGGGAAAAAAAAAATGCAACACTAATTGTAGATATCAACTAGCTTAGCAATTATTCCGCCCCCTACTACCTTTTGGTAACTTTATTCCCTCTACTCAAATAATTAAACTTTTTCTTTGTCATTTGTTAATTTTCCTAATCTTCTCTTGGATTTGCATGTGTTTCTTATTAAGTAAGACATTATGTACTATTAATCTCACTCTAATCATTTCATTAAGGATTGCAAGATCAAATTTGATGAGATATTATTTTATTTTATTATTTTTTGACAATATTCCGACTTCGTCATAATTGAACACCCATTTTGTCAAACGCCCGGTGGCATATTATTGCCCATTATTTATTCTTAAAGCACTGCCAGTTTACATAATCACGGAGCGACAAAATTGAGAAATAGTCGTAATCTAGTAGTCTTGGCTGGGCTTCGGAGTAATTGTGGTCGTGATTAAGGATTCAGCTCCGCATTTGTACGATCGCTCTTTTTCTCATATAAAGAGAGATGGCAATATGGCTGCTAATTGTTTTAGCTCACATGATATCAAAGTCGGGTTCTTGTTATAATTGGACGGACTCCTTCCTCTCCATCCATATTATTATTGTATACCTCTCTGCTGTAACTCTTATCTGCCGCTTTATCATCATGCAAAGCCTAATAAGAGACGAATGAGGAGGTTGGTTCAACATAGAGGATGGATTTTGCCAGAAGCTTCAAGCTTTTAGTTATCTGATATAAAGTGTAAAAAATAATAGATGATTAGTTTATTTAGGGAAATAAATAAAAAAAAAAAGATTAGAAAGATGGAGCAGGTGATTGTGACTGAGTTAATTGAAAATGAACAAAAGAGGATGTTTCCAACTTTACACGTGGGTCAATAATTCACTAACCTGCATGCATGTCCTTGGTACGAGACAAAGGGAGTGTTTGGCTTCACCATGACTACTATATTCATAAACACAAAAAAAAAACATTAATATCAGGTTTTGGGGGTGAGCTTTCAGATGCACATGGGCGTGACAGAAAGGTCTGGAGACCCCCCCACCCCATCATCATAGGTTACCTCTATCATATTCCCTTGGTATGGGTGGGGCTTCTGAGGTTTATTTTGGAAGATTCCAACCCTAGATTCTCTCTCCACACTTCTGTTTTTACCTCGTTGCTCTCTTCTTAGGAACGTAGGATACCCCCTCTTCATACATATCATGCTACGTATAATATACAATACGTCATGTTTCGACCCCCTCTTCGTACATTATCATGCTACGTATAATATATAGTACACTTCGACCAATAACATAAACTTCTGGTAAGGGGAGGAGATGTTATTGAATCGAATTATATATATTTATAATTTAATAATGAATTCTTTATAAGGAAAAAAAGAGAAGATGAGGCTCGGGGAAGAGTTATAACAAAGAGATTAAGTAATATAATGAATGATTGCTTGCTTTGGTCAAACAGAATAAAGCGCATCCCGCATGAGGCCACCGGCAAGAGAATGACATGCTACCTTAAACTAGCGGCTAGTTGGATGTGGCAGTCCTCAGGGAGAGTGAAATAATTTGGGGAAAAGGGTGAATGAGTTGGAATAAACCCACATACACATACGCATGGAAAACACTTTGGGCCAAAAAAAGATTTTTACAATGGAAAAAAAAAAAAAAGGCGTTTTGTACAAATTCGAAGAGCGCTTTTTGACAAGGAGAAAAGAAAAACGATTATTTGGAGAGCACTTTTTTGACTAAACGAGTGCTTTTCAATAAAGTTAAATCAAACAGCTTTTTTGGTAAAAAAATACCCAAAAGCGCTTGTGCGAATAATCCAAACTGGACCTAAGTTCTTGATGAGAGCGGGCGAATTACTTGTGCCATATTTTACTATTAACAATTGCAGTCAAAGACGCTCTTCTCTACTGAAATGCCTAGAAACAGTACTCGATGAGTAGTCGTAGAAATTCTCGGCAAACTTGTATTGCTGTGACAGTCTCAGATTTTCCGCATTGTAGGGCTTATATGACAACCATAAGCACAACACAATCCATAATAATAATGATAATGAGCTGTCAAATACTACATACATACATACATACATACATATATATATATATATATATATCTGTGAGCACTAATGTTAAGAGCATAATTAAAGAAGAACCATATATTTTGTTTTCTTTTTCTTTTTTCTTGACATTGCACATCACCGACTTGAAGTTTTTGTTGCAAAGACGAGTCATTTCAAGAGATAGTTGTTGAAAAATGTTGCTTGAGAAGCAAAAGATTCGAGTCGTATGATGCGAAAGCCTCCTGTACGGCTTTTTGAGAAGGAAGTGGCTACCTACTGGAGCTTCGATCTTTTCCATTTTCAAGCTTTTCTTTTTATCTACTTTCCCACTTCATTAGTTGACTTTAAACAGAATAACACAAAAAGATCTGCTGAATATGTAGAACTGCAATCCGAAGAATATGCTTCAGCATCCATAAGACGTAGAGCCAAAAACATGAAATGAGACCAAGCCCCTTTACCTCCACTTGCTCTGCGAAACATGGGAAGAAACACGTGAAACATAATTATAGCATGAACAAAGATGGCCTACCTTTTTTTTTTTTTTTTGGAATTAAGCTTAACACAAAACAGTATTGGGCCATGGGAAACAACGAAGGCAGCAAACTAAACCTACTAGAGTGAATTGTCCTCGTTTCTCTACTGTTCCTTCATCTTGAAGTCGGATTCTCATGCGCTCTCTTTAGCCTTGGTTCCACCAGGATCCGGGAGCCCATCAATACCAGCAACCAGCCGCTGGGCACTACTGAATGGCTTTATTCTTCGATAGATGAGACTGTGATTCCGATGTGGTGCAAATATCAAAACTCAAAACCAGTATATCCTTAATGAAGTGCATACAATTCAGCCATAGGAAAAAGAGAGTACATTTGTACCAAAGATCATTATCCAAGAAAGAAGTTTGATTCTGGCATGGAGATTGCAAAATTTGTTCCCTCTAGTTGATTTCACGTGAACATGTGGAGGATAGTCACATATATTTTCCAAAGTGAAATTTCAATAAATCAAGTTCTAGTTGGCTAAAAGCAGATAAGGCATCCGACTGGCTTTTCTGGTCTTTAGGGTCAAGAGCACATCGTTTTCCATCATGGGTTGCAGTGTTTTTTTTTTAATAACTGCAGTAAGTATGACAGTTCGGTTGGTTCGTCCAATCTCAAAAAATTAGTAAAACAGTGATTGCTTTCCTAAGAGTGTTAGGCTTTTGTAGCAGATTACTAGCATAATAAATGTAGTATGTGCTTTCTCACACTTCCTCTACCCCTCATCTTTCTCTCGCTCTCGCTCTCTCTCTACTCTGATGCAAAATTTTGTGGCGTAAGAATGTATGTAGGGGAAATTATTAATTTGAGTCCAAAGCACAAGGAAACCAGAGGCATTTCTATGCATTGCTATCCAAATAGAAACAAAAGTAATATTCTTACGAGCAAAACAACGCATAGTTTACCATGAAGATTTTTGGAAACAGTTGGGTTGAGGACAGTATCTCAAACAGCCTGGATAAGGGCAGGATCGCCCGAGCTCACGCCATCCTTTTGGCTCGTTTCTAGCATGACGATTCCCTTGTTAATGCCAATGCTCCAACACTTGGTCGGCATATTCAAATGCATCAGCTCTGCTCTGAACAGGAGATTGTTTGTGATCATCAAATCCCAGCACAAGAAGCTCCAAACACTTGGGGCCTGTTTAGGTGTGGAAAACTATTTTTTTTCCCTTTCCACACATAATCTTATGTTACAGTATATTGTTTGATGTTGCAGTTCTGAAAACAAGGTTTTCCAACTAACTTAACTTTCATATGTATAAGAAAGCAGTTGAATTGTGTTTGGTTTTTCAATAAAGTAACAAGTTGAAAGATTTCGAGAAGCTAATAGTAGGCCCTTCTTGATGAAATGAATAACTTGAATCATACTAGATCACGCTACAGGTAGGCTTAACAGACCTTTGACCTTCTAATTTCACGTCTCATTTTTAACATCACGAGGCTATAGCATGTATTTACTTAATTAACAAAAACGCTCCGTGTAGTGCTGCCGCTCCCAATCCATATAGTGGCACCCCAAAACAGGGTCATTTAACAACTCATTTTTCATCAAAAAGAAGCGTCAGTTTTGGGTGCCATTCTAAGCAATTAGGAATACTGGCTCTTCATAAAAAGCAAGCCCTTAACAAAGTCCTCCTAATTACGCAGGAAACAACCCAATCGTCCAATATACTTGAAAGGCATCGACAAAGAGCATTAAAAATGACAGCATAGTCTATTCATTGCAAAGGGAATTATAACAAACACTTGGTGTGCAAAGAACTTACAGCTAGCTTTCTAATACCTCAAGTCAGATCTTGTGAACCGACTAAGAACCCTCCAGCATCATCCACCACGCATGATTCATATGAAGGCCCCTCTTTCAGAACGTCAAATTCAGATGCCAGTGCAGGTTGATGAGGAACTTGATCTGGGTTGCAGAGGAGGAGGCAAAAAAAGAATAACTGTACAAGATTTAATAATAGTATTTTAATAAAAATAATAAAAAGTACTTTTATAAATTTATGACTCACGAGCTTTTGTCATTTTATTATGAAATTATTTATCTTTATAGCATTATTTAAAGGAAAAAAGGAAAAAAAAAGTTTCTAAAATGGTGGGATTAAAGGCCTTACCTTTGCTCATCAGTTTCTCAGTTTCCCGGGTTCACATTTTCGGTTCCGCCTCCTCTGCAGTTCATCCAGAAACTGTAGAGTGCAGTTACGCGGTATAGATGAGAGAACAACACGTGTCTCTCATCCGATGGTTAACGCTTGCTTCGTTTTGATTAGCCGACTGAAGTCCAGCAAGGACAACGGCTACGAATGGCTACAAGGGCATTTTGGTCTAAATAAGATAGCAATAAACCCAAAACGTTGTATGGAGCCTGGAACATTTAAGCTCGAGGTCGTTTCAATTCAAATTTTAAAATGGAACCTATATTTTCTGTGTTTCTTTTCTTTTATACTAGTTTCACGATAATAATAATAATACTAGAGGATTAAATCATCGAGTTTGAGTTCAAGCACAAAATTCTATACTAATAGACTATTTTATATTTTTTACGCATGTTATCTGAGTACGAATGTTTGGCTAAATAATCTTTTACCTCATAAAGTGCATTTCTCGCCTTATATATGAGAGATATCGACTTCGTTATTTGATGGTTACATTTTATTTTTCAAAATTTAATTAAATCTTGTTAAAAAATTTTAGAATAAATGACAAAATCTCCAAAACACCCCTTAATTCCCATTTATAAAACCCCCGTGTCCCCACGTTATCTATCCTGGTTCCACCGATCTCCCATGGCCGTCGTCCTCCCTCTTCCATGGCCTTCCTTCTCTCTCTCTCTCCATGCTCATCAAAACCTCCCCAAAACCCTAATCCCTACTTCCCCAAATCCCTCTCCACATTATCATTCAAACCCGCATCAGCTTCCAACTCCTCCAAGAGGGAATTCATCCGTAAAAGCGCTTCCCTCTTCTTCCTTTCTCTGAGTCCTTCGCCCCCATTTGCACTCGCTTCTTCAAATTCTTCTTCTTCAAAGCCGACCCTTTCCGGCATTGCGAACACTAGCTCGTGGTTTCAGTTCTTCGGGGATGGGTTCGCCATTCGGGTCCCGCCGCAGTTCGAGGATATCATGGAGCCGGAAGTATGTAATTTTGAAACTAATATGTTGAAGTTCTACCTTTATTTTTTGAATTTTTTTTGGCATAATTTAATTTTTGTTCAAGCATGTCAATAATTTAGGGTGTTTGATTGTTTATGCTTAATTATGGCAATCCTGTGTGTGTACCGTACGCTATTTTGGGGAGTGGAAGAAGCTGAAATGAATAGTTTCATTTTTATATGAGTATCTTGGATTAAGCCAATACTGTAGATTGGCACTATACCTGAGTGGGAGGAAGACATTGATTCGTACTAAAAGATGCTTAAATTGGGAAATTTAGGTATACATGTTTATTAATTATCAGTTTAGTTTTTCCTACTGGCTTTGAATGCGAGCCAGGAGACCCAAGGCCAGCGTTTGATGCAATTTTCTTAACAGGCATGCTCATAAACTCTTAAATGATAATTAGTGCTAGCTGTATCTAGTGAACAGAACAAAGAGTTTCCATAGTAAGAATTGTGTTTGATGCTGATATCTGTGGGCTGTTTATATGCACCATAGAATGATCGTTTGGAGTTCAAAATTCTGTCTTGGTGTTTGCAGTTTGGATACTGACAGAACCCTAGGTGGCATTGGTTCGTAGAATGGAATAGGGTGGGAATGGAATAGTTATTCCATAAAAATATAACGTGAAGCATGAGAGGCGTGTGTGAGGAACAACTCTTTTCAAGGACCATGAATAGTATAAGCCAAGAATGGCAATTGCACCCATATTGCACAATTGGTCATTGATAATGGCTATTGCTTCTCTATTCCCCTCATGGTCCATGGGAGTAGCCATTTCACTCATGGTCCATTAGAATATTATTCCTTCTTACATGTTATATTTCTACTTAATTGCTTTCCATTCCCATGAGCAAATGTGTAGCCAGTTTTCGTGGCATTTGGCATACAAATCCCAAAATGAGTGGCCAAATAGGATCAGAAAACCAAACATTTACTTAATGGGCTTTTAGTGATTGAGTTATAATTGCATAACAAGATGCTTAATGTTCCTAGGATTACAGTGCTGGATTGTCTCTTTATGGAGATAAAGTAAAGCCCAAGACCTTTGCAGCAAGGTTTGCATCGCCTGATGGGTACTTAATCTCATCTAGAGTTTCCTTCTCTTAAATGCTTTTGTTACAATTGGCCCTTGTTTTAATTGCCTAAATTCATGAATCATTTGCTCATGCGTCCTCTTTTTTTTTTTTTTTTTTTTACTGTTTTGATGTTACTTTTTATGGCATGGCATAAACTCAAACTTATAGGCTGCAGTGGGGAGCATCACTGATCAGCTATTTCATTTTAGCACATCTTTATTTGATCATTTTATATACTTATTAATTGAACAGATCTGAAGTTGTCAGTGTTGTTATTCGGCCATCAAATCAACTCAAAATTACCTTCTTAGAGGTTTGTATTGTGTTTTATCGGCAGTGTTATTTTTTGTTCACCAATTCTTAAGTAGCTGAGTATTTGATTTATCTAGTTCAAGTGGTTAGTGGTGGGCTGCTTGGACCAAAAGGTGGCTGCTGTATTTACGGGTATACCTTTGTGTTATCAAAAGTACAGAATTTAAACGTTGTAGTGCATGGAGAACGTATCTCTTCCTTACGACAATGTAATAGTGTGCTCGTTATTATTCCCTAGCAGACTCGAAATAAAACGGAGCAAAACTAGCATACCCTTTACGAATGGCTGCTGGAATCATGCCCTAGTTATATGTCGAAAATTCTTAATCTGAAAGATGTGTCCTCAACGATCATCTTACATGATTTTCTGTCTTGTATCATATGTGTTTGTGATTACACTCCCTGACCTTCATTATTTATTAACTTGAACAGGCCAAGGATATTACTGATTTAGGCTCCTTAAAACAGGCGGCAAAAATATTTGTTCCAGGTATTATTGATGGATTTCTTAGGCAATATTTCTCACTGGGATTAACTTTCAGTTCTGTATTATATTGGCATAGCAGTGGGGTCAACTCTGTACTCTGCCCGAACAATAAAAATCAAGGAAGACGAAGGTTTGAGGTATATTAGTCTCTGAAGCGAAAGCACCAGCAGTTAAATATATTGGTAGATGATGCTATTAGAGTCTCGCGCTTGGCGTCTCATATAAAGTGATTATTCTGATTCGTTTCCTGATTTCAGGACTTACTACTTCTATGAGTTCGGTACAGATGAACTGCATGCTGCGCTTTTTGCTTCTGTCGACAGCGGAAAGGTATGTTGAAGTAGGAAAATTATTGTTGCTGCCTTGGAAATTATGCAGGATTGAATTCGATTCAGTAGTTGACCAAATTGATGCATTTTAGAAAGGGATAGTGCACGCTAAACGCGGAACTTAAGCTTCAATGCACATTTTTCACTCAAAAATCATGTCAAAATTCTCTGATGACAAAACAGTCTATTATGAATCCGATGTAGGTATACATTTCTGGAGCAGTTGCACCAGAGGCTAAATGGGAAGATGATGGCGTGAAGCTTCGGTCCGCTGCTATATCACTGAAAGTTCTGTAGCCTACCGTTGAACAAATTCATTTGGTAGGTCCATGGTACCAGTTCTTTAGCGCTTAAATTTTTTCAGTTAACATGATATCTTAATTCATTGATCTGGAATCATATGAAATGGCATGAGAGAACTCTAATTGTGATTGCAACAAGCATCTGTTCTCCATTCTTACGAATTCGTTTCTCCGAACGGGAATCTGTTTGGTGGTAGTTTACTATTTGGGAGACGATGGTCATTTATTTGCTCCATGGCCCTTTTGTTCTGAGTTCTAAGATCAAATTCTACAGACCCTGGGGATTTTTGGTAAAAGCACTGGAACAATCACTTATGTCTGATCCTGCATTTTTTTCCCTCTTGGCTGCAGATTGTTTTCAGATTCATCCTACCATGCTTGCAGAGGCGACTTAAAAAAGGGACGGTCGCTGCAGGGACGATCTATTTCGTTTGAAACGCACCTCTAAAGTATTCAGAGAAGAAAAAGAAAAGAAAGGGGGAGATATAAATCGGTGGCCTATTTGTTACATATCACAAGTTGCTATATGATAATTTGTTCTCATGAGGCTACAATGTGATTGATGGAATTTGGTGGGTTCCTGTTTTTGCTTTTTAGTGATGGAGATTCAATAAATTGTGGAATTAAAGCTTGCCAAACGAGGATTAAGACATGAAAAATGTGAAAGTGTACCTTGGGGATATACACATTGTACCTAACAAATATATATATATATACACGCACCGCACCACACATTGTAAAATACATAAATGAATGAAAAATTCCCAAATAAATTAATAGGAAAATGCCACCTTTCAATTATAAAATTCAAAACATATCGACATGAAATATGCAGTGCTTGAAATTGTAAATGCAAATTTATTACCACGAAAAATGGATATTAATTCTATTTTTTCGATGAATCTATTTTCTAAATATTTCTGGGGAGAAGAGTTTGAAATGTGGCATAGTGGGAAAAATTATCTAGTGTAGTAGTTGTACGAATTAAATGAAAATGAAAAAGGAAGAGATGGCTTGCTGCTCGACGTCCCCTTCCGTTAGGATTATTATCAACCATTGATGTTTTATCCTCTTAGTTACACGAATGCCCCCTCAAATTCACCTGAATTCTCAAATGCCCCCTCTAGTTCACTGGTATAAATTTAAATGCTATTTTCAATGAAATTTCACTATTTGAAGTGTGCTTTTTTATATACATTTTTTTAAGTGTAAAGATTATATGCTCAAATTGAACTTAACTAATGAAATATATGATTTTAGGTAAACTTGAAGAGGCATTAGTGTAATTAGGAAGATGGATCATCAGTGGTTGACCACAATCTTATAGGAAGGGATATCAGCATATTTATTTTTAGGGGGCTATTTGTCAAAAGTAAAACTTCAGGTGAGTAATTTAGGATTTAGGCCAAACATCAGGGGGCATTCAATTTTCCCCAATCCTTTATTATTTTGCTAAGGAGAAAAGAAAAAAGAAAAAAAAAAAAAAGAGCCCCAATATTTGAAACTCTTAAGCGCCAACTAACGGTCATACCAACAATCCCACGCAAACTCTCCCCCTCGCCAACGCTGTCAGGATGAGCACAAGGGTAGACTCGTCCATTCACTGTCCGAAGTAGGGGTAATACTGTATTTCAAAGTGCCCAGATTCCCCCACCTCCGTCAACGTGGCCCAATAATAGAACGGCACGTTAAGAGTACGGAAGTTATATACCGTTTCAAACCTACCCTTCTTCCCTCCGTTCTTCGGCACGGAAACCCTCACTGCAAATCCACAAACTCTCCAGAGGTTTCCGATTCTCAGAGACAGGAATCAGTCGTTTCGATTCATTTCTTTTCTCGAGCTTTCGACCTTGTGGATGCGAGATCTTCATCGGAGGGTGCCCGCACATGGCGGATTTTCCGATTTCGAGTTCGTATCTGAACACGAGCACCGTCGTCGCCCTCACCCTCTTCTTCGTGCTACTGTGCGCGTGCATCATCATCGGTCACCTCCTCGAGGAGAATCGCTGGGCTAACGAATCCATCACTGCCCTTCTTCTGGTCTTTTTACTCTTAGATTTTGAATTGATTTCATCTTCGTCTTCTTTTTTTTTTTTTGTTGCAAGTTTGAATTCTTGATTCATGTGAAACGGCTGGAATTTAGGGTTTGGCCGCAGGGACGGTGGTTCTATTGTTGAGCAACTGCAAGAGCTCGAAAATCCTCGTCTTCAATGAGGATTTGTTCTTTATTTATTTGTTGCCCCCAATCATTTTCAACGCCGGGTAAGGCTTCCTTCATCGAGCCACTCTCTCTCTCTCTCTCCTTCTCTTCTTGTCCATTCCTCTAACCACCCATCTGTTTTGAATAAGTGTTCCATACAAATGTTAGGAATACCTCTTTCAAGGCGCATGAATGGAATAGTTAAGTAATAGCTATTACGTCATTGGTAATTAATTATTGCTATATTCCTTGGGCAGTCCCCCTCATGACTCATGGGAGTAGCCGTTTCACTTATTTCATTCTCTCCATTTTATGAACCAAACTAGTGGTTTTTATTTTTTATTTTTATTAGTAATTGATTCTTTGTGCTGCAATGTCGGTCCCAGTTTCCAGGTCAAGAAGAAACGATTCTTTCAAAACTTCTCAGTAATATTACTGTTTGCAGTAGTTGGTACCATAATATCGTTCTGCCTCATTTCATCAGGTAATAAGATGTTATCCATGCGCCTTCCCTTTTATTATTTGCTGAGAACTGCTACTTCATTGAAATTCAAAACTTCTGTTAGTTACCAACAGGCAGTTCCATCAAGGCCAAATAGTAAAAGGCATTCTTTTCAAGAAATAAAGCAAAAACTGCTCAATGATTGTTGGTAATTCCCGTGTTCGTTATATAATTGATGAATGAGTAGGAAACTGATATCAGTAGTTTAAAATGAGAGAGGACTTAAATCCTCACACTGAAAGCAATATGCACGGCTTTCTAGCTAAATCATACAGATTTCAGTGGTTTTCTCAGGCTGCTGTAACCATTCTTGTATAAATTGATGCCTCCAGTCACTGATTCTCTGTGATTAGGTGAAGTAGTCTCCTGAAAACGCCAACTGAATCTCATTACCCTTGTTTTAGGCATTGCATCACTATTACCATAGACACACTTCAGATTCAATATTTAATATACTAGGCTATTGTTTTTTTTCCTGGAATATAGGTGCCTTCTTGATATTTACAAGGATTGGTTTGACGGATTTGACTAGTCAGGATTTCCTAGGTAACTTATGAAACTTGGATTATATTTCCTCATTTCCTTCATCGTAGAGCAAATATAATGATGGGTTGATTATGCTTGATGTATTTGCAGCTATTGGTGCCATATTGTCAGCAACAGATTCAGTTTGTACTCTGCAGGTACTTCATAGGAGCCTCTCTGTTTGTTTATGATGATTGGCATCAGTGATAGATGTAAGACCTTTCTTTATGCTGAAGGTTCTCAATCAAGAAGAAACACCCTTCCTTTACAGTATTGTGTTTGGCGAGGGGGTAGTAAATGATGCTACATCTATTGTGCTCTTCAATGCGGTCCAGTCACTTGACTTCAGCAACCTTACTGGTTTGACAGCCCTAAACTTGCTGGGAACCTTCCTTTTTCTCTTCTTCACCAGTACAATACTCGGCATTGCAGTAAGTTGCAGTTAATGAAAGCACAGATTATAAATATGTTTTTCATATCAAAAGCACTTTGAAGCAGTTCAAAGATAAAAAATAAATTTCTGTTATGGATTTATTATTCCATTTTTGGAAAGAAAAAATATGTTTATGGTTTATCAAGACAGATGATGCGTAAATGTATGTTTTCTTTTCTGCATTCATGATCCTAAAAAGCGGTAGACACTAGTTGAGTGATTAGGCCCTGCCTAGGCATTTCTCTTTTAAATGCACTCTCTAGTTGAGCTCACTGTTTTGAATATTTTTGAAATTTTACTGACTTCACAACATTCTTCTCCCTTGAATGCTCTTTCATCCTCATCAAAATTGTGGGAACAAATGAAGATTTATCTCTTCCATCACAAAAATAGTCGCAAAATTATCCATTCAATTCATCACCAATATAGTGTTCCCAACAGATGCAGTTACAAAATCATTGCTTCACTATCCTAATGTTTTAAGAAGTATTCTTCTCTAGTGCTTGAGGCAAAAAGAAGAAGGAAAAAAAAAAAAAAGGAGCACCTAGGCTCTGCTTACCCAGTCCAGTGCCTGGGCGAAATGTATGCCAGACTTTTGGCCACTCCATAGGCTGATTTTCAGAACATATTTGCACTTCACAAAAATTGCGCCTCCTCAAAGTTGTATTTCTTGGTTAGAGAGCTTTTAGCTACTAATATACTGTCTGACTCTTATATTTTTAGCTTATATTAAGAGCATTTTCCGTCTATGCACTACTTGCTTCCTAAACTTGAAATGTAAAATTATGATACAACACATACTGTCTAACTGTCTAATTGGCTATATGTGTCAACATTTCAGGTGGGTCTTTTGAGTGCTTTTGTTATTAAGACCCTTTACTTTGGAAGGTACAAAGAAATTTTTTGTTTTCTTCTCAATACATCTTGTTGCATGGACTTTCTTATCATGCTTGGTTTTTCGCATGCTTAATAAGCATTTGATAATAATATTTCTTTACATGTAAGGAAACATGTTCATTGCTTCTAAACATAGTCATTTCAAGAGGGTTTCCCTTTTATCAAGGCATAAAAAGTTCTTGGTTACTTCTTTAATCTGCTCCGATTGTGTGACTCAGAAAAAAGTAACTGAAAGCTTAAAGTGAACCAAATGAAGGAATTGAAGGAGGAAACTCCAAATGGTTTCTTTGTCACTCTCTTCTGCTTCTGCCTACACTCCTTCATTCTCTCGTCCTTTGGTGGATTTTCACGTTTGAAACTAAGCTTCTAACTCTTCATATCAAGGGGCAAACAGACTAGACGAATGTACATATACACAGAAATTTTAAGGGAATGTCATCAAAATAAGCCATCTAAAAACAGAAAAGTCTGTGTTATATTACCAAATTACCAGATATCATATCACTGGTGTATGAATCTTAATAATCGGAGTCCTGATTGACACTGCTATGCATAAGATGTTAAATCTATTGTACATATATACATTGGTGTATGCCTCTAATGATGCATTATTCTTTTATCAATAGACACTCGACAGATCGTGAGGTTGCAATTATGTTGCTTATGGCTTATTTATCCTACATGTTGGCTGAGGTACGTAAGATATGATAAAGCAGCATAGTACGTTTTAAACAGTACATTTCATTTTCTGTCATCTCCTCTTCCTCCTAAAAGATGCATACTCTTCTTCTGTAGATTTCAAGTCTTAGCACCACTGCCCGTGTGGTCGATATCATGTAGAATAAAACTCTGATTCATATTTTTCATAGAGAAATCTTTGATTAATGCTGGAACAAAATCTATTTTGCATCATATCTAAGGGATTCCTTGGTTCGGGCCGAAGAAGCAATGTCACTCGATCATCATCTTACTGACTCTAAATCTTTTTAATACAGCAAATTTTGATTAATTAATTCAAAGGAGCAGTAGTGCCTATTTTGCATAATATATACATCCAACAAGAATATGACCACGATCAAGGGTGGGTCTCATACCATGTTAAGCGATCGCTTGACTTTAGAGCTTAAGCTATTAGGTTGTGATATTGAGCCTGACCAATGGCATACTAACAGCAAACTAGGGTGAGATTTCTTAACCTTTAACTATCACATCCCTCATGATCGCACTTGTTTGGACACTAAAAGAATTCTTCCTACATATGCGTTAAACATGTCTTTTAGTATGGTGCCATTTAGATGAGTCCTAGGTTTTGGCAGTTGTAAACCCATTCAATATGATAATTTGTTTCTTTCTGCAGCTTTTGAGCCTAAGTGGGATTCTGACAGTCTTCTTCTGTGGCATTGTGATGTCCCACTACACATGGCATAACATTACTGAAAGCTCCCGTATTACAACCAAGTGAGAGCACACTTCCTAAAATTAAGCTGTTATTATATTCATTGTTTTGAATAGAAATCATCTATAAAATCTCATTTTTCTTTGTTATATAAAGAATAACCTTTATTATAAAGAGAAAGAAATTACAAAGAAAATTTATATAATATAACTCAACTTAAGCAGAAATGGATTCAAAATATCATCAAGTCTGCACTCGGTGTGTTAAAGGAAGAAAGCTCTACATATGCATGGCCAATCAAATGCTAAAGCTTGTACATTCTATTATAACTCTGGATAAAAATGAAACTAACAATGCTCACACACTGTATATATATAGCGGAGAGACATCTGAAATTTATGTCAGTGCAGTTATATTTTATTCAACAGATGCAGTTATATTTTATTCTAATGCACAAAATGTTTTCATGATTTCAGGCATTCATTTGCAATGATTTCCTTCATTGCAGAAACTTTTATATTCTTATATGTTGGGATGGATGCGTTAGACATTGACAAATGGAAAGAAAGTAAAGCAGGGTAATGCATCATTTCAACTTCAAATTTTTTAAGCCAGTTTTATATTAACATTATTGGATTAGATGAAACAAAAGTGACGGAACTTACTTTCCTGGCCAAACAAAAATCATGGGAAACAGGTTTGACAATGTTGCTGGTCGTGATGAATGGATTAGCTGTCCTGTGCATTCTTGCTCAATGTAATACTTGGGGAATAACAATGATGAGTTTTGCTAAAAATATGTTGCAAGAGCGACCTATTGTTGAGGAATATTTATCAGTGTAGAAAATATAGGGATTGGAGAGACAAATGCAAGGCTGTTTTGCTAAAAGTATGATGATTTTTTTGACAACCCCAAGAGCAATCTAGCATTTAGGAAAGAAGAAATCAAATTGGTCCACATCATTTATCTGGTCATCCTAACAACTTTATGTTTCTGCACAGCATTATAATTATTAAAAAGGACATCTTGTCTTCACTAAACAAACCCGCCTTCATTTCCTTTCATTTTTCTTTTGGCGTTTGTAAATTTTCTATCATCCTTTCAAATGAACCGTCCAATTTTCATATGCTTAGTCCAGATTATGACTAATATCTTAATACCTCAGCTTTCATGTAAATCTGTGTGCTCTTTGGCATAGTCTTTTTATGTCATAACACCAAATGATAGTCTAGTTTTTCTTCTTTTTTGGGCATTCTTTGATTCAGCGCAGGAACTTCAGTTGCTGTGAGTTCAACAATGCTGATGTTGGTGTTGGTTGGGAGGGCTGCGTTTGTTTTCCCTCTGTCAGCTATTGCAAATATCTTGAGAAACAGAGGCAGAGACGGAGACAGTAGCAAAATTGAGTTTCGGCAACAGGTGATCTCTCGCTTTATCTTTACAAAAAAGCATAATTAACCAATTTTACTGAAACCTTTTTAACAATCTGAACTCTTCAGTTTATAATATGGTGGGCTGGCTTAATGAGAGGTGCGGTTACTATTGCCTTGTCTTACAACCGGGTACATACCGATTCCGAGGTCCCAATTTCTAAGGGTTTTTCCTTTGGCTCGTTTTGATTTTACAAAATTTATTACTGCAGTTTTCTCGTGGAAGGGAAGAAGATGCACTAGTGATCACCTCTACGATAATTGTTGTTCTGTTCAGTACAGTGGTATGCATTCTAGTACTTACACAAGAATCTGTGCTAACTTCCCTTGGTGCTGTTTGACCTTGTTATCATTGAAAGCTCTAAGGAATATTACCTCGTTTTAGAAAATTTGCTACAATACTAGGCCACCGGCTATCATTACACTAACACACGATTTAGCTATAGAAGTGGGATATTGTATGTTTGGTTCATGGTAGTAGCTATTAAATTCACGGTGAATTCCAATGGAATGACTATGACATTGGTTGGAGTACTTTAAGGCTCTGAATAGCTTTTATTATTCTTCCCCCTTTCTAGTCTAGTCAAGAATACCTATCCACAAGTGGGCCATGAGAATAGTTATTCCTTACCTATTCTATTCCCATGGAATACCTATTCCATTTTTTCCCCATTCCATCCTGCGAATCAAACACGCCGCAAAGCTACTATACTACTAACTTCTTGGTTGAAGTTTCTTATGAACCTGCCTCAGGCTTGGGCACCATTCTCATATCTCCTTAATATACAGGTCTTTGGCTCAATAACAAAGCCTTTGATCGAAATGATGTTGTTACGACACGCGAAGCCAGCGACCCCCAATGGGGCTGATTTGACAAGCCTAGAGGACTTGAGAATGCTGTTACTTGAGAGTGAAGGCCCCAGTGATGAGTTGGATAGTAACCGTAAGGCAAGTAACCTGCAGCTACTGATGAGGTACCCTACATCAACTGTCCACTACTTTTGGAGGAAATTCGATGACAGATACATGAGACCGATCTTCGGAGGACGGGGTTTTGTTCCGGTTGACCCTGGTTCGCCCTCTGGTGCTGCTGATCAGACCTCCTGAATCTACTGCCCAATTGTTTCGAGTATTACAAGGATACAAGTTCGTGTTTATCTTGTAAAGTGGGTAATAGCAGCTTTTACTATTAGTTTTTACTAAATTGATTCAAGCGAGCTCTTTCCACGTAAACGTAATCAGAAATATATGTGAAACTTTTCATGCATCACTACAGACGAACTTTTGTTAAGATGTCATGTACCAATCAGATTGCTGTTTCTATGTATAGATTTGGCAATTGTCAGGATCAAACACGGGATACGGGTCAACACGGACGTATTAATAGTGGGTCAAAATTATTTCACGTCTTGGGTAGGGTTCAGAGATATCTGATTAGTGGAACATTTCAAAAATTGGAAGAATACCCAGATGGGACGTTACTGATTTTCCCAGTTTCACACTTCCATCAAAATCGTCAACAGTTGACGGTGAAATTAACGGCGGGGCATATTAATTAAATTTTAAAATTACACGAGTTTAAATTTCCAAATGAAGCTTCCTCTATTTAATTTTTACCGCCCTAAATTTTAAATATATGTTCAACATGTCCCTTACATTTTCTCATTGATTTGAATAGTATTTATTTATTTTCTTGTATCTTTAATAATGAGAGAAAAGAAGAGAGGATCAAGGGAAGTATAAAAAAGGAAAAATTGAAGGAAAGTTATAAAAATCAATGATAAAAAAGGAAAAATTGAAGGAAAGTTATAAAAATCAATGACATATTCATCTCTATATCTCTATCTCTACTATAGTAAAGGAAAAGGTTTTTTTTGTTCAATCAATAATATTTTTACCTAAAAGTTTCCTTCATACCCTCAAACTTTTCTATTCAAATTCCTATTAAAAGAATTAAACAAAGGGTTAAAATTTCAACTTAATAATAAAAGTTATAATGTAATTCTTGATTTCGCTCAATCTCCCAAAACTGTTTTCCTAATTTTGCTCAATCTTTCAAAACAGTTTCAAATTAGTTTCCTCGTCTTCTCTTTGGCATTTCCTTGAATCCCATTCGACTTGATCTTTCACTCTCCCTCCCTCTTACATTCCCCTCTTTGTGGGTTTATTGTCATTTCCTCATCCAGTGTGATTTTTCAGGATTTTCCTTCGCTTTCTTGACCTTCCTCCAAAAATTTTCATCTCCATTTTCTTTCTCTAATTTTCTTTGATTTTTAATTTCTGATTTGCAGAAGACATGAATGCCATCAATTTGCAAGGCAAGCCTCTTATTCTCCCATTTTAATTTTGGAATTTCTTTTTGTTACAAGTTATCAGTTTGTTTTGCATTGTCCTTAAATTGATTTCTGTTTTTCCTTTTTAATTTCTTCATTTCATAGTTTTTTGTGGAAAACGTATTTTTATTTTGTGTTTGTTTATTGGAATTTCAAACCTTGAGGAGGAAGAAGAAAAAGAGTTGCAATGGGAGCAAATGGGGAAGGTAGTTCAACCTTTGATTGCTGCTCATCACGGCAAGCATAAGATCTACGACCTTCATTTTCTTCAAGATAAGACATCACAAGCCTGTCATAGTTCTGAAGTCCCCCTCCCCATTGTTTTCATGCTCTTTTTAAATTTCTTATTTGTAATTTCCTTTTTTGATTTGTCCCATTACCAAATTTATTCTTTTATTTTTTTGTTGCTACCAAATTTATTCCCAAGAGTATTTTTTCCCCCTAAGATTAGGGAGTAAAAAAGATAATTCAAAATTTAAATTTAAAATTCAAATATAACTTATAAAAATTTCCTTTTTCAAAATATTTTTTCTTATGATTTAAAAATCTTATATTCAACTATTAATAGTGTTGAACATGAATTAATTAAGAGAAACATGGAGGTCATGTTAACACTAAATAAATAGTATTGGCATAAACACCAAAATGCTCCTCCAACTTTAACTTTATTCTCAATTTGGTCATCGAATTTTCATTTTTTACTCAAGCGAAGACGAATGTTAAAAGATTTATAGCATCTCATGTGTACTTGCATGGAAGATCACATGTGCAAATTTAAGTCCATATAACTTTTTTTTTTCTTTCTAATCTTATTTCCCCTCTTTTCTTTCCTTTCAAACCCCCTTTCCTTACCTTAATTCTATTCCCACCCAATCATAGTAGAAAATGAAAGTTGGAGCACTAAATTGCTAATAATTAAAGTTGAAGGATTAAATTAAGAATGAAGTAAAAGTTCGAGGGCATTTGCCAATTCTATTAACCTAAAAAACTTTCGATCCAAACAAAATTATACATTAATTTTTCTCCGGATTCGAAAAGAAAAACGGACGGCAGCGCTGGGAACCGAATATGGGTGCCGGATGCTCCTTGTCATCTTCTCTCTCTCTTTCATTCTCCAACACTAGCTATAATGCTCTCCCTCCCCCCAATAAATCAATTCCAACACCCAACTTTTCTTTGAATCCCACTCTGCCAATCTACCACACCAATATGCAGAATCCTTCTAGAGCCATGACCCATTCCTCAGTTTTCACTCCTTCCTCCTCAGCTGAGCCCCTCATGTGTGCCAAAGTTCAGGAAATTGAGACCCAGCAGGGAAAACACACAAAACCCTATTTTGATCCCCATGGGATTGATCAAGGGTTGATTCAGAACTTGGTGTATGATGCTCTCGTGTGGAGTTCTCTTCATGGGCTTGTCGTTGGTGACAGGAAGGACCAGGTCAGTTACCAAATCTGCTCCCTGTCTCTCTCTCTCTCCCCCTTTCGGTGTTGATTCTGTGCTGATTTCTGAGAAAAGGGGTTCTTCTCTACTGGTGTTCTTGTAATGACTCGACTCACTTCGTCTCCTTCCTTAATTTACTGAAAATTTAAGTCGTATATTTGTCTAGCTCGACGGCTGGTCTCTCTTTTGATTCACGTTCTATGATTTGAACTTCGTTGATCTAAACTGGGTATCGGAGAACTAAGGCAGGGAGTTGTTCTTGGTTTCACCAAGATATTTAATTGTGAACGAAGTTGATTGTTCTTATTGCAGAGATCAGGAAAGGTTCCAGGGGTGGGCCTGGTTCATGCCCCATTTGCCTTACTGCCGATGCCATTTCCCGAAAGTCATTGGAGCCAAGCATGTGAAGTAGCCCCTATTTTCAATGAGCTCATAGATCGCGTGAGTCTGGACGGAGAATTTTTGCAGTCCTCACTGTCCAGGTCTTTCTCCTCCCCCCGTCCCCCCAACTCCTTCCCTCCCCCACGCTTCACCCCCCCCCCCCCCCAAAACTGTAATTGTGTCCTTATTTCTTGTCAGATAAACATGCGTCAGGTTTTAGTTCAATATACATTCTGTATTGTCTTCCTTTTTCATTCGATTTTGGCATTCTGTATTGTCTTCCTTTTTCCTTTTTCATTCCTTTTTGCTTGCAAGAATGGTCAGGCTAAATTAAACTGCCCCCTGTCCGTCCATCTCAATTTTGAGTTTCTCGTTTCTTCCACTTGAGTGAAGTTATCAATGCTTACATATAATAGAAATCTCCTTCGTACATTTTCAATTGATTTAAGAGATTAAGAGAATTAGTTGATTAATAGTGTCTTTTCCATGATGCAGAACTAAAAAAGTCGATGCTTTCACGTCTAGACTACTAGATATTCATATGAAGATGCTTGAAATCAACAAGAAAGAGGTAAATGGAAACTTACAGTGCTTTCAGTGATCAATTAATGGTGTTACCTTTTAGTTATTCATTCATTTATTTTTGTATTTATCAATGTCCAAAACAAAAGAAAGGACTTTAAAACTGACCCTTGAAATATAAATAAGCTGAGAAGGTTGATATTATTAGAGATATGATGACTCTTATAGTGTGTTTAAAATACACAAATGCCTGCTCTTGATTTAAAATTAATCACTTCCTGCTCAAAACAACTGCTCCAAAATTTCTTTGATCAATTGTCGTTTGAAACTTATACTTAGGTGTTTTTTCTTTTTTTCCTTTTTTGCATAATATCAATATCTTGGTAAGATACTAATCCCTTTTCAAACACTAAATAGGAAATACGGTTGGGTTTACATCGATCAGATTACATGCTTGATGAACAAACAAAGTTTCTTCTCCAAATAGAGCTCAACACAATTTCTTCTTCATTTCATGGCCTTGGCTGTCTTGTAAGCGAGCTTCACAGGTTGAGTACTTTTTATCACTTAGAACCTCTGGCTTTTTCCTAATTGTTGTTGGTATCAATTGGAATTGTTTTAAGTCTTCTTAAAAAGGTTTTTTTTTTTTTCCATAATTGTTTTTATTTTTTTTGTTACTCATTCCACATATGTTTTTGTTTTTCCTTCCATCATATATTTAATGTAGTGAAATCAACATTAATGATTATATTAGGAAACAAAATGATTTTTTCTTTTGGGTTGTTTCTAGCGAAACTAATACGAAGTCTTTCTTTTTTTGCTTGATAAGAAATGAGTAGTCTGTTGGATAAGAGGTCAAGGATCCTTCGTCCTAGTTAACTAATATCCATATGAGCTTGTTGGGTGGCTACCTTCTGACTTATCATAGAGGTTGTATTTCTTGCTTTTGGGCATGTCTGGTGTTGGGGTGTGGGTATTTACCAATCAAAGATGAATGAAAGGAAAATTAACGAACTGATATAGTCCATAGAAGTCAAGGAATGATATTAATTACTAGCTAACGTGCTAGAGACTCCTCTGAAGAAGGTAAAGGCAGCACCTTGGGAAGCTACTTTTGTGCGCACTTGGCTTCTTAATCTTCAGTCATTCATTGATAAAGTGGTGAAACTTCGCTCGCTAGGTGTAAGTTTTGTTACGAGAAGAAAGGGATGCACGTCCTATTGGGAAGGCCTATGTTAGTGAATTCAATTGATTTTTATTTGAATGTGGTCACATTCTAAAAAGTAAAGGGCTGGTGAATACTGAGAGACTGTAGCAAGGAGAGTAGCTGGTATTATGCTTCTTCCTCATCCACTTGATCGGGGGAACTCTCTTTCGCGTCACCTGAATCAACAGAAAGAGCGGTAGCTGATCCTTAAGCTAATCTAGCGTCTGGAGTTAGCTACTTTCTTGAGTCCTCATGCGGACAAACTGCTTCTACCAGAATTAGTCAGGGAGTGATCTTCATTACTAGATTAGTTAATTGTAAAAGATTGTCCTGTGCATCTGTGCACGTTGACCACAAATTGTCAAAAAAATTATGTCCTGCCATTTAGTTCTCCCTTTATTTTTATTTACCAGCAATCCAGTTGCGTAGTTTTCGTTATTCATGGGTATACGATTTTTGTGTTTGGAACCTAGTACAGGAGCTTACTGCATCAATATAGGGAACAGCTTGGATTAGATTATAAAAGGGTCCCGGAAAACACAGCAAACACTCAGTTCGCGAAGGCAATGGCTAAAGCTTGGACCGAGTACAATCACCCCAGGTTGGAGTTGACTCAATCAGTTCTTTCTTTCATGTATTTCTTTTCAAACCATTTTTTGTCCGAGCTTATTAAAATTTCATTTACTTTCTAATATTTTTCTGCAGGGCTGTAGTAATGATTGTGGTTCAAAGTGAGGAGCGCAACATGTATGACCAACACTGGCTTTCTGCAGCATTAAGGGAAAAATATCCTTTTCTTTACATCTTAAATCTTTTATGTGATGCTCTTAGATGCAAAAACTTAATGGTATCTTTAAGAATTAGAACAGTCAGAACATATAACATGAGTCACGTGATATTGTTTACTACTATTATCACCAGTTTTGTTTAATACATCACTTTAAAACTAATTTCATTTTTTCCAACTTGCTAAGATTTTAAACATCATAATTGATTCAAAATCTGTTTTTTGGAAATTATATCTGTTTTGATATGAAAAATTTTAACTAACAAAATAAACATAAATAGTTTGAACTAGAGTTAAAATAGGTATCTTCCTTAGCTTTATAATACACATGACGTCATAGCTATTCGGAAAACATTGGCAGAAGTGGATGCAGAAGGAGAGGTTCTACAAGACGGAACTCTTCTAGTGTATGTACATCTACGGCAACAAAACCTTTTTCCTTCCTGTGCTATTAGGCTGTTTTTTCTGACTTTATTCATTTGGACGCTTTACGCGTGCAGAGGTGGCCAAGAGATTGCAGTCATTTATTTCAGAGCAGGGTATGCACCAAGTGATTATCCTTCAGAGGCGGTAAGTATTTACATTTCATTGGTAGATACTGAGCTCATCGCTCTTATTACTGAATTTTCTATGTCAGAATGTGGATATAGTGTGTGTATATCACTACATACATTTGTTGTAGGAGTGGAGAGCGAGGCTACTGATGGAGCAGTCTTCTGCCATCAAGTGTCCATCAATTTCTTATCATTTAGCAGGCACAAAGAAGATTCAACAGGAGCTTGCAAAGCCCAATGTACTCGAGAGGCATGCATCATACTTTCCATCTAAGCAGCATAATCTTGTTTTTGTGATTTTTGTCCTTTGAAAATTAAATTAGACTTTTCTAAATGAAAAGATCTATAACTGGTTTTCAGAAACTTTTTCCACCTCATAATTGGGCAGCTGAAATCTTGAAGTGGAACATAAAAACATGAGTAGTAGTTTATTTTGAAATTCTTATTATTAACAATGTTTGTTTCTCTATGAAGACAAGTTTTGTCTAGATATGTAAAACACTTAAATGAAGATATCCATGAAGGGTTTCCCTTGATTTTGTGAACAGGTTTCTCGAAAAAAAAGCCGACATTTCTAAGCTGCGGAAATGCTTTGCAGGGTTGTGGAGTCTGGATGATTTGGACATTGTCAAGGATGCGATTGAAAGACCTGAATTATATGTTATGAAACCCCAAAGAGAAGGCGGAGGTTCCATTACTTTTTAATATTAAACTTAAAGTTATAATTATAATTCTTTATTATTATTAATGATGGGTTTGGTGAAGAGTTGCACTTGTTCTTCAGGCAATAATATATATGGTGATGACGTGAGCACAACTCTACTAAAATTACAGAAGGAAGGGTCTGAAGAAAATGCAGCATATATCCTCATGCAGAGAATTTTCCCAATGATTTCCCCGACATATCTAATGCGAGATGGCATTTGTCATAAATACCAGGCGATCTCAGAACTTGGAATATACGGTGCTTATCTCAGGTATGTCATGTGGTCTTGACAGGTGAAATGGTATCTTCATATTCATGCGACATGATACAGTAATCTTACGTCCCTGTCAAGTCCTAATCAGATCCCAAAAAAACTGATATGGTTCCACATGAATGGAATGAAGTAATCACATAGACACTTTACAAAAATTGCTTGATTGTCGTTCATTCTTGTCCTGCCATGTCAAATTTTTGGGATTTGGTAGAGATTTAATAGAGATGTGCAGCATTACCCCATTATACATCTGTTGCATTATGTTTAGAATGAAGAATAATGTCCTGTTCATTATTTTATTTGGTAGTTTAGATTTGTTTTTGAAATTTGTTCCTTGCTAAATAGGATTGTTGCTCCCATATTCTGCATTTGCATTATGTTATCCGACGTGTCTAGGCGTGATTGCATGTTTGGAATTCCTCCTGATATTCTGTTGAATCATACAGAAACAAAAACGAGGTTATTATGAACGAACAATGCGGTTACTTGATGCGAACGAAGATTTCTTCCTCAAATGAAGGGGGCGTCGCAGCTGGGTTTGCAGTCCTGGACAGCGTATATTTGACTTAATTGGCCTCTCTTCCACGAGCCAATTTTCCTTAGATCTGCCGAGTTTGGGTGGATTTCTATACTCATTTTCTATCTTCTCATTTCATCTTGGGATACATAATGGGCAGAAGTTACTATGGAGGAGCTCTATTGATCCCTACTTTGTGTTGGCATTTCAGTTGTATGGAGTGTGTGTCGATGTATGCATGAACACGCTTTGCGCTACTACTATTATTGAGATTTGGGTTCGATCTGTTTATGCAGAACGGCTAAATGTGAATGCTAAGATGCTTGTGCGGTAAAACCGTATTAAGAAATGGAATTGGCTCAATCTCTTCCACTAGCCCTATTTTCAACAGGCCTGCTGCTGGAATGTGTACGTGTGTATGCATAAATATTTCTGAGATTCGGTCTGATTTGACTAAACAGCTAAGCAAGCATTGCTAGAATGGAGAAATGGAAAACTGCTCAATCTAGTTTGGTCCGCATAATAGAAAATGTACCATAAATGAAATAGGAAAGGTATCGCTATTTTTTGAATCAGATGAAGTGTTGCTATTTTGTTGGAAAAAATTATGATTACCCACACGCTGTGTTCAATTGTTAAATTGAAGCAGACTGCAATACAGGTTGAAACTGCCATGGGATCGACGAAACAGCGCGACACTGTCATCTTTCTCTGTGCTTCTGCATCATTGTATCCATCTTCATACCTGTAAACGACAACTACTCGACTGCGCGTGTAAGATTGACTGCTGGGAGAAGGAGATGCTGCGACACTCCGGTGGGCTGAAGGCAATCTTCATTCATGTCCTTCCATGCATTGGAGATCCTCTTTTGGAACTCTCCTACGTGCCACTACCTCTTGTTTTTGGGTGCAAACATGCCCGAGTTATTTAATATAAACGAGCTTCAAGCCTATATCAGCTAAATAATCAAGAAATATGTTTAAAAGTAACAACATTCTTCCCTATACGTACTAGAAAAAGAAAAAAGAATTGTTCCCACGTTAAAATAACATAACAGGCTTAATGTTATAATAAAAGAATTAAAGCTAACACGTATGGTAATAAAGTAAGAGTGGCTCGATCCTTGGAATTCAAATTAACAAGTGGCAACAGACAAGCATTAACTCATGAGCTAAATAATCAAGAAATATGTTTAAAATAATCATGAGCATTAACTCATGCGCTAATTAACTCTCCTACGTGCCACTACCTCTTGTTTTTGTGTGCAAACATGCCCGAGCTATTTAATATAAACGAGCTTCAAGCCTATATCAGCTAAATAATCAAGAAATATGTTTAAAAGTAACAACATTCTTCCCTATACGTACTAGAAAAAGAAAAAAGAATTGTTCCCACGTTAAAATAACATAACAGGCTTAATGTTATAATAAAAGAATTAAAGCTAACACGTATGGTAATAAAGTAAGAGTGGCTCGATCCTTGGAATTCAAATTAACAAGTGGCAACAGACAAGCATTAACTCATGAGCTAAATAATCAAGAAATATGTTTAAAATAATCATGAGCATTAACTCATGCGCTAATTAACTCTCCTACGTGCCACTACCTCTTGTTTTTGTGTGCAAACATGCCCGAGCTATTTAATATAAACGAGCTTCAAGCCTATATCAGCTAAATAATCAAGAAATATGTTTAAAAGTAACAACATTCTTCCCTATACGTACTAGAAAAAGAAAAAAGAATTGTTCCCACGTTAAAATAACATAACAGGCTTAATGTTATAATAAAAGAATTAAAGCTAACAAGTATGGCAATAAAGTAAGAGTGGCTCGATCCTTGGAATTCAAATTAACAAGTGGCAACAGACAAGCATTAACTCATGAGTAATACTATTTGTACATCTTTTACATAATCTTTACACCGAAAGGGTTCAGGTGACAGAATATGTGTGATCCTTTTTGAGTGGTATTTTAGTCAAATAACAATACAAAACCATATATATTCTATCACGTGACCAATTTTGGTGTGAACGTTGTGTGAAGGATGTACAAATAATATTACCCTTAACTCACCTACCTGGTGAGTGGAGCATTTTCTCATTTAAATATAAAATTAAATCTAATATATTATAATTTATTAAGTAATGTATTAATGCTAGACTAGGCCTATATTGGGACCCAACTTATCAGGCTAAATCTAAATACGGGCCAACATTTAGGTCAAGCCCAGCACATGTAAGTTTGATACAGTTGATCGTCCTTTGACCAAGTCGGGTCCAATTAAGTGTCCTAATTTATTCTCATCCATTGTCGATCCTTATGGCAATTATCCAATGAAAGACCCTAGAGTGCATTTTCAACTCTAGATGTGGATGCACCCGAGGAGACGGGGGTGGGGAGAGGGGAAGGGGCAGCACCGTCTCAGTGCCTAACACGCTCCCGCCATCAACGCCACTGACACAGACACAGCTTTCAATAGATGTGTTTGTGTATTTTCAAGTTTTTTAAATATTTTTTAATAAAAAAATTATTTATATGTTCAAGTATAAATAAAAAAATTTTCCCAATAAAAAAAAGATAAAAAAAATTTCCCAATATAAATTGAAAAAATAATTTATTCTTTTTAATGCTCTCTCTCTCTCTCTCAGTATAAATTGAAGGACACCCTATCTGCCCTGGGACATTGTAAGTGTACATGAACTAAATTGACGAAAATCTTATTCATATGTTATAAAAAATATAATTTCAGCATGTCGCCAACATCTCTTAAAATTTCTATGTCCATAGAATTATGTGTTACATGTCAATGTCGTATCTTGTTGAGCGTCAAACTCAATGCTTCATAGAAGTATGTAATCTTTTGCACAATTATGAAAACTATTTTGTATACACCGGCTATAATAATATAGGATTTACACATACCAATCACAAGAATTGGCTACACACTAATATTAAAATAATAAAATCAACCAAATGATTAAGAGGAGAGCCCGGAAACTTAGGCTGCAAAGCCAAAACTACCATAAATAGGCCTTGTTTGTTGCACCGGAGTAGAGAATGAAATGGGATAAAATTTATCCTGTCTTATGTTGGTTGTGTACATAAAATGGGATGAACACCATCCCATAAGACTTTTAATCCTACTATTGTGGGATTAATTAATCCTCCCTACCTCATGAGGTTATTAATCTCGTAGAAGGTATAAGATGATTAAACAATCATATTACTATTTTTTAATGCTAAAAATATATGATAACAAAAGATTGAATACAAAAACGAACATAACATTTTTTTCCCTTCTGCAATTGTTATATCCTAATAATGTGATATGCAAATAAAAAAAATGAAAAATAACTTTCCTTTAAAGAAGAAACAGGCATTTTTAGAGAGTAAACATTAATGACCTTCAATACCACCTAATCCTATGTCCATCTAAACATAGGATAAGATTTTTTGAAAATAATCCAGTCTTGATCCGGTCTTATACCAAACAACAAGGTGGAATTTTTCACATCTCAGGATTAAAAATTCCATCCAATCCCAATATATCTCATCTCATCCGGCCCTCTAATCTGGCATAACAATCATGACCATAGAACATAATAATATGATTGAATAGCTTGGGGAAATCCTCTAGATTCATTATATAGACATTAAACATCAAGGAAATATTTACAGCATAACATGAAGAAAATATTTATAGAATATTGAACATCAATATTTGTTCAATTTTCTTGAATGTGAGATTTAGTTTAGATTTAACAATCCACTTGCCAAAAATAGCACAACCTTCCAACTTGGCGAAAGACATCGTACCAACGTTTTGATGGGTTATTGCCCTGAGGGACTGAATTTTATATTTTTTTCCCACTATGAAGTGTTTCGTCATAAAAATTATAAACTTCAATCAGGACACAAAATCGACTTGTGTCGCAAATTCATCATTTCCTCAAAGAGGGCAAAGGAGTTGCAAATTTTCTTGCCAACCATAGAAGACAGTGGGTGGTCAGGTGCCTTCTAGCACTATGAATTTAGTCATTGAAGATTATCACATACTCTATTATTAAGTATCCAATTTAAGTACCTGCTACTGAGAAGCCCTAGAAGTTTGAAGTGAGCATCCTGGTGGCCCCAGAAATGAAAAACTACATGAGGCAACCGACATAGTGAGCCCGGGGATACTTCCTCTCTAGTTGAGGCCATTGCACAAAGAGTTGATCAGCAAGGCATAACTTGTAAAGAAGCAACCCACTTAATGAAAGCCTCTGTACTCTTGCTATACTCTCGACATAAAATATAGACGACCATTTAATCCCCAGGACCTACAAGTAAAAGAAGAATGGAAGGATTGAAAAGTCCAATGTCAACATCTCGTGAACCATCCCCTCAAAATTTAACTCCACTAAGAAAGACTTCAAAAATTATTCAGGTTCAAGCAACTTAACCTTGAATGAAAATGCAATTATGCACAGAGGAATACAAGTCCCTGGCCCGTTACAAAGAATCTGGGAAGTATTTAGAAGTTAATAAAAAAAATTCATCAAGGAATCCCTTAAATTATATGCATGCTGAAGTAAACCAAAAATGTACGCAGAAATATAATACCACTTGAGGTCTGATCTTAATCATCAGCCACAGTGCATGAGCAATAGCAATCAAGGTTGTCCCAACAGAGGTTATATATGATTGACCAACTTCACGGCTTCGATAAATTTGTAAGAATTGTGCACTCTCTATGTTCCCATCGTCTGTCTGTACCAACAAAAACCTAGTCAAGAGGTCAAGTCTCTAGAAAAATGAACCAAAATAGCTTAGAATATTTCTTTGACTTCTTTAACTAATCAAACATCAACTTCTAAACGCTTTTCCTCAATACTATACATACATATTATGTCTGTTATATGTCTATTATATCATGTAATATTTGCTTTCTTTCTGAAGCAGGCCGTTTTCTATGAAATCAAATATATGAACAAAAACATTAAAATTATTTCTAAATAAAAGAGAATCATGACAATTATTGGCAGACTCCTATCTAATAAGATGAGTTCTTGCTCTGGAAGTACATGATGACACCATGCATACTATTCTTCAACTAGCGTTTTGGATATTAAAAATAGTTTTTAAATAGGATATAACTAAATCATACCAAATTTCTTTAGACAAAAAATGAAAGAACAGTGTCATTCTAAGCCATGCGCACAAGTCATCGACCAAATTACCTAGAAAAAATCCTATCAACTCCAGCTTAGGCAATATTTTATGGGAAAAGGACCTTAGGAAAACAGGGAAGAAATAAAGTTCTTTGAGGATCAAAACTACACTGCAACAGCTGCTGCACCATCCACATGAGTTCAAATAAACACCCAACCAAATAAAACCTTGATATACCTTATCTGCTAAGGATGCCTCCAACAAACGAGCTTTCTGAAGACTCATCCCATCAGTAACAGCAGCAATATAAAATCTAGGTTTGAATCTGTCTTTCCGTAGCACAGATAGAAGATTTAGCATCTCAGCTGTGTGACCCCCTGGATCAGAACTATGCCAAGGATGAGGATGATGGTACTATAATACTAGTTTGAACACGTCAAAACATATTTTAAATTCATGGACTCACCTGAACCTAGAATGATAAGAGTACTAACATGCCGTGGATCTCTGGTTTGGAGAGGTTTTCTGCTCCAGTATACGACATATAGAACACGGAAAATAATAAAGGTGACAGTAATGAAAACGAGAGAAATGTAGACATTTGATCCATTCATGGAATCCATAAAGAGAAGCCAGTAACTATCAGCCCAAAATACATATGCATATAACCTGCGTGATAACAAACAATATTATCTATAAAGGGGGAGGGAAGGAAATCAAATAACAATGATTACAAACATCAAAGAAAAGCAACAACTATAACAAACTAAGCCTTAATCCAAGGATGTCAGGTTCAGCTAAACAGAACAAAAACAAACTAGAATGAATCCTCCGACATTGCTTATCAACATCTACATTACACTCCCATCCACCTCCCTAAAACTTATAATGCCTTTGGGAAATCCCGTGATAGTAAATTTGACATAAAACCAATGTGCATTTTTAGCCAATAACTCCTACATCAGAGAATCCATTTTCAATATAGATCAGCATGCAACTCTATAAAATACTTATTTCCATGACAAGCCATTAACAACAATATAGTATTGAAAGGGGGGTGGGGAACCTAAAATACCCATAAACACTATCTAGATCAACATATACTACATGCTTGGAATATATGTATGGCTGCAATCTCCAAAAAAATTCTATGAACATCACTATAACGCCAACTTTTGATTCAACTATAATCAGAAACCCCTCTGATGCACCATGTACAGTGGCGGTCACATCAGAGACAGCTGCCCTAGCTGGATTTGTGAAGGAAAAATATTAACTAGGGAAAAGAGAGTTTGGTGGAATGGTGCTGTAAATCCTCCCCTTTCTCCTTTTTTTTTTTTTATCCCCTTTTATCTTAAACTTCTACTCTTTCCTTCACCCAGGTTACCCAATCTCTTCATCTCTCTACAATCAAACCAAGCAAGCTAAGCCAAAAGAAAAGGGGAAAAAAAATTTTCTGTATCAAAACTCGTTATTATCATACATCCTAGAAACAGAATCAGTCTCTTCAGTTCAGGAAAGCCCTAATTATACCATTTGTAACATCTGAGTAGATGACATAGGGAAAATCGTTCGGAGCTAATAAATTCCTTTGATTATATCGGTGATGACACCACAAGACACCCTTGCTGCAACCTCCAGCACCTCTCTCCCTCCCTAAATCAAATCCTAAAAGGAAACCCTAAACCCTATCGTAAATCATAACCTAAATTAAATTATCAATGTGAGCCCAAATAAAAATTCAAAAGCTTAAATCTGCACCTAAGTCAGAAGGCAAATACGAATCCGACTCTATATCACGCAATGAATGAAAAACAAAGTAACCTGAATCTTCTCCAATGAAGGCGTGGTCCCGCAAAGAGTTGGAGGTTGTCCGGACGGATAGAATCTCTGACGAAGGGAACGGTAGCGTCGTCCGACGGCCGATAGACGACGGAGATGGAGGGATAGCTCTAGGGGCCGGCCGGTCGTTCCTTCAGAAGGTTTTCAATTTTCCATTTTTTCTGCTGGAAAAGGGTTTTTCTTTTAATTTTTTTCCCCGACCGGGTCTTACCGGTTTCCCCGGGTCGCGGCTTGACCCGCTGGTTCTAATGGATTTGAGTGGGTAAACGTTCGATTTAGGGTAACATGAGACCCGGATCGAGGTCTGATAATTATGCATCAATGCATAAACGACCTCGTTTTGTTTGGAAACCCTTTGTTATTTTATTTTATATATTTGATGTATTATTTATATTGAAAGTAATTGCGTGTTAAAATTTAGGTGGTTCTTTATTATTATTTGATTAAAATACCCTTTAAAAGGGATCACATAAATTTGAGTGATATTACTCGTATATCCTTCACACAACTTTCACGCCGAAAGTCACCACATGACAGAATATCTGTGGTTGTGTATTGTTATTTAATCAAAATACCACTCAAAACAAACCACATGTATTCTGTCACGTTATCTTTTCGGTGTGAAGGTTGTGTGGAGGATGTATACATAATACTATATAAATTTTGACATGTCAACGTTTCGGTGCGAAAATTGGGCAAGCAAATGAGTTTAATATGTATGGAGGCAAGTGGCAGTTGTGCTGCTATGTTTAGCATTCTGTATTAAGAATCTCTTAGTAAAAACGGAGTTAAACCTTGAAGCTATAAATAAACTTAATTGAAATAATGCATAGTTGACAAAAGCCCTTCTAACCTAAACCCTTCCACCAACTTACGGCATTCTCTCGACGGCGGTGTACGGCGTTCAGAGGCGCCTTGCTGTTTACGGCAGTGTATGGCGGCATTTAGGGACGCGCTGTGGTTTGCGGCGGCATTAGACTCGTGCTACGGCATGCGGCGGAGTTTACGAAATTCATAAAATTTATTTAAAGAAAAAAGGAAATTAGAAGAGTGCAGGCAATATGTATGCTACATTGATACGTTCAGGTTAGGAGTGGAAAAGGATTTTTTGGAGGTAAAAATTAATGAGGTAAAATGAATAAGGGTAATATAAAAACAAAAATAAAAATAAGGGGAAGAATAAAGATTAATGCTAACATCATTACGTTTTTATCGATTGGCCACAGGTTCTAGGGAAGGATACTTAACCTTCCACAATTCCATTTCAGGGTGAAGCAAGTCGCCTTGCTAAGAGAGATTGAACGGGGCCTAATATACTGATGTGACATCCTATAAGTAGTTATCACTACCAATTTCATGACGGTGACTGTTCAAATAAGGAGTTCAATAGTTCCTCCTTTGAAATCCCAATCCTAGAACATAATAAAATAATATACGATAAATAAAAGGTAACCAGTAACCATTTAAGTATACATTGTTCGTTTCTTCAAGTTTTAACTACGTACAAAGTTACAAAGGTACATAATTTTAATATACGCAGGTCATATACTTAGTGATTCAAATTGACTTTGTGCTCTTTCTAGAAAATTTCCCCTACAAACGGACAGCATTCGCCCAAAAATCTTGGATCCGCTACTTAGTCGCATATGCAGTTGAGAAAACAATATGCATATCTGCTTGCTCATCACAGTAGTTCTTATATGGAGTTCAAATATGCTTATACTCAACATTAATTATAAGTTACAACTGTAATTTCTTTTGCTATGTAACTGCAGAATAATCTCTACTATTATAAAAGCAAAGGGGTTCTTGAATGCGGGATTTCAGTCCAGTTTGAAGAAATATTCCCCCTTTTCGCTCCCCGGTCCTTGAATTGAGCTTCCCTTCAAGGATGCACGGTTTGGAGCCGATTCCTCTCTACTACCCTTTCACTCTCCTAATCATTTTAAAACCATTATAAAGCAATTTTAGTTGTTTGGATCGAGATAATATTTAGAAATACGTAAGATCATCCATTTTTATAAGATTTACACATGTTGAACTACTTCATCATCGATTTTTACAATGAGATTAAGGTAAATTATATGAAAGTTCGTGAAACTTTGAGGGTTGTTTCAAAATTAATACTAAATTTTGATTTATCTTATTTTTCGTACTAAACTTTTATAATAATACAACTCAATCATTGCTGTTAAGTCTCATACAATGGGTGCCAATTCCTCTCTGCTATATTTATCGATTACTCCCCCCTTTTCACTATTCTAATCATTTTAAAGCCATTATAAAGTAATTTTAGTTGAAAGGATCAAGATAATATTCATAAATACATAAGATCAGTGATTTTTATGAGATTTATAAACGTTGAACCACTTCATCATCGATTTTTATAAGATTTATAGATGTTGAACCACTTCAACAGAAGCATTAAGAATTCAATATAATTTACCTTTGATTTTCTTAATTTTCAATAATTGTGATTTATACGTCCAATATTTTTAAATCCCATGAAAATTAATAAATTTACGTATTTTGGAACGTTTTCTCAATTAGTGTGGTTAAAATCAAGTAAAAATGGCTTCAAAATTATTAGCAGAGTGAAAGGGAGAGAAAAGTTGACGAGGAATTAGCTTTCCTTTGGGGAGACTTAATAGCAACGATGAAATTATAACATTATAAAAATTAAGTATGTATAATGAAACAAATCAAAGTTCAACAACTATTTTGAGATAACTCTCAAAGTTCAGTGACCTCTTATGAAATTTACCCTTCAAATACGATACTTATTTTGTGGCTCTCGACTAGCATCTCATTTCCCAGGGTAAAAAAAAAGTCCCCTAAAATTTCGATGTAAAGCATTTCATGCTACATCAATCTGAAATACAAAATTTGTATGCTACTAATCTTTTCTTAGAGTAATACTACAAATCCCTACTAATCCCTAAAAGCTCTTATAGTGATCATTGAAATGTTCAGCTGACCTCTCAGCATTTTAGGGCCCCCACTGGGGACGAATGGTATCCGGAATATCTCAACCCAAAGGTACAACACAATCCGTGGGAGGCAAAGTGGGCGAGCTTGAGCTGATTCCAAATAGCAGTGACCCCTTTGTTCTTAAGATTAGCTCTGATAATGCAGCCCCAAGTAATTCTTTGTTGGAGCCCCTGTCAACACCAAACTATGTTCACCTTGTGGCTGAGAATGAATTCATGGAGGCTTGAATTTCTTCCAGTGTTCGTCCCATGGTCTCAGGGACCAGCTTTGCGACAAACACAACCGTGAAGCCACATATGCTTGAGAATATGAAGAAGGTCCCTGAAAATTCATATAATTATACCAAGACATGAACTTCCATGAGCATACGACGGAGAGAGAGAGAGAGAGAACCTGCAGAGGTCCAGTTCATGAGGAAGTTAAAAGCATAAGAGATGGTCCAAGAACCAAACCAGTTGACCAGCGTCACTAGGCTTCCAGCTGAACCTTTCATGTTTATGGGAAATATCTGAAATGAATGAGTCTATTTCAGTCCGGCGGAAACACATCTTCATGGAGCAATCGGTCGAGGGGGCTACAGAGGGTTCATGGAGGAGGAGAGAACTGCTTACCTCTGACATTATAACCCAAGGAATTCCCCCCATTCCCAGCGAGAAAGATCCTGTAAATATCTGATAAGGGAACCTCACAGGTCAACTTATAATACAAATTTTATATATTTACATGCAGGGATCCAGCTGGATAAGTCAAGGGATTACTAGAAACTTATGTTTGGTTCATGGAAATTCCATTCCGTCCCTATTCATACGGAATACTTATTGCTTCACTTTCAAGCTCTTGCTCAATAAAGAATACCGATTCCATTTTTCGCGCATGTGAATAGTTATTCCTTACACATTATATTTCTTGCCTATGGAATAACTATTCCACTTCCACCCCATTCTATTTTGCGGACCAAACATTTAGTAAGTCACGGTTAAATGATAAAGGAATAACTATTCCACTCCCACCTTCGTTACAAGGGAACGAGCGTTTCATTTCCCTTGATGATATCAAACAATGGAATGGAAATCATTATGTTCCCATTCAAAAATTCCTCTTCATGCATGCCGTTAAAATTGTCAAGTTTCACCCAAAACAAATTGGCAATAGGGGAGTAGCCCAACGGGGTACTTTAAGCATCAGAATACATAGTTCAAACAAAAATGAGTAAAGGGCACAAGGAAGTGGAACTTCAAATAGAATCTTTGCATTTCATCCAAATGAAGACAGAACAGAATTATATGTACCCTAAAATTGTCAAGTTTCACCCAAAACCAATTGGCAATAGGGGAGTAGCCCCACGGGCTACTTCAAGCATCATAATACATAGTTCCAACAAAAATGAGTAAAGGGCACACGGAACTAGAACTTCAAATAGAATCTTTGCGTTTCATCCATATGAAGATAGAACAGAATTATATGTACCCTAAAATCACATTACCAGTATGCCGGAAAGTGCCAAAATGGGAGTGAATGTCAATTGTTGAAGGCCCTGGTTAAGACATTATCAACATTCAGGGTTGGAAAAAAGAAAATCATCAACATGGTAACAAATTAAAGCTCTGTTCATTTGGGGAAAAAAATACTTAGGCTCCATTTTTGGACACCACAATGAAAGCACTTTTTTTGGGGGGGGGGGGAGTTTGGCGTTTGGCACAAATTCGAAAAGTACTTTTTCGTAAAAACAAACAAAAAAAAAAAAAAACAGTACACGGGAAGCACTTTTAGTGCTTTTTGAGAAAGCTATATCAAAAACTTATCCGGAAAGCACTTTTTTGGCCAAAAGTGCTTTCTTTGTATCCTATTCAAACTGGGCCTTAGTCAACAAAAAATAGGGTTATTTTTCCAGAAAATGTCTTACACTTCAGATACTCTTCTTCCCTGAAAAATGTTTTTTTGAAAAAAAAAAAAGAAAAAAAGAAGAACAGAACCTAAAAGCAAAGAAAAAATTAGAAAAATTACGAAAGGAACCTGCAAGAGGAATGACAATCCAGTAAGGAAGCAACCCAAGCATGTCCCGAGTGCAGATATCTGCAATAAACAGTAGAGTTCAACAAGAGCATTATTATTCAGCTAAATTGCAAACTATAAACAGATTTATTAAAGCTTGTTACCATTAAAAGTTGTCGTCGCCCAGATTTATCCATCAAAGCTACACCCAACATAGTCATGGGAATCTGTAAAAGACTACACACCGTCATGGAAATTCAAAAACATCAGACAAGACTCCACTGTAGGATAAGAGTCGGAATGACATTAACCTGAACCACCACCATGGCCACAGTCCCCACCCTACCCGAAAAACCTGTTGAAAAGTACCATAGAATTTTATATTTAATCTCGATTTCTTAATTTTTTTCCCCCTATAAGTTTTTCAGAAGCGTTACCAAATAGCCATTATTTACCTGCGGATTCAAATATAGCGCTAGCATAATATGCTATCCCATTCACTCCTCCAAACTGTTGCAATACCATTAGCCCAACTCCAACCTAAACCAATGAAATACGACAAATGAACAAAAATAATCTGAGCAATCGTAGGAAATACGAGATGAAGTAGAGCTATAGAAGGCTCACAATGAGTGAATATGCATATCTTAGTTGGAATAAATCTAGAACTCTAGCTTCAGAGAGCTGTTTAAGGGCTTCTGTGTAATCCTGCCAGACAAAAAGCAACTTCCCAATACCAAGTAAGGAACTAATGCCTTGTTTCAGAAAATGAAATTATTTTTTCAATCACTTATGAAGTTAGTAAGCTACTTTAATCTCTTCTACTTCTTGAGAATAATTCGCACTATTTCCCCTGAGGCGTTTCAGAGAAGCTTCACATTCCTTCCATCAGTCAATCTTTGCCTGCAGATAATTACACTCATTATAATTAAAGCTAATGATTTTCACCTTTTCTTGTTAGAAAATGAGACTAACACCGCACTTTTTTCACTTTCATTTACCCTTTTCGTTCTTTGGGTAGAAGAGAACATTTTAGCCAAGAACTTTATACCAAGTTATGAATTCGACTCACCAGCCATCTAGGAGATTCCGGAACAAAGAACAATCCAATCAGTTGTAGCACACAGGGGATAATTCCTGAAATGACTCGCATAGAATGGAAAAATATTTATTTCATACAACTACCTTCAGATTACGCTATTATTGTAGAAAAACAGGACAGTTTACCCATCGCAGCTAAGGCACGCCAATGGAGGAGAGTTCCTATCAGATACATTATTGATACACCGCAACATATCATCAACTGTAAGTGAGAGTTGGCAATCTGCAGTCACACTTAAGCAATTGAGGACAAGTAAAGCAATGATTCACAAAGGTTTATCTGTACCTGGTTAACTGTGGTAAACCCTCCTCGGAGATTCTTTGGAGTTATTTCCGCTATATAGACAGGAACCTATTTTGAATTCGGAATGCATATAATGAAATGTATGACAAATGGATATAAGAATATGAAACCTTAGTGCATTTACCACATAAGAAAGAAGTCCAATTCCATATCCCACTGAGAGTCTTCCAAAATCCAGCCACAGAGCAGTCTATCAATAGGCAGTGAACATGTTACGAGCAAATTATTAAACAATTAATTTTAAGCAAATGTGATGATTTTCTACATCCTTTGTCATTACACATGAACCATGTGTGTTTTTTTATTTCCACAAATGAAAAATGAAAGAAAATCATTTGTGATTTCTAAGTTGAACTTATACTAAAGAAGCAAATCCCCCTTTTTCTCCAGGAAGATTTTGGCTGGAGGAGGGTGGGAAGCATGAGTCTTCCGCTGTAGTTTTCCTTCTCAGTGTATGATGGATCAAGGATCACACAGAATGACTGAATAAAGCCCAAAAAAAAAACATAAAAAGGATTCTTGATGCACAAAGGAAAAATAATAATAATTAGGGAAATAGAGAGAGGAGAAGATAGGAAAAACCTTTGAAAACACTAGTGCAAGCCAACCAATGACGCAAAATATATCTGAGAACCACATTGTCTGCATTGACATACCAATATCAACCAAAAGTAGACTTACAATATAAGACCATCCCAGACTATGCCAGTGATGTTAAGAGGGCAGTGGAAGAACTTACTCCTTTTCGACCAAAGCAATCGGCTATCTTCCCACTCATTACTGCACCTACCATGGCTCCAACTGTCAATATTGAACCAAAAACTGAATACTGCAGCAACCAAAACAACAAAGAACAGGACAGAAATCATATAGCTAAATAAAGGAAGACTGAACAAAAAAATCAAAGTAACATGAGGTAAAAGACAGTTAAAATTTTTGCTGGATTTTCTTTAGGGAGCTAAAAATAATCTTCTTTATATTTTTTAGTCTAATTTCAGGCTGTCCTTGCTAGCCTTAGCTAGGAAAAACCAACAAACGACTGTTTTACTCCCAACCATTGTTCTCTCAATCAACTGACCAAGCATAACTTTTGTATGCCGCAAGATTTTTAAGATTGCTTCTAATGGTAATAAAGATTGCTTCTGATGGTACTTACTTCTGCTATAGAGAGGTTCAGGTCATTCATGATTCCAGCTTGAGAAGGTGATGAAAACCCCACCTGCATATCAGTTAAAAATGCACCAACACAGTTGGAATAAAAGGAAACTCATATAAGCTGATCCTCAGCATTCGATGGCTCGATTTAAGTTCAAATTTTAGCTGATCTTCAGCATTTGATTATCTGATTAATTTAATATGTTTCGTTAATACGCTGAGCACAGACACATAAATACTCTCAAAAAGGGACAACTCATTTGTAAATGTATATGCACTGAACCTAGTAATTACATGAATTTGAAGCAACCGTGGACCCAAAGGGCCAACAGTCATTGAAGATGCCCTCCTGTCTAATCGGACTCGAGTGCATACTCATTATGCTTCTTATGCCTACTGCCTAATACTAGTAATTTCAAAATCGCACAATGATGAATTACCAAACCCATAATTTTTAACCATTTTTTTTCCCAAATTTAATAACTATTTAATAAAAAATGGAAGGTGCCAGGCAGCATTCCAAGAAATTAAAGTAATTTTTAATAATGATTCCTGCTATTATGATTATTAGCTGCATCCGTGTAATGGAAGTAGACGACAGAGATCCACCACTCACATGTTTTTAATCCTATATAAATTGGACAATTTTTTTTATTAAGTAAATGACAAAGGTACACCTCTCATCCTAAATGAATTGGACATTTTTTTATTAAGAAAAAAAAGAGAAAAGAAATCGAACAAATTAAACTTAGCCAATAATTGAATACATTTTAGGCTTTTTAAAAAAAAAAAAAAAGAGTCAATTAGGTGAGGGGGGAAAAAAGAGAGAGAGAGAAGAAGGAAACTCGGAATTCACCACCTAATTACTTTGTATTAAAATTTCTTTTGTAATCTCAACATGTTTGAAACTAACTACCCATATTCAGACCAAGTCTAAGAATAATTCTATCAACTGAGGATAACAAAGATTAAAGAACATAACTAAGATTCGTTCTATCAATTAAGGATATTTCAATCTAAGGTATTCACAGCCCAAGCACTGAAAAGAAATTCGGCAACAAAAGTGGAGAGAGAGCAAATGAAGAACTCACAGCAGACCCAAAAACGTAGGACCCGCAGACAGCGAAGAACGTGCTGACGACAACAACCGCCGTGGCCGAAGAATCGCCGCCGTCAGATATCCCGCGGTTCGGTTCAGCAAGCAGAGGGATAGACACCTGTCCTCCTCCAAGAGTGCTCTCTTTCTCCATTAAAGATGTATAGAGAAATCAGCTGAATTTTAATGAGATTTGTCGAAAGAAAAAGGTTTCCAAATCCAAATCAGAGGAAGACGCAGGGAGAAAATGGTGCGGCAATTGGCAGAAATAGCCCGACGGCGCGCTGGCTTCTCCTTGCGGCACTGATTGTGACGCTTATGTTTCTATTTAAAAACAGCGATTTTATATATTTCTATTAAATTTCAAATTACTTTTCTATTAATCTGACAGCCTCTATTTTTTTCCCATTTTTAAAGTATTTTTCAAAATTTTAATATTATTTTTAATAATTTATATTTGAAATAATGATGCAAAAGTTTAAAAGTTTGCCATGTGTTTCCCTACTTAATGGAATTGAATGACAAATGGATAGATGAGATCTATTGAAAACAAAATAGAAGTATAAAGGATGTGATAAATAAAATTTAAATCATAATAGTTCTCTTAAAAAATAACCCAAATGACAAGCAATCTTTTAGAATTTTTTCCTAATTTTTTTACTTGCGTTAAAATCACTGTACGTTCAATAACCCTTATTATGAGCTTATGATTTTAAAAAATACTGATCATTCTATGATTTTGCACATAAATTTTTAGTGGAATGATCAGCTCGCGCAAATCCGTAAATCATTTTAGATCCACTTATAACCCGTCCAACGAATGCAATTAGGGGGTAAATTGGTAGTTTTTTTGTAATTTTCACGAAAAACCAAAAATTGAATGACCGATCACTTTTAAAGGGAGGAAAAAAAGGAAAACTGACCTACCAATTTGGTTGATTGAAAATCAAAAAACTATGAACATCTGAAAAAATTGAACTGTTAATTGGTTTATACGATTCTTTAAATAATTATAAATTATATATGTATAAATGGTATATATAATAATAATTATATTATATAATACTATAATAATCATAATATACTTATTATACTACAGTTTTTTTTATTATATATATACATAAAATTATGTCCGGTTAGTTAGGCATGCGATTTTATTTTATGAATGAGCGCAAACCGACCAACCACATTGATTTTCTATTAAAAGAAAATTGAGACTGAATTGACTAAAAAAAGTCAACTCAATTCAGTTTACGTTAATTCCGATCAGTTTTTCGGTTTCTCTACTTCGGCTGAACCTCCACGTGCAATTGCCAACTCTGATGAGGATGGTTGAAGCATTTTCCATCAATAAGGCTGTCCACGTTTTTTTATTTTTCTCTTTCAGCAAAATTGTTAATGACATTTCTGGACTTTGTGGCAGTTTATTTGCTGTAAACTCATAATTATTAATTTTTTATTTTGCCGGGATTGCTAGAGTCTATCCTTGGTCAAAACTTAATGTCAGCTGGTCAAAAACTTAATTTCGTATTATCCATCCTCACCTAAGTTTTACAAAGTTAAATTTATGATAATCAAATACACCAAGTCAACAGATTTAAATAAGACTAAACTTTCACAATTAAAACAAAATTTGAAATGGCAACCAAACATGCACTAGTAATTTTCAATATTATTTTTTTTTATTTTGCCAAACTTGCTCTAAGTTGTTTAATTTTCATGTTTTCCTTACACCATCCAGATACATAAATCAATATTAGAAGTATATATTATTGGGGATTCAACTTTACTATCATTTTTATATATTTTGGATTTTTATAAAATAATAAAATTAGGCTTTAATGTCTCCATTTTTCCATTACTAAACTCTTTAATTGTTATTACTAAACTCTTTAATTGTCATTTTTTTTCTATTTTACAACACTTAGATGCATAAACCATTAACTTTAACTTAAAAAAATAACTGTTGCAACTTCAATAAAAGCATAAGGGGTTAAGGTGATGTTTGATAAAATTTAGAGTTCAAACCTTAATGCTGAAAATCAATATGAATATTGTAGATTGAGGCCTCGTTTGTTTGCACTGAATGGACTCTGAATGAGCCTATTTTTTAATTCGGTCAGAGGTAAGCCCATTAAGAGCGTTTGGTGCGCACTCTGATCGAATTAGAGGAAAAAAAATGTATAATTCAATCAAAGGCGCCAATCCTCAATTTTTTTATAAAATTACGACATTACCCCTCCTTTGTTTCTCTCGCGCGGCTCCCTATCTCTCTCTCATTCTCGCGGCCTTCTCTCTCTCTCTCTCAATCTAGTGGCTCCCTCACTCTCTCTCTCACTCACTCAAGTGATTGTTCTTCGTCTTCTTTTCTATTTTGTTCTTTTCTTCCATTTTTCCTTTCCTTTTTTCTTCTTTGCATTTTGCTTAGAACTGTACATTAAAATAGAAAGATAAAAAATACAAAATAAAAAAAGAAAAAAAGAGAAATGAATTTTTTCATTTATTCAGTCAACAAATATGTTTTTAATAAAAAAATAGAGAAATGATTTTGTATTGTATTTGAAAACATTATTATGGAAAAGAAAATAGAATTGCATTGATTAATTCAATTATGTGAATTTTTCTTCAAATAGTTTTATTTTAAATGGTATAAAGGGTAAAATTGAAAATACGGTTTATTCAGACCTTTTAATAAGGTTGTAATCAAACAGATTACAAATGCAGATTTAGCATCTTTAATTACATTTCTTAACAAATCAGAAGAATTTTCAGCATTTAAAACTTAATGCTTAATTTTATCAAACGGAGCTTGAAACTTTAAGTCTGAATCTGAATAACTGTTTACGTTTGATAAACAATTTGCCAAAACATCTTAATAAATTTATTGTCCTATTTTACACCTCCTAAAATAATATTTTATATTTTAAATAATTTGTTTCAAATAATTGTATATTTTTTTAAAAAATGAACAAATTGGAATGATAAAAATGAATAACAAATAATGCTATTTTCCAATTAAATGAATAGCGCTATTTTGGATAACCCATAAAAAGAAAAGGGTGTTATTTTTAATAAAATGCATGGAAGCAACAAAATAAAAAACTGAAAAAAAGAAAAAGGAAACAAATTGCAAACTCCTCCCTTATCCACTCATCTCTTCGGGAACTCCCATGGGTACCTAGGTTCTTCCCCATTTTTCTTCTCCTTATTCTTCTTCCCCTTTGATCTTGTTTTTATAGTTTTATTTTGAATTTAAGGTTTTGATTCAAAATCAAATCCAAAATTGGTGGCAGTGGCCGGTGATTGGTGGCGGTAGTAGCTGGTGGAGGTGGTGGTGGTAATTGGGATTGATGGTGGTGGTGGCAGTGGTAGCGAAAATGGTGTTGGACGAGTGTATGGTTGCTGGATGAGCACAATGTGCACTGCGGGAAGAAATGGGAGGGATGAGGTGGGGATAGTGAAAGTTTGAGAGGGTTACTTTTGTCCTATGGGTCTTAATGGAAGGTCTGACTGATTCAGACTTAAAATTGAGTTTGATTTGCTTTGACCCATTAAGAGCTCATTCAGATCCTTTACCAAACAATCTGAATGGGTCCAAATCTGAATGAATCAGATTCAAAACCCATTAAGTACTTAATAAGAGCAAACAAATGCCACCTAAGCGCTGATCTCCAAACTATAGAGGGTTCCTTGCAACTCGATCAAATCACAGGGAGGTTAAAGGCAATTTTCTCAAAAAAAGAACCCCGAAGCCTATTCACCCAGCATAGCTTTCATAAACCTTTGAGTTTCTAATTTTCAACAATTAAGAAGAATACATCCAATATTTTGAGGTGTCATGAAAATTGGGATGCCAGTGTAGTTTTGTATCTTGTTCGATCTGGTTAAATTTTTTGATCAGTTCTTAAAAATTGATTAGTGGCGAAACTTGGAGTGAGAAATTGAGAGAAAAAGGGGTGGGAATCCGGATCCTCTAAAGAGGAAAGAAAATTCATTGGACTCAAACAATAGAACGGAATTGCAAAATAGATCTTGCTTGAAAAGTTACATAATGTTGGAAAGAAAGCGGAGAGAGCTTTTCTTCTTACACCCTTGAACTTGAGTAATGCAACAAGCAAAAAAAGGCAGTTACTGTTATTTTTTATTTTTGGAAGAGAGAAAAAATCACAATAATTATTTGTGGTGAAAATCAATAGATCGTGCCCTTAGGTTTAGGGGCGTCAATCGTATCCCGTCGAGATAAGAGGATTTTTCTCGATACGAGAATTGCCGTGTAGGTCAAGGACCTTGACTTACAAGTCATCTTATACCCTATCCCGAGATTCGGGTTCAATGTGGGCTCGTGCATTGCATTCTATATTCTAAAATGATATATAATAATAATAATAATAATAATAATAATAATAATAATAATAAGGATAATATAAAATTTATTATTATTATTTGAGTAAAATAGGTTTGCTTAAGGGTCCACAAACTTTTGAATTTTTTTTTGATAATTCACATGGGAATAAAAAAGAAAATCAAGAATTTTAATTAACACAATTATTTAATTGACTCATTTCGATAACTTTGGTGGCCTAGATAGATTTAACCCTTTTTCGTTGGAATATTATTTTCTTTTCTAATAAAAAACAAAGTAATGCAGTCACTAATACAAGGGAATTTTTTTTTATTTTATAAAAAAGAATGAAAAAGCTAGTGTAGACTACCGTACAAACAATGAAATAATTTCTGAGAATAACATATATGAGGTGCATACCATATAACATGCTTGAGGTGTCATTTTTAAATCTAATAAAGTAATAGAAGTGACTCAAAACAATCAAGTTACATTATTTTTGTTGGATTAGGCTATTATTTTAAAATTAATTTATCATAAAAATAATATTTTTAATTTCTTGAATTTCTATTGACATAGATTAGGGTTTCAGGCCTAAATCCCTCAGTTAATGTGCACCAATTCCCCAAGGCACACTCTTCTTATATAGGAGTCTTAATATGGCCTAAATCCCCTTAATTAGTGTCGAATGGCTTTAAATGCTGAATCGGTTAGAGGTGGGCTTATTTAGAGTGTTTGGTAACGCTTCTAAATAGTTTTAAATGACCTCTAACCGAATCAGCACTCAAATTGGTATTAATTGCTGAATGTTGAATATTGTTCATTTTAGAGTTTAAATTATAAAAAAGACATTTATAAATAAAAGCTTAAATTCTTTTGGTAGCAAAACTACTTAACTCTCACTCATTTAAGCCAAGTTCAACCCCCTTCCTTGCTTTTACTTTTTATTTTTTCTTTTATTTTTACTTCTAATTGTATACCTCCACACAGTGAGAAAGAAAGAGAGAGTGAGGGAGAGAGAGTTAAAAGAAGATTAATAAAAAGATTGGAGATTATAAATTTTAGGGAATTTTAATTTTGATTAAGTTCTTTGATTTGGAAAATTTGATATTAAAATTGTGAAGCTATAAATTAATTGATAAATTTGAATGCGTGACTTAATAATAAATAAATAAAAATAATAATAAGGGTAAAATTGAATCAAACAATTTTACTATTATATATTCAGCATTTCTTATTGCACTTCTTATCTAATCAGCACCAATTCAGCACGTATTTAGAATTAGAGACTAATCAGACTTATTTATCAAATGCAACCTTAGTTTTTAAAACCAAAAGGTCAAAAAGAAAATAAAAAAAAATTCATAGGTGGTAAGACGTGGTTTGAAACCAGAGGAACAAACTTACTGGCTCAAACAATTAGACCGCATACAAGTTAAATGCGGTCCCATAATTTATTATGGATTAAATTTAAAGAACTAAATTTGAATTACAAATAAATTTAAATCTAATCTAATAAAATATTTTTTAATTTTAATTTTATTTCATTTTGTTTTCCCGACCGTTGGCGAGAGTAGAAATATCCCAGGGGGAGTTCCACTCGCTCTCCTCAGTTCGCAACAATCTCCCCAACAGGATTTATCTCTACTCTCCCCCCCCCCAGTTTACTACTCTCTCTCTCTCTCTCTCTCTCTGTTGATCTTTCGGCTATGGCGATGGAGAGATGAGGCCCTAGTCTTCTCTCGCCTCCTCTTATTTCCCTCATCGTTGTTGACTCTGCAGGGGTGGTTCTTCGAGGGGAGCGCTTTGATCGTACAATCTCTCTCTCTTTTTCTGGATTGTATTTTTGAACTCTTGTGCGTGCATGTTGATCGGGTTGGATTTATGTTGAGGCTTTTGGAGTATAAATTATGTTTGATTTTGTTTCATCGAGAAATATGGGGGAATTATTTGGGTTCGATCTATTGGTTTGAAGTTACTGTTTTATATTTTTCCTTTTTAATTTTATTTTTTCCCTTCATTTTCTGTTTAGATTTGTGAATAAATCGACCATTCGATAGAAATGATGGGATTTTATGTTTCTTTCTCTTCAATTTCCAACTTTATATGAATCTTGATCGTGTTTGTGCGGTGCTCTATCACCCTCAGGAACTCCCTATCCTTCACGAAGGCGGCGCTGGAACCGTGCGCGACGGTGTAGGTCAGAGAGATTAGGGAGTGGAGAACGACGGCGATCTCATAGATTCTGTCCGGGGGTTGACCGATATTAACATAACCGCAATCCTCAACATTCCTGTACCGTAGGAGAAGTTCTAAACCCTTTTCTGTCTCTGTGTGTGTTGATCTTTCAGCTATGGCGATGGGGAGACGAAACCCTAGTCTTCTCTCACTTGCTCTCATTTCTCTCATCACTGTTGCCACTGCCGATTGTTCTTTGAGAAAAGCTTTGATGGTATAATCTCTATCTCTGTAGATAGTATTTTTGAACTCTTGTGCATGCAATCAGGTTGGGCTTATTTTGAGGGTTTAAGAGTATAAATTGCGGTTGGTTAAGTTTCATGTGAGAAATATGGGTGAATTATTTGGGTTAGTTCTCTGATCTATTGGTTTTAAGCCAACTGTTTTGTTTTTTTTTTTTTTTAATTTTTCTGTTTCGTTCATTTTTGGTCTAGTCTAGACTGTGAATAGATTGATCTTTCTATATAAATGGTCTTGACTGTGATAAATTGATCATTCTATATAAATGATGGGATTTTATGTTATTTTCTCTTCTGTTTCCTACCTTTTATGACTCTTCATCATGTTCATATTTATCCTTCTCTGGCTCCACTGGTCAAGCATCTGATTTCTTCTATTTTGATAGCTGTAGGATTGTAATTGATTTAATATGTGCAATTGAGAAATGTGCCCGTAATTATAATGAAATATTCACTATTTGTCTTTACTTTTTATTTGATTTTGTTTGATATCAAAGTGCATATACATTATGAGGCTCGAATTATAGCTTATTTATCTGTCTATATGTTTATGTTGCTGAATATGCACTGATCTGGAATAAAAGCATTCTCCAATTCCATATTGACTTTTTATTTTTAATTTTTTGGTGAGTTTGCTGCATGTCATTATTGTAACAATAAACTTTACTTTGTGAAAATTTAAGATGTTTGAGAAAAGATGGGTTAAATGTGTCCAGTGTCCTGTGGTGTAGGCATCCAAACTAGTGAGGATTACAGGTTCTATGCTATATCTGCTGGGTTTCCCAAATTCTTCAACAAGGATAAGACATTCATTTTCCAATTTTCTGTCAAGCATGAGCAAAAACTTGGCTGCCGAATTGATGTTATTTTTCTCTCTTTCCACTGAAATTGCTAATATGGTGTTCCTTGTGTTTGGTTTCAATATTATGGTTGGACCAGATATCTGTGCCTATAGTACTAACAAAGTGCATGCTATTCGTTCATACAACAATACGAGTCACCTGATTGAAAAGGATGCTTCTTGTGAGACGAGACTGACCAGTTGACTCATGTTTATAAGGTTGACGTGGTATTTTTGTGCATAAAAGGGTCAGTAGAGATACTAGATCTTGATTCAAAGAAGGGATCATTATGAATTTTCCTTCTCCAATGTTTATTGAAATTTTTTTTACTTTTATTAGTTTTAGAAACTGCCACTTTTGTAATTGCTTTACTCCTTTCTGCAGAAAACTAAGAACCCCAACTACAAGGGAAAATGGAAGGCACCAATGGTTGACGGCCCAGGTTTTATTTTATTTACTGATTTTTTTCTTGAATTAATTATGTTCTTAGTGTTTTGAGATTCAATAACATATTGAATTGCTCATCATGACAGATTCAAAGATGATCCTGATGTCTATGTTTACACTAGCTTGTAGTATGTTGGCTTTGAGTTGTGGCAGGCAATTGATTTGTCTACTTCATACGTGCCATCCTATGATTCCCACTCAATCTGAATTCTAATCATCCAAGACAATGTATGCTGCCAGGTAAAGTCAGGAACTTTTTTTGATCTTGTCTTCGTATGTGGTGACAAGATAGGAGTGTTGTTACCGAACCTTAATGGTTGAGAGACTCTTGAAGATGTGAAGCCATTTTTTGTTTAGAACCTTTTGCTGCCCAAGTGATTCCTTCCCGCCCCCCCTTCCTCTTTTTCTCTTCACCATGTAAATTTGGAACAAGATTGGTGTTTGCTAGGTTCATTGATAATTTTGGTATTAAAATGAGTATTTTTGATGTCTTGCTTTTCATTTATTGTTGTCCAGTGCTTACACTTATTGATCAAATGAGAGTTAGGTTTACAAAACTGCGTGAATTTGCATCCTTCAATTTCCCATTGTTTCTTGTTTTAATCAGGTTAATTTGCTCATCCATTAGGTTAATTTGTTGCTTCCCAATTTTTATTTTACTTGAGCATATATTCCATGTAAGAGATTTTGTGAAGTGCTTAATCTAACTTTGGAGTTGCATTGTCTCATTACTTGACCTTGTTGGCAATTCACTGTGGTATTTAAGTTCTGTTATATTAAGACCTAAAAGATTTTATTGCATTTGGGGCCCCTAAGAACTGGATTCAATAATACATCATATATATATTGATATATATCATTCATTTATTGAACATCATGGCTTTTCCTTTGGAAATGTGGAGTTCAAGCCCTTCACTGTTCCTTATTTTGTTTTTGAATCTTGCAAATTTCAGTTGCTTCACAATGTAAAGGATTACTTGTATTGTGGCATTCTTTTCATATAAACATACACTAGTATTAAATCTAAGTGTGAGAATGTATTTACATGACTCGATCAAAGCACATGGTATTAGAAGGTTTTAATCCTTTACCTTAAAATGAATCTTTAGGCCAATGATTTAATATTTTACTTGCGTGATCTTCATCCACTATGCAGGTGAACAGGATATAATCGAGTTATGTTGTCTTCTTCAGAAGCCTTGGCACAATTTAGGTTTGTTATAGGGCACCTAAAAGCAGCGAATGGTATGCCTCAATTGGTGGTAGTTCTCTTCTTTGACAAATATGTGATGCACATGTATGGCTCCAGTGACAAGAATTTTCATTATTTTCAATGACTTCTGCACAAATGCACTATGTTGACTCGAGACTTGCATTATTTTCAGCAGCTTCTGCACAAAGCTAGATAACTATAAAGTATAATTATCCCTAAATTTGTAGTTATTATCAAATCAAATGTTTACTTTATTTTTGGGGAAAACTTACTAGGAAGGCTGGCTTGAATATTTAACCTTGGTTCATTTAAACAAAGAAAAAGAGGAATTTGAGATTATATTTGAACCATATCTAAGTTAATCATGTACTGAAGAGAATGGAGTACAAGAAGATTTGTAAAAACCATGATGCATCCCTATTAGATAATATGAAATTCTATTTTTCCTCTTCCAATTTATGATGCTTCCTTTTATTCTCTATTTTCATCCTATGTCCCACTTGTTTTTTTTTTTCCTTTTTCATAGGAAGATTGCATTCCATTCCTTTGTTTCATATTCATTAACTTTTTCCCCATAAAAATAGATGATGGAAATCATGGCTTCCACTTAAAAATTGAAGAACTTGCATGAGTGTCCTGATCCTAATTGACTCATATCATACATTCTATCAAAATAATACAAAATTGACAAATTTATCCACTACATGGAATTGAAACAAGAATTTGCATGTAATCAAAAACAAGGGATGAAGGGCAGCAGTGAAATAAAAAGAAATGCTTGAAACAATTGTAGAAATGTTATTTGGGAATTGGGACGTGGAGGATTTATCGTATCTACATGGCAATTCACCATTGCAAAATGGTGAATTGCTAATATTGTATTCACATTATCCACTACATGGAATTGAAACAAGAATTTGCTTGTAATAAAAAACATGGGATGAAGGGCAGCAGCGAAATAAAAAGAAATGCTAGAAGCAATTGTAGAAATGTTATTTGGGAATTGGGATGTGGAGGGTTCATTGTATCTACATGGCAATTGGCCATTGCAAAATGGTGAATTGCTAATATGGTATTCACATTATCTACCACATTTTTTCTTTTATTCTGATAGTTCTTTCTCTTTCCACTGAAATTGCTAATATGGTATTTCTTGTGTTTGGTTTCAGTATTATGCTTGGATCAGACATCTCTCGCTACAGTACTAAAAAAGTGCATGCTATTCTTTTGTACACCAATAAAAATCACTTAATTAAAATGGATGTTCCTTTTGAGACTTACCAGTTGACGTATGTTCACATATTCATGTCACGTCTGAGGTCTGAAAGATTCATCTTGCCTCCAAATACTAACTATAGCATCCTCATTGACAATGTGGAAGAAAAAGTCCTTGAGCTTGCTTAAGGATTGAGATATCCTGCTCCCTAAGAAAATCAGGGATCTTGCGACCAATAATGGTTTATACCTAATCACATTATTGTGAATTTATGACAGCCTGAAGATTGGGGTGAAAAATAATACCTGATCATGAAGACAAGGACCCAGAGGTAAACATGCTGTGGTTCCTAATGGTTTTATTTTTTTTGCCCTTCTATACAGTTATTGTTTTGACATATGAAAACAAATGTTTATAATGTTTTTACCAAAAAAAAAAAAAATGTTTATAATGTTGATGTGGTATTTTTGTGCATAAAAGTGGTATGATGACATTCCTCAACTATCGCAAACCTGGAGTACAAGAGGCCACGGAAGGCGAAGGTTTGGGCAGTTGTTATAAGTTATATTAGTTTCAGAAATTGCTGCTTTTGTAATTGCTTTACCCCTTTTTACGGAAAATTAAGAACCCCAACTACGAGGGAAATTGGAAGGTAACAATGATTGACAACCCATGCTTTATTTTATTTTATTTATTTTTTCTTGCTTAGCTTCTTCTTCAAATTAATAATGTTCTTATTGTTTTGAGATTTCAATAGCACTCTAAATTGCTCATCATGACTGATTTTGAAGATGGTCTCCATGTCTATGTTTATACTTGCTTGAGGTATGTTGGCATTGAGTTGTGGTAGGTAATTGATTTGTCTACTTCATATGTGCTATCCTGTGATTCCCAGTCAATCGGAATTCTAATCATTCAAGGCATTTTGCTATGCTAGGTAAAATCAGGAACCTTGTTTGATAATGTCTTGATGTGTGATGATCCGGAGTATGCCAGGAAGCTGGCTAAGGAAACATGGGACAACCACATGGATGTATGTTTACTTTTTTTTTTTTTCCCTTCAAAACTATAAAGTTCGTTTGAGATTTTTTTTTTCTTTGCAATTTTCTTATTATTCTCATATTTGAATTTGCATGAATTCTGTACGCTGAGAAGGCGGCATATGGAAAGGCTGAGAAGAAGAGTAAAGAGGAGGTAAACCACTCCTTGTTAGATCAAAGTTATCCTATCCTGTTTCTTGATCGTTTTTTTGGAGGAGGATCTCATACTTTGTTACTTAACACATTTATTGCATAATATTTTAACCAGTGAAAGAACTCCTTTTATGCTTATTTGAAGGGCCCACTGTTCTGTTCTTCGATTAGGACCAGTTGGGTTTTCTTGTATGGCTACTATAGCTATTATATATAGAAATAGTGCTGGATCCTAGAGGTGGGAATGCTGGAGACATATTCTCCTCTCTTTTATCTTTCTCTCCCCCTCCCTTCCTCACAGTTCTTCGTTTTCAATGCAAAATTTTACTACTTCTGCCCTATGTCACCATTACCTCGCCTCCTTCCCCTCTTCTTTGGATTCCTATCAAACTACTCTTGGTCTGTTTTTGATACCTTGATTGCAGAAACTCTGTTAATGTTAAAATTGATGCTCTTTACCTCTATATGAGCTTTTGGCATCATTCTTATTGCAAGACAAGGTCGAGGTTGAGCAACTATTGTATAAATGACGATCTTTTGTAGTTCTGTATTGTCTTTCCACATGTCACTGGTGAGTGATATTCCAAGGAGGGTTCTTGAAATTGGGACAGAGAGCTGCCCAATTAACTACCTGAAGATGTGGTTAATGCGGGCCAGCGAGTACATTCTTTATACTCTTTGGTAAGTCGTATGTTTGATCGTTTCATCTTTTTGTCTGTACTGATTGTAGCTTTTGATTAATTACTTTTCTTCTGTTGAGGCTTTTTTTTCGTTTGTTTGGTTTTAATCATGTTTTTATTTTTATTTTTTATAATCAGTATATATAAATAAAAGATGGTAATAGAAATAGAGTCATAATACCCTAAATTTGCATCCTAATAAGTCCCAAGTAAAATAAAATATACAGTCAAATCCAAACTGATAAATAATTTCTGAATTTCTGAATTTCTGAATTTCTGAATTTTGATCTTTAGCCTACAAACACGTTCCCCATCAGAAAGCATACATAAAACATTGCGAGCAAGTCCCACTAACATACCTCAGGTGATCCCTTGGCTTCCTGAAAGGTACAAAACCAAAGTATAGGCAGAATTTCCTGTTCATGCTATATTTACAATTATTGACTAAGCATCCTTTTTAAATAGTTCTCTACACCAATGGCTCTGCATGCACGTATTCAAACAAATTTGATGAAATTACTTGATTACTCTCCATGAGTTGTGACTGTTTTTCTGAGACTTTGTATAGAATTACTCTAGAAATGTTGCCTTTTAAATTAACTTTTGCTTGCCTATGATTTGTTTTTCAGCCTATAGTAGTAACTAATTATAGGATCTTTCTATGTATGGGATCTTTGGTTGATGTGAGCATTGAACTATTATTGCATAATTTCTGTTTTTGGTTGGGTAAATCACTCTTCACGTTTTTTGGTACTCATAATGGGCATGTATTAGGTTTTATGCGGAATTGAGATTTATTTGACAGTAAGTTATCTATTGGGATTAGGAAAGGGTGGGTACCTTGGTTAAGCTGGTATGGGTTTTAAAACCAATATTTAACATTCTGTTCAACAGATGGTGGAAGAGGGATTTAATGATTCTTATTCTTGTGTAGTGTTCTAATGGTTTATGTTTTTCTGCTAGAAAGGTTGGATCACAAGCATGGCTGAGCAGCTTTCATCAAGATGCTGAGAAATATCGATCGCCAATGTAGTGCCTTTTGAAGCATCTAACTACCCTACCCCCTATTTATAGGTGTTAGTCCCAATACGAGCACTGAGAGGGGGGGGGGGGGGGGGGTGAATCAGTGCTCCTTCAAATTCTTTCCTTTTTGCGCTCTTCAATCTGATTCGATGGTTATTGCAAGAGTAACACAAGCAAACCAACCAAGCAATCGCAAACACAAGATATACGTGGTTCAGCTACACAATGCGTGCAACTTACGTCCACGGCTGATTCGGGTTCACTACCCTCACCAACGAATTCACTATAACTGTATTGGCTCTTCACTAGAGCGATACAACGGTCTCACTGACCAATAAAAATGTTGTCGTCCCTTCACTAGGTTGACAAACTTACAGTGCTTCAACAATAATAAATTTAGAATGAAAAAGGCAACTCACGAAACCAAGCGCTTTGTCGACGTACGAAGAGCGCAAAGTAGTCGAAGTAGCTTCGGAACACGTACCAAGGCTGCCACCTTCTCCAGCCACGAAAATGGTACCACGGGTCACCGGAAATATATTTTGGGAACTCTACACACAATTCTCACAAGTGTTTCCCAAACTCACATAAACTCGACCCTTTGAAACCCCAAAAGTGCTCAAGAACAACCAAGGCACTCAACCACCACCTTAGGAGAATTTCTCTCAATTCTCTCACTCAAATGCTCTCTCCAAGCTTATGAAAGGTGTGATTTTCGTCCAAGGGAGAGGCCCTCCTTATATAGCCCTCCAAAGGCTCCAAGACATGGCATAGTGGTGGAATTAATTACTCCTCCAAACATGTTCCATGTTTTAGGGGTGGGAGACTAATTATGGTGTCTCTACTAGCCAAAAACATGGCATAAATTCCTCCACCAAATATGCTCCATGTTTTGGGGGGTGGGAGACTCATTATGGTGTCTCCACTAGTCAAAAGAAGCCTCCAAACATGGATGTCCTTGAATGCCAAACAACATTCCTCAAATTAGGGGATTTTGTCACCAATGGTGGACCAAATGGTAGCATGGCTGCTGCCCACGAATTTTGACTTGGTCCAAGTGTATTTGGACTCCTCCAAGTGTAATTGGGCTTGTTTAGTTGCTGCCCATGTGTGCCAAGCCCATTAGTTGGCCCAAATTCGTCACATTGCACATTTAAGCCCAAAATGGTCACCCCAAAGGCCCACCACGAATTTCATAAGCCCACTGCCATTCCTTGACCTCATTGCAACCCATTTAGCCCAAATTCACCTCAATGTAGCCCAAAAACTCCAAACAAGCTCCATTTAAGCTCAACATGGCGCATATGCTCCAATTAGGCCAAACCGGGCTCAAACCGGGCTCAATTATGACGCTTTGACCAAAACCGATTTCCCTTGCACCGTTTGTGTACATACCACTTTATTATGGTATATTATAGCTGCTGGTGTCTTCCCATGGTCATCGGATCATCCGGAGTGCGTCAAATCAATAACCGCTCCAAACTAGGTCAAACCGGGCTCAATTATGGCGCTTTTCGGTACTTCACTCCCTCGCTGTGTCTTCTTCATTTCCACATAATTCTGATGTCCCAAAGTCATGCAAAGTCGATATACAAGGTGTACCAATGATATGCACACTCATTTAGGCTTGCCAACAATGACAACACCTCATTATTCCAATGGGAACAACAATAGGTACAGATTTGAGCAAGCAAGGGACCCTACCCTACCCTCTAATGAGGGGTGGTGTGGCAGTGACGTGTCTAGGGTGATGCCCCGTATTCCGTTCAACGCCACTATGATGCATGTCTCCCCAATACAATGCCAGCATGACTACCTAGCAAGATCCACCCCCAAACAGACTCCTACTTGGAAGTGAGGGGGAAAGGACGATACTGCCTACTGTGATGACCGAGCAAGACAGGTCAACCCTGCCCAAGACGTTGGCAACTCTTAGAGTCCCTTGGGCAGCCTCCCTTTCCTAGTCAAGATCCGAGAAAAACAGTTTGGCGTACCAACCACCCAGTTTTCACCCGCCTTACCCACTTTGAGTGTTCTATCACATCAGAATCTGACGGAAACATAAGTGGATATGACTTTTTAATTATGCGAAAGTACAGCAACTCATGAGAAGCATGAGATTTAGCAATACAAGTGATGACAAAGATTTCAAGGATTGATTTTCCTTTCTCATAATTCGGTGTTTTTAAGTGAGGAGAGCCTGTGTAAATTTATCTATTTACATTCCTCAGGTTGGGGTTGATGATGTGAGAAGTTTTAATGTTCCGCATGGGAAGGATGGCATGGTCGCTTCATCCTAGTTTGATCAGTTCTGAGCCTCTTCCTTACCTGAGAGTTGCAGGAAGTGCAAGAGTGGTTGTTCATCATCCGGTTATCTTGCCCTATTATAAGGTGATTTTCTGTTTAGTTTTCATCTTGTTTCGTTTTGGACTTGGAATTTTTTGGAATTCAATCTGTGTTTTGCTTGTGTGTCGATCTCTGCTTTTCGCAATAGAGGCTGTTCATCATCCACTTATCAAACCTTATTGTCAAGTGATTTTCTGTTTAATTTCCATCTTGTTGGTCTTGGATTACGAGTTTTTTGGAATTCAGTCTGGGTTTTACTTGTTTCAATCTTTGCTTCACTATATGTTGATCTTTTCAACTGAATCCTATACTTTCTTTTCTGCTTCTTCTGAAGATCAATCATATGAAGAATAACGCTATTACTCTACAAGCATAGACTACCGGTAAAATGACCCAATTTTGAGACTATGTATGGCATTTCTCTAGAAATGTTGTGGGTGTAAAATTCAATACTATTTACAGAGACTTTAACGTCCATCTCACAACACCTGCTGCGTATCCTAGTAGCTATATGCAGTTTCATATTTAATCCTGCTAGAACCGCAAGTATCCACTCAAATTTTATAAGGATAACTACATACGTAAATAGAGGTGTACCTTATATAAGTTACCTCTCTCTTCTTTGGCCCCACATGGTAGAATATAGTCGGTCTCAATTGTTTTTGCATAATTATAGTAAATGCATGCCTTTTCCCTAAATCTGCAGACTCAAACCATTGCAGAAACAGCTGGTATCCATTGGAATGAATGGGTGGAAAATGCTGATCATTTGGTTGCTGGGCTTCTGGAGATGTTTGTCGAAGGTTGCGAGAATGGTGAGCACTATTGGCATGCTTGACGACACAAACACATTTTCATTGAAGAGTTGAAATTCTCAGTCCATACTCAGGTATTGCCTGAATCTAGACCCCAAAAACGATCATGTTTAGATTATGAACCTCACCATAAGCACACATAATTTTTTTTTATTATGAAAACAATGCTTTGTTTTTTTGGGAGGAGACTGTAAGTAGAAGAAAACTACTCCCCAGACTCAGATTATCTTTTCGCGTGCGTGTGTATCTTTTTTTCTTCTCTTTTTTTTCTGATCTGTTTCCTGGTTCGGGTTCTTTCTTTTTTTGTCCATTTCTTTTTAGCAGTTCACGATATTTGCAGCTACTGTCTGCACGTTGCCGGTCAGTGTGACATTACCTATTGTTATCAATGTTTCAAATTGTAAGGATATGTACACTTCGAATCTAAGCATATTCTGATGTTGCAGGTCCTTAATCAGAATGAGGCACCTTTACTGTACAGTCTGGTGTTTAGGGAAGGTGCTGTAAATGATGCTACATCTGTGGTGCTTTCCAATGCAATCAAGAGCTTTGAACTCACCAATGTCAATGTCAGAACTGGTTTGCGTTCTATTGGCAACTTCTATTTATTTTTCACAAGCATCATGCTGGGTGTGCTGGTACGCATCTCTGACCTTGTTCTGTGGTAGCACTCCTTCCTTGGGACAAAACCAGAAATGGTGATTAAAGGGTGGTGCGGTTGCATGGGAAAATGTGGGGTGATGCAGTGCAAGCATTCCTACACCTGAAACTGTAAGTTTTTGTTTTACTTTTTACAATGGTTGCATGTTAACCTAGTTTTCAAAATGGCATGACGTAAGTTTTGGCTTTTCTATTTATTATGTAAACTCCGATATGAAATGAAGGTTGCCTAGCCAACCCATTTAGAGGAAAGAAAAATATTTACCCAAGTAAGAATGAGGCCAGGAAAAATTCAAGTATTATGGGTAGGGTTCGTGTTGAGATTAATCAAAAGAATAATTCTACTCATCCCTACTACATCCCAATCAAATTTCTAGAAATGAAGAGGGATGAATAGAGCAATGGTAGAGACGGATTGAGGGAGCGAGAGAAAATGAGGCTGGTAGAGTTGGAATTTTTGTTAAGAGTAAGGGTAATTTTGTCTTTCATATGTTGAAACAAAGAGCAAATAAGCACCCTCACGAATGCTGAGCGAATAAGCACTATTTAGAAGCCGTTCAGTGATGTCACCTGATGATCTGAATGGCTTGATCACTGATTTGTTCAACATTTACTCTCATTCAGCACTCATTAATTAGGATTATTACTTGATTCATGGAGAAGCCTTATTAGTCACATTTGCAAGTGGCGAAATGTATTTTATAGTATGTCACTGGTACGACAGATCATGGAATATTTTACTGTAACAATTTTAATTTAGTAGGGTACACAAATAATGATTGGGCAGGTGATTTGAAAACCTGAAAAAAAGCACTTTTGGGTGTATTTTCTTTCTTAGAGCAGGAGTGTTTTCTTGGTCCTCGAAGAATGAACGAATTGTTGTGCTCTCTACAGCTAAAGCTGAGTACATGTTTGCTGCATGTCAAGCAGTTTGGAATTGTACGATGCTCAATGAGCTGGCGCATGAACAAGATGGCTGCACAAAAATTATGTGTGATAATAAATTAGCTATCTCGTTAGCCATGAATCCCATATTCCATGGGAGGAGCAAATAGTTCGGCATCAAGTATCATTATATTCATGAACTTGTAAGAAATGGTGAAATTGAGCTTGAGTTTGGGAGATCAGAAGATCAAATTGTGGATATTTTGATGAAACCATTAAGAGCGGACTCCTTCGGAAAATTGAAGATAATGCTTGGAGTTGTTAAATTTTAAGGATCAATATAAGGGAGGCTTTTAAAAATATTAGTAAATTAAATCCTTGAAATAAATGTATAGATCCCAAATGAAAGATTTAACACACAAAATTGTGTGCAGACAGCTTTATGATCATTGGCTGGTGGTGCCTATTTGGAGTGAAGGCACTCTTGCGCCTTGAAAAGTCAGTACGTGACTTCAATTTTAGGTGGCTGTGATATCTTTTCGAGATATCAAACAATTATATTGCTTTCCTTTTGTTTCTCTGTGTTTAGTGCATGTAAGAGTGACGTGTGTGCTAGCGTGCGTGAATGCATGTTGTTAGAGGAGGTTGTATTGAATGCAGTAGGTGTGTGATTGTGTATTGGCATTATAAAATATGGTGATTTGCTATGCATCATAAGGTGTAAGAAATACGCGGAAGTGTAATAGAAATTCTAGTGTAGCAACATTTTGAAAATTTTCTTCTCCTCCATTCACAAAATCGTGATTTCTCTTTCGCGTCAAGTGTTATGTATGTCTTGTTTTCAAATTAAATTCTCCTCTTATATTATCTCTGGTTCCAACAAATGAAACACAAATTGTTGCAGGTGACGATGAGGCCCATCTGCGGAGCATCGAGCAAGGTTTGAATCACTTAATCCATTGCTTTTGTTAGCAAGGCATAAACTTCTTACTGAAAAGTGGAACGATGGTTTCAATCTTTGGCTTAACATGAAATGCTATCTGCTATTTAATTGTTCAATCTCTGGCTTAACATGAAATGCTATTTGGTATTTTATGTATGTTTTGTTTTCAAATTAAATTCTCCTCTTATATTATCTCTGGTTCCAACAAATGAAACACAAATTGTTGCAGGTGACGATGAGGCCCATCTGCGGAGCATCGAGCAAGGTTTGAATCACTTAATCCATTGCTTTTGTTAGCAAGGCATAAACTTCTTACTGAAAAGTGGAACGATGGTTTCAATCTCTGGCTTAACATGAAATGCTATCTGCTATTTAATTGTTCAATCTCTGGCTTAACATGAAATGCTATTTGCTATTTAATTGTTGAGTACGTGTGGTAACCAAAGTTTAGAGCACATAATTTCAAAAATCACTAATTGTGTTTTACAATTTTCCACATGTATCTTTAGTGGAAGGATCCCTGTGAAAGATAGAATAGACGCACACGATCAATGGTTTTAAATTTTATTTTTCCGCTTAGCAGACTAATTTGCCCTCTGATTGCCCTTATATTTAGGACTTTTACTTTTTAATTTGCAAAGAGGGTGGACCCCCTTTGCAAATGAATTAGATGACAACCAACTTTGAATTTAGTTTATATGAATTAATAGCTTGAACCACTTATTAATTATTATTTTGAATTTTTTTGACATTAAGTTGCGACAAGTATTTACGAAATTAAAAGGGTAGTCTTTGGGTAGCATAGATTTTAAGATAATTGTCAAATAGACACTTTTATAAATTTAGTGATAATACTCTTCAATATGATCTTAAGGTCATATTCGTTTAACATGATTTCTTTCTGAATATGATGATTGCTTTGAATCTTTAAGGTGAATAACATATGATTTTTGGTTCCTCTCCTTGTAGTGTTTTATCATGTTGCTAATGTCACAATTCCATGAGAAACAAAAAAGAAAAAAATAAAATAAAAGAGAGAGAGAGAGAGAGAGAGAGAGAGAGAGAGAGAGAGAGAGAGAGAAATTGCTAATAGGTTTTTTTTATCCTTTAAGCCCCTTCTTACACCATCCAAATACATAAATCAATATCTCAGGAATATATATACATATATATATATATATACATATATATGTATACATATATATTATTGGGGATTCAAAATTGCTATCATTATTATTTGGGATTTTGAAATGCAGAGTACCCACATTATTATTATTATTATTATTATTTTGGGGTGCGAATCAATGAAGGATTTCTTTCTCCTCTGATGCAACAGGACCTTGTGTGGCCCCGGCAAAGAAACCAGCCTCCGTTGAAGGGCACTGACAAAAGAAGTTGCAAGTACACCCAGCTCCACATTGTGCTGCACTGGTGCATGGACGCGCAACGTTTCTCCCATCCACCTTCCTTGGTGAGCCTGCCATTATTCACAAATTCATTTCAGACTCAATAATTACGGATCCAAGCCATAGTCTTTTTCTAATAATGGATTGCTACTCTCATAAATTCTGACACGCATACCCTCTAGCGCATAAAAGAAAAATTACAAAATAGTTACCGTAATACATAAGCCTCACTTTACAGTAATGTATATGTTTTAATATATGCTATATATGTGTGGATTGGGTTGAACAAGTCTTACAAGGTTAGAGTCTATTAGCATAAAAATCCTATATATATACTACATATACAGACTACAAGCAACGTTTTAGGTATTTCAAATTCGATACCTATGGTGCAATGGTTTAAGCAATCACTTAAATTCTAACAATAGTGATCGCTTAAGAATGGAGAGATTGATTTTGAGCTTCTATTTTGCTCATGTAATGATATTCATGTTGCTAAGTGAGTCCATGCGCTTTTTCTAGTGATTCCTAATTTTATTTATTTATTATTATTTTTTATTGCTTCTATATTGTTGTGATTTATGGTTGAACAATTTGATTGCTAATTGTTGTCTGGAAAACCCTTGAGGCATTATGTTTAATTGGCTTTGTCTATTTGGATATTCAATAGCTTGGTGGTGGATGTCTGTGTGCTTATGATTGGAAAAGAAGGTTTTAAATAAAGGGTTTTTCTATTAACAGTACCTTTTTTGGAATGTTTACATTCCTAATACATTAATGCAAACAACTTTTATGAATTTAAATGTATTCAAATGATGAAAATTTTTATAATTAGATTAACATATGTGCCTTGGGCACAAGTCAAGAAAGCCCTTAATAAAAGTCCATGGAAATCGAGGAACTAATTCTTGACCTATTTATTTTAAGGTTTAAATGAGATGATCTGGTTCTTATTTGGTCTGAACTATATGTTTAATAGGATAATAGATGTATGTGCCTCACATTTTACTTGAGTGGACCTATTGTGGTAAATTATAGTTGTATTCGTACATGCATGTTTTTGGTCCTACTCGTTGCTCGTGTACTTGTCTACTACCATTGTGGTTCTTTAATGACTCTTTACATCGTATATATTATTTTCTCTTTTTTCTCATGATGAACCTCTCCTTTCTCTTTACTTACATTGTAATGAATTGTTTCTTGTGAGTCTCATATGTCATTGAAAGCGGATTGGAGTTTGACTTGTATGTTTCCAATGCATTGACTAACCTTTACGGGAAATTTGGTAGATTAAGGGATGCAAGGAAGATTTTTAATCAAATGGTGGTTAGGAATTTGGTGTCAGGGAACTCCTTGATTCATGCATATCAGTAAAACAATGATCCAATTATGAAATTTAAATTTTTTTGTGCAGATGCGACTAAGAGGATTTGATCCTAATCTATTCACTGTAGTGAGCTTAGCTTTAATTGTAGCTCAGTCTAAGAACTGTCGAAATGAAAGATCCGTTCATGGGTATGCTGCAAGGAGAAGTTGGCCGATGAAATATGTTGTGCTTGGAAATCCAGTCATGGAGACGTACGCGAATCTGGGTGCTGTTGACTCTGCTAGTAAAGTTTATGAAGAAATCCCTCTTAAAGACGTGATCTCGTGGAACACTTTGGTATCAGGTTACACTCAAAATAGCCTTGCTAGTGAAGCAATTGCAGCATTCAACGTGTTGCAAGAGTATAAAGAGAGTTCCAAACCAAGGAACCTAAGTGTGTATTATAGTAGGGTACTCCATGTAGGAGCCTTGTAACAAGGAATGGGGATTCATGGCCATGTGATAAAGAGTTGTCTCTATTTGGATGCCCTTGTTGGTACATTGCCTTATTGACATCATTGACGTGTACCAATATATCATCACTATACAGCAGCAATATAATGAAGTAATGAACACCAAACCTCTTGTAATATCCACAAGGGTCTGAACCAAGTCTGTTGTATGCAAAGCTCAATATGAAGGAATCAAATCTCTTATACCAATACCTTGGCGCTTGTTTTAAACCGTATCGAGATTTATTTAACCTATAAACCAAGTTCTTCTTCCTTGGTTTTTTAAAACCATCTAGTTGGATCATATAGATTTTCTCTTCAAGATCTCTAGGAAGAAATGCATTTTTCACATGTAATTGCTGTAGATGTAAATCAAATGTAGCACACAATGCTAGGACTATCTGTACAGTAGTAAGTCGAACCACAGGTGAAAATATTTCAGTAAAATCAACACCTTCTTTCTGAGCATATCCTTTTATCACAAGTTTTGCATGATATCTTTCTATCTGATCATCACTATTTCGTTTGACTTTGTAAGCCTATTTGTTACCAATGGGCTTCTTTCTGTGCGGTAATGGTACAAGCTCCCACTTCTTATTCTTATGAAGAGCTTCAATTTCTTCTTACATTGCTATCATCCAAAGTGACGCTTCTGAGCTATCAACTACTTCTTTGAATGTTGATGGCTCCCTATTTTCTGTTAGAAGACAGTATGTAATATTGCCCTCCACAATATAATCAGACTGCCAGGCTGGTATGTGTTTCTCACGTGTTGACTGTCAAACTTCTGTAGTTTCAGACTCAACTAGTTTTTGTTCCTCTTTTTCTGGTATTGCTCCAGAAGAATTTTCTTGTTCAAACTTTTCTTTCTCTTGAATTTTTGTAGTCTCTGGAATTTCTATCGATGTGTTACTTACATCTTTCTTTTGCAGCTTATCTTCTGTTGAGAAGTGTATGCCACCGTGAGTTGTCTCTTGATAAGAGATTACAAAAATCAACGAAGTCATCCCCCGTATATTGTTTGCCATTGTCTATCCTGATGCGCTTGATCTTCCTCTCTATTTCTCGTTCAATTTGCGCTTTGTATGCTTTGAAAATTAAAAACACATTTGACTTCTTTCTAATGGGGTACACCCAACATCTTTTGGAATAATCATCGATGAAGGATATAAAGTACCTTGCTCCTTTCAGAGATATAACCGGTGTTTGCTATATATCAGAATGAACTATTCTAGAATATTTCTACTTCTAGAATCAGATGCAGCAAACTTCAGTCTATACTGCTTACTTGTAACAGAATGCTCACAAAAAGGTAATGAAACCTTTGTGAGGCTCGGAAGTGGTTTTTAATTCAGCGAGTACCTTCAACCCATGCTCTGACATGTGGCCCAACTTTTGATACCACTTCTTTATCTCTTCAGTAGAACTGGTTGATGCAACTGATGTGTTTGCCTCCAGGTGAGTCTCTCCCATGAATCTGTACAAATTCACAGCAATCCTTTCAGCCTTCATCACAACTAGCTTTCCCTTAACGATCCTCATCATTCCATTTTAAATACGAGTATTGCATCCAATTTCATCAAATTGCCCTAGAGACAATAGATTCTTCTTTAAGCCATTCACATGTCGCACATTTTGAATAGTTTATACGATACCGTCATACATCTTCAATTTGATGGTGCTAATTTCAGCAATCTCCAAGGTATGATCATTTCCCATGTACACAGACATTGTAGAGATAGACTCATAAGTATGAAACCAATCTCTATGAAAGGTCATATGCTATGTTGCTTCCGAATCCAATATCCAAGCATCAGTGAGCTCCAATTTATCCTTGAATACTACTGCTGCTTCGCTGTATAGAACATCAGCGTCGGCAACGCACCCTTAAGATGTTTCCACTTGTCTACACCTTTGAATCAATACTCACTTTTGAAGTGTCCCCTCCTGCCACACTTATAATACTTAAGATTCTTTTTACCCCTCGATTTTGACCTCCCTTATTTGTAACTCCCATTGAAATCACGTTCCATTGGCCTTCCTCGTGTCACAGACATAGCTTTTGCTTGTTGTGAGCTTGCCTGTCTATCTTCCTTACTTTTTCGTCTATTTTCTTCTTTGAGAATCGAAGCAGCAACATCATCAAAAACCAAAAAATCTGTGAGGATATTATTGATAAGTTAATGATGATTTGGTCATATGAATTTGGGAGACTTTGGAGTAATATCTCAATGAGTTCCTGCGGTGTGACCGTATATCCCAATGTTGAAAGTTGAGAACATAACGAGGTCAGAGTATGTAAGTGTTCTGTAATTGATGTAGATTCTGACATCTGTAGGGTATACAACTTTCTCTTCAAAAAAATTTTGTTGTGAAGTGACTTGGCTTCATATAATTTGATGAGGTGATCCCAAGCCTCTTTAGCAGTTTTTTTTTCTCTTCCACTCCCGGTAAGATATCATTAGATAAGGTTAGATGCAGATTTAAAAGGGCCATTGCGTTTCTCCTTCTTCACTTTTCATCATTTGTAATCTCCGCTGACTGAGTACTGATGGCATCCAGACAATTATTTTTTACCAATAATGCCCTCATCTTTAATTTGCATGGCGAAAACTTTGTACCGTCAAATTTGGCGATATCAACCTTTGCTGCCATTGTTTCTATCATGAATTGTTGTTGACCACAGAATAGCTCCCATTATTTCACTTGAGAAGTATCTCTTTGGGTTACCTTCAGCTAGTATATTTTAAATTAAAGTACACCACGAAAATTTCTAAGAAAGACTGAAGGGATAGAAATCGTCCACTTAAGTACTGGATTCCTTAGACAAAATTTTCATTAGACATGCACCTAATCATCCACTATACCTTTCCAAAATATCCGAAGGAAGATCAAACACGTGAATAGTGACGTTATATTGAAGCAATCCTTCAATATAATTTCTACAGCACTTTCGTAAGATGAAATACCAATATCTAATTTATTTTCTGATGTGAAGGATTCATTTAAAAGTGGCAATCACAAAGCATACGATAAGTAGATATTAACACCCTAACCCTGCAAACAATTCTCCAAGGAATTTTCCTTTTCTTATGTGGAAGATCAGATTATGATGCAACCATAGAGTATACTTTAGAAAAACCTTGCTCTGATACCACTGTTGGGTAATAAAACTTCCACCAAATAGAACAAACAACAAATAATGGAAATTGGAAATAAAAGGAACACATAAATTTTCGCAAAAAATCCTAATGGGAAAAAATCACAGGCAAGAAGAGAAAACTTCACTATAGAAGAATATTACAGAGGAAGAATGAGAATGAGATAATTAGGAGGAGAGGAGGAGCATTTCTTTTATAAGCTTCCTTCCCCCTCTCTTTTCTCACATCTTTTGATGTGGGATTCCTCTAGGAGGAACAGTTCTAGCATGTGGGAGCTGGAATGCTAGTGTGGTTGGAGGAAAGTTACTAGAGTTTTTTTGAAAAATCTTCAACTTTGGTATTGATTCCTGAACCTCCAAACACCCCTTTTCCCTTAAGCTTACGGCCATAATTTTCCCCACCTAATTACGGTCCAATTTGCTCCCTTCAAAGGCTTTAGAAGCCTTCCCCCAACAGTGAATTGGTTTTTCCCGTCATAGCCTCTAAAATGGAGTGGAAATTGGGAGCATTTGTGGGGCACGGCTGGAAATCGTGGGAAGTGGGGAAGAAAGTGGAAGAGAGAAGTTGGTTTGGCCCATTTGCAATAAAGGTTCATGCGCACTGACACAATTTTAAAAGCAAAGCAAACATCCACCAATCAAATAATGGCACCACACACAACTAAGAAGTATTTGGTTTGAATTGGCTAAAGGATAATGTTGTGCAGGGTCTACATCCACTTAAAAGGGGATAAATATATTTAAATGCTTTAAATACATTAGAATGATATTTATTTGGGAAAAGGCTTATAATTCCTTTTTAGGGAATTGAACCAATAATCAAATTTAATTCCCTTTCATGGAATTGGAAATAATTAAAATTTATTCTAAGAGAATTAAATGAATGATCAAATTCCATTTAAGGGAATTAAATGCGTAAAACATGATTAATTTCCTTTTAAATGAATTAAACATTTGATTAAATTATTTTAAAGGAAGTAAATATATAATCAAATTCCTTTTAAAGAAATCCTTGTACTTTCGAATCGCTCAAGACACGCAATAAAAGACGTATCACCAGTAACCTTACTTGAAATCAAGGTTTTTGAACATATTAATGAAATTTCAATGCTTCTCTTAAAAATGGGCATCCCTTCGTTTGTTTGTCTGTCGGTTTGTTTGTTAGTTTGTTTGTTTTTTATGTCAACGAGATCTTTCCATCATCATAGTTTTGATTGCTTGAAAATGTGGGTACGAACTTCCCTCAGATGTGTTAATCTAAATTGCAATTTATTTAATGTAGTGAGGGGATGCATAGATTTAGTATACTATCAACATATATCAAGTTATATCTTTTTGATTCGAAGAATAAAAGGGAAATCACCGTCAAGATAATTGCCTTCCAAATGAAACAATATTTATGTAATATTATTAGAATTTCTTTTTTATTATATGCATTTCTTTGTTTTTACTCACACACATACACACATACGGATAAATATATATATGCCTGAGGAAAGGCAGGTTAGCTTGCGGAACTCATCATTACTCGCAATGACACTATTTCATGCTTTAAACCAACAGATTTGGGGGTTGAGGGAGAGAGAACTGTGTCCATTCTCTAATTCAAATGAATGAACTTAGGGAAGGGAAGAAACAGAAAAAAAAGAAAAAAAAACTCTAGAAAACAGAAACATTTATTTAATGCCCCATAGTAACCATTGCTTAATACATACTCACCACAGTTATTTTATTTATGAAAAGTAAACATGACCTAAAATAGTAAACATGAGTATATTATCACTAATCCTTAAGTTTTTGGGGAATTCGTTATCAGTGGTTATGAAGGACTGGTTTTTTCAATCTTAACTTGAGGAAGGAGCGATTACCAAGGAGAAGGCCGATCTAAAATTTATTCCCTGAAGAGTCTTTTTTTTGCCCCGGGCCTCCGGGACGAGGACCCCCATTCTTGTTACTTTCGAAACTTTGAGGTTCTACCTTATTTTGAGTGTACTGATCATCAAAACTCACCTTATCAGTTTCAGCCTTCGCATAGTAAAGGTGATTTGCATTCCCACCCACAAAATGATGATGAGCTTCGGATGAAGAAAATTGAAGAATAAAACCAATGCATAACGCCATCAGCAAGAGAAGGATATCGAGTTTCTTGTCCTCCATTGTTTTGATTTTGAAGATGAATGAATACGTGTATTTCGACTAGTCTATTTATAATACTTAAGGTATGGTGCATTATTATAACCTATCAATGGTGCTTGGACTGGCGGTCCTTTTTCATTAATTCTGAACACTTATGATTTTGTGATCGCCAAGTGAATTGGTCAATTTACCGACTAGTGAAAAAAATAGAAATAATTACTTCAAAGACTAATAATAATTAAAAAAAAGTTTGTGGTTGCACCCTGTTGGATTTTTAACAAATGGAATTGAGATGATTTAATTTGATTTGAATTAGTTTCTAAACAAAAAATTGATATCCTAAATCAAATCAAATCACAATGGATCTAATTCGGAACGGAGCACCACACATTTTCTATTTATGTACGTTTACTGCTGATCATAAGGATGCCTCTCTCATACCTAGTACGAGAGAAATATTTTTGTGAATTCAAAAACATGTGTACAAATATATGTATATGTATATGTGTGTGTGTATAGTGAAATTTCCTTTCTCTTTGCTATTTTCACCAAATGAAATGATTAGTCAAGAGACTCATTAAAAGAATAGCTATGATTAGTTGAGAGACTAATTAAAAGAGTAGAAATGATTAGTTGAGAGACTAATTTGGCACCCTTTTGAATTTTTAACTAATGGAAAAATAAATTTCCATAAATAGGGTTTTTATGGGTTCCTATGTCTGGTTTTAAAGAAATCCTTCAAATTGCATTATGATGCTGATGAAAATTTGGGAGGGTTTCTATGGGCGTTTAGTACCGATCATGGGGATGCCTCCACCTTCATGCCTATTATAAAACCCAAACATTGTAGACTTTCAGAATGTTTATTAGCTCAAGAGTTCTTTGAAGTTCTTGAGCGACTTTTTTGGGTTTCTGATGCTTTTCAAGGCCTGATGGCTTGTTGATAAACTCTGAAGCAAAAATTGATTTGATTTAGAATTGGATCTACTTAATAAATGATATGTTTAAAAAAATCCAAACCAAGACTTAGTTTGATTTAAATATTAATTTCCTTGGATTTACCACCATTATAAATCATATCAAAATGGGTCTGATTTGTGCAAATTTATTTTGATCTACACCTTAAAATTATGTTAACCAAAATATCGTTAGAAGATCGTAAGAAGATCGAAGGTCAGGTTTTTCTTCACGTGTTTTTTTTTTCATCGACCAATTGGGTGATCAATGTTTATGACATGTGAAATAGTGTTAAGGCTCCATCCACTTATGCTAGATTGGGACGCTTCGTATACTTAAGGATAAATTTGTAAAAGAATAAAGGATTAGAATTTAAATTACAATACGCTAGAGTACAAGATTTTTATGCACTGTTAGACGGTTTCTTCCAATCATACTTGGGTACTCAAGTTGATTAACACTTTTACCCTCATTTGGTCTTAACTTTATACTAGGATCATGTGTAGTAGGAGCTGATTTGTAGTTACTATGATTGTATAATGTGACTGATTTGCTGCTACTATGATATGTAGGACTGAGTGCTCCTAAGGTGTAGCCTTTTTTAATTCTGAAAATAAAATATTTGGAGGTAATTAATGGCGTGCCTTAATTTGGTAGAGAATAATTAAATCTTCAATTTATAGCATTAATCAATGTCATTTAAGATTTTTGGGGGATTGCTCTATTGGATTCAAATTACTACCAAGCATCCCCTGGGCTCGAACATAATTACGTGACTAAAGTACTTGAATAAAACAAGTTGTAGAAACAAAATAAACACTTAAATTGAATGAAAAAAATCTTTTCTTAAGATAGTATTCCACTCTTAATATCAACAAATCTATCTCCCAAGATAATTCAGGTACATAAAGTAATATGTTTGAATGCAGATTTGCGAATTCTGTAATGAAAAAAAAAACTATGGAAATGAAGAAAATAAAAGACCATATTTTGAAGTACTTTATAATGGAAATCACATCTGTCTGAAAAGTTATTTACAAACAGATTCAATTTTCTAAAACCAAATATAACAGATCTATTTGGAAACATTGGGACTCTTCATGTGTAAATGTATGAAAACACAACTGTTTAGAAAACAACCAATGGTATGAAACAATGCATCATATTAGAAAAATTGCTTGAACCATTTCACTACAAACATTGCATCAAACCAGAAAACTTTTTGGAACTATTTAATACGAATAATTTGCATTATTTAGGAAAAATTGTTGGAACTGTTTCACAATCAAACAGTCATCAGATTAGAAAAATTGTTGGAATTGTTTCACTGCAAAATAGTTGTGACACTCCCACCTTTCACATACTAACAGGTGTACAAGGGCGGAATCATCCATTATCCACTAAATGGCTCCTTATTATGAACACAAAAATGTTACCATGTACAGCACACTCGATACCGTACTACAGGATATATTACAACACAAAGGACTGCTTAAAGCGACAAAAGCTTAACTATTTATTTATTGGCGACCCATTTTTCCTTGTTACCACCACCAGTCATGTACAGCTCGTTGCGTAACCCACCTAGAAAAGGTTCAAATCAACAAAGGTGGGTGTGAATAAACACTAAGTAAGAGAAAATCAAATAGGTGCACGTTCAAGAAAGATCAACACAACAAACTCAACATAGTTTTGCTCGAACCATCAACCATTGAGAGACCTATAAGGTCATGAACGGTGTGTTTGTTCAAACCTAGACACAGGGTCCAACTTTTGTGCATTAACCTAAGCATGGGGTCTACTCAACGTATTGGGGCCCGTCAACTAGCTATAAAGGCTCATACATGCATTAACCCAAGCACTGAGTCTACTCATACTCACTTTCACGGTTGTTCATCTCAGTTAATCGTTTAAATGAAATCGAACATAGAGCTCGATTGTCAAAAATAAATAAATAAACAAAAGGTTGCCCCCTCTAAAAATCTACTCATTTTGCATTCTCATACCGTGTTAAAGTTTAAAAATAAATTGAATAAGAGAAATTAAATTGTGCCCGTAGATTTAAGAGGCTCAAACCGTATCCCATTGAGATATATGAGATTTTCTCTAAGTACAAGGCTTGCCGTCTTGGCCAAACATTCTTCCTATGTTTTCAATTTATGATTGGGCTTATGGTCTTTGGCCTCTTTTAAATATGCCCATTTCAATGCAGCTAAATGAGCTCGAGATCAAGCTTTTTAATTTAATTAAATAGCTTGGTCCGACTTGGGTTCAAAAGAACTTGAACATTAACTTTCAAGCTCAGCTCAAGCTTGTTTTTGTGACAAGGCTATTTTCATGGAACCCGATATTGAGCTTGTTAATTTTGTTAAATGAGCCAGGGTCGAGGAAAAATCTTGCTTGGCTCGAGCTTGAAAAATTCTCAATGCGCCGAGCTTTAGCATTTGTAAATCTCGACCTACTTGTCTGTAGCCTTAATCTGATGCCGTGTCATGTGGTTTGGGCTCAACATGGACTCTTGCGTTCTGGGCTTGGGCCTACCCTAATGGAGCTACAAGGCCGATGACAGCCTTAGACCCACACGTGGTTTGCCTTTGGCTGGACCTAGCATGGGTTTGGCCGTGAGTCATCAGTCAAATTTGGTACCGACAGTGGCCCCCGCCGCATTGTCTCAAGCTTTGGGTTAGAGCTCTCTTGTGGACTTGGATCTCTCGTCTTCACTGTTGTCTCATCCCGTTTTCCAAATCCTGGCAAGATCAACAAATCTGTGGCCTTAACCCACTAGTTTAATACAACCAGAGGCCATTCGTTTGATTTTCACTTGTTGTTTCTTTATTTTTTAGGTTACTCCATGGCTAGGTTAGCCCTTGTCGCGCCAGGTAACATTGACGAGGCCTCGAGACTATTCTCGACCTCTCGGGAGACGAATCAACGCATCCCAATTTTTTTCCTGTTGAGAAAACATGGACTCAAAATAATTGAAACATAATTTCCTTCTTTTCGACCCCGCGAGGACATGAGCGGTGACCCGCTGGAATCTTGGAAATGAAATAATTGAAAACAAGTTTACTTTCTTAACCTTTCGAGGACATGGGCCGCAAATCATGGTCCCCATTGGAACCGAGAAAAGGAACTAAATAATAAAATAAAATTGGACAAAAAAAAGCAGGGGTGGCATTGCGCTTTCTGGGTTTTATTGTGCTTTTTGGGTTTTTGACTTTAGGTTTTGTGGCACTTCGTGTTTAGCCGAATGGCGACCTTCAATGGGTTTTTGACTTTTCTTGCATTTCGACGCACTTTTTCGGGTTTCTTACTTGAGCTCTTGCGGCATTTTGTGCTTAGCGGAACGGCCACTTTCGAAGGATTTTTGACTCTTCTTGTGTTTAGACAATGCATGTTCGACTTTCCAACTCAAAGCCTAATGTGGTTCTTCGTACTTAATCAGAGGTTTTCACTCGCTTCATTGACCTGATGTAGTTAACTTCCATCCATCCATGGAGGACCTAAAATCCCGTTTTTCATCAAAAATCTCAACCCTTCTTTGGATGACATTTTCTTTTATCAATAGAGTCGAAAAAGGATTTTGTTTTAATTATTTATGTTTAAGTCCATGTTTTTCCCGACGGAAAACAAACCACGGTATGTCAGCTCATTTTCCGAAGGGTCGGGAATCGTCCCGGGCCCTCGTCAAGGTAATCCAACCCAATAAGGGCTCACCTAGCCATGGAATAACCTGGAAAGCAAGGATCAGTAGGTGAAGATCAAAGGGACAGCCTATGATTGTTTTAAATCAGTGGGTTAAGGCCACTGATTTAAGGGTTTGGCCGGAACGGGACCACAACAAGAAAAATGGGTTTAAGGGTGCAAGTTGGAGCGAATCTCACCCACTATGAGAGCTGGAATGCTAGTGTGGGTGGAAGAAAATTACTAGAGTTTTCTGGAAAAAGCTTCAACCCCGGTATTGATTCCCGAACTAAGTTTTCCTATTCCCGAGCTTCCGAGCACCCCCTTTCCCTCAAGCTCACGCCAGAATTTTCCCCCCTCAAATGTGGTCCGATTTGCTCCTTCAAAGGCTTTAGAAGCCTTCCCCCAACCTCCACTCGTGAGTGAATCGGTTTTCCCCATCATGGCCTTTGAAATGGAGTGGAAATCGGGAGCATTTCCGGGCATGGCCGGAAAAAATGGCGGTTTTCCGCTGGACTTGCTGGAAGTCATGGGAAGTTGGGAAGAAAGTAGGGAAAAGCGGGAGAGAGAAGGTGGTTTGGCCCATTTGCCTCCGAGGTCCGCGTGCAGTAACACAATATCAAATGCAAAACAAACATACACCGATCAAATAGTGGCACCTCCGATGTATTTGATTTGAATTGATAAAAGGATAATGTTGTTCGGGCCCACATCCATTTAGAAAGGTATAAATATATTGAAATGGTTTAAATACATTTAAATGATATTTATTTGGAAAAAGGCTTATAATTCATTCTAAGGGAATTGAACCAATAATCAAATTTAATTCCTTTTCAAGGAATAGGAAATAATTGAAATTGATTCTAAAAGAATTAAATAAATGATCTAATTCCTTTTAAGGGAATTAAATGCATAAAACATGATTAAATTCCTTTTAAAGAAATTACACATTTGATTAAAATCTTTTAAGAGAATTAAATATATCATCAAATTCCTTTTAAGGGGAATAGATATTTAATTAAATTACTATTAAGGGAATTTAATAAATGGTGAAATTCATTTGAAGGGAATTAAAGAAATAGATGAATTCCTTTTAAGGGAATTGAATAAATGGTTAAATTCCTTGTGAGGGAATTAAATAAATGAATAAGTTTATTTTAAGGGAATCAAATAAATGGAGAGGTTCCTATTAAAGAGATTGAAAACAAATGATAGAATATTGTGAGTGCATCTCTTTTAATGAAATCTTGGTACTTTCGAATCGCTCGAGATATGCAATAAAAAAAATATTACCAATAACCTTGCTTCAAATCAAGGTTTTTGAAGGTATTAGTGAAATTTCAATGCTTCCCTTAAAAATATAGGCATCCATTGTTTTGTTTGTTTGTTTGTTTGTTTTATATGTCAACGAGATATTTCCATCGCTTTGGTTTTGATTGCTTGAAAATGTGCATATAGGCATCCCTCATGTATGTTAATCTAATTCCTGATTTATTTAATGTAGTGAGGGGATGCATAGATATAGTATACTCTCAATATATATGAATTTACATCTTTTTGATTCGAAGAATAAAATTAATTGGCCCAAAAAGAGGGAAAATATAATCAAAATAATTGCATTCCAAACAAAACAATATTTGTGTAATATTATTAGAATTCTTTTTTTATTATATGCCTTTCTTTGTTTTCACTCACACACACACACATATATATATATATATATATATTGATATATGTATGCCTGAGGAAAGGCATCCTAGCTTGCGAAACTCATCATTGCATGAATGCAAGTCGTGAGAGGAGGTTGTATTGAATGTGATAGGTTTGCTGTGCATCGTAACGTGCAAGAAATACACGGAGGTGCAATAGAAATTCAAGTGTAGCAACATTTTGAAATATTTCTTCCCCTCCATTCACAGAATCGTGATTCCTCTTTCGGGTCAAGTGTTACTTTTTTTTTTTTCTTAAAATTAAATTCTCCCCTTATATTATTTCTGGTTCCAACAAATAAGACACAAATTGTTGCATGTGACCACGAGGCCCATGTGTGTGGTGCATTTAGCAAGGTTTGAATCGCTTACTCCATTGCTTTTGCTAGTAAGGCATAAACTTCTTACTGAAAAGTAAAGCGATGTTTCAATCTCGGGCTTAACATGAAATGCTATCTGCTATTTAATTGTTGAGTACGTCTAATAACCAAAGTTTAGAGCACATAATTTCAAAAATCACTAATCCTATTTTAAAATTTTCCACATGTATCTTTAGTGGAAGGACCCATCTGAGAGATAGGATGCACACACACGGTCAATGGTTTTAAATTTTATTTTTCCCCTTAGCAGGCTAATTTGCTCTCTGATTGCCCCAATATTTAGGACTCTTACTTTTTAATTTGCAAAGAGGGTGGACCCCCTTCGAAAATCAATTAGACGATAACCAACTTTGAATTTAGTTTATATGAATTAATAGTTTGAACCACTTATTAATTATTATTTTGAATTTTTTTGACATATTAAGTTGCGACAAGCATTTACGAAATTAAATGGGTAGTCTTTGGGTAGCATAGATTTTAAGATAATTGTCAAATAGACACTTTTATAAATTTAGCGATAATACTCTTCAATATGATCTTAAGCTCATATTCATTTAATTTGATCTCTTTTTGAATATGACGATTTCGCTGAACCTTTAAGGTGAATAACATACGACTTTTGGTTTCTCTCCGTATAGTGTTTTATTGTGTTGCTAATGTTGCAATTCCACGAGAACCAAAAAAGAAAAAATAAAAAGAGAGAGAGAGAGAGAGAGAGAAATTGCTAATAGGTTTTTCTACCCTTAAGCTCCTTCTCCTAACACCATCCAAATACATAAATCATTATCTCAGCAATATATATATATTATTGGGGATTCAACATTACTATCATTATTATTTGGGATTCTGAAATGCAGAGTAGCCGCATTATTATTATTATTATTGTTATTATTATTTTGGGGTGCAAATCAATGAAGAATTTCTTTCTCGTCTGATGCAACAGGACCTTGCGTGGCTCTGGCAAAGAAACCACCCTCCGTGGAAGGGCACTGACAAAAGAAGTTGCAAGTGCACCCAGCTCCACATTGTGCTGCACTGGTGCATGGACGCGCAACGTTTCTCCCATCCACCTTCCTTTGTGAGCCTGCCATTAGTCACAAATTCATTTCAGACTCAATAATTACGGATCCAAGCCGTAGTCTTTTTCTAATAATGGATTGCTACTCTCGTAAATTACGCGTACCCTCAAGCCCTCAAGCGCATAAAAGAAAAATTACAAAATAGTTACAGTAGTACATAAGCCTCACTTTACAGTAATATAATATATATGTTTTAATAAATGCTATATAGGTGTGGATTGGGTTGAAGAGGTCTTACATGGGTTAGAACGCATTAGCAAAAATACCCTAGATATATATTGTATATACGGACTACAAGCAACGTTCTAGGTATTTCAAACTCAATACCTATGGTGCAATGGTTTAAGCAATCGCTTAAATTCTAATAATAGATAAGTTGCAAGTAGTGAGCACCGTGCGGCTCCACGCTTGAATCGTTGAATAAAAATGAATAGTTATAAATCATGTAGAGCTTACCCAAGGCAATGGCCAGGAGCAGAAAGAACAAGACGCATGCTGGCTTTAATGAAATTCTCCCCATCTTTCGGTTTTTCAAGTTGTTGGGGTTTGGAGAATTTCTGCACTTATATAGTGCTGGAAAAGGCTCACTTTTAATTCCTTGGAGCCCAGAAGATGCGTAGGATTGAGTGCTCCTAAGGTGCAACCTTCTTTAATTCTGAAAATAAAATATTTGAAGGCAATTAATGCAGCACCTTAATTTGGCAAGGAATAATGAAATCTTCAATTAATAGCATCAATCAATGTCATTTAAGATTTTTTTTGGGATTGGTATGTTTGATTTAAATGACTGCCGAGCATACTCTGCGCTCGAAGATAACCACGCGACTCAAGTGTTGGGAATAAAACAAGTTGTAGAAACAAAATAAACGCTAAAATGGAATGAAAATGTTATTTTCTTAAGATAGTATTCACTTCTTAGTAATCTGGAGAAAGGCTATTAACGAATGTGACTCCCTAAATGATTCAGGTCCAAAAATTAGTATGTTTTAATACATAATTGCAGATTTTATAATGAAAATAAACTATAGAAGTAGAGAAAAAAGAAGAATATATGTTGAAGTACTTTGGAATGAATTTTCAATCCTTATATGTACACCATGAACTCAGGAAGTCATCTATGTTTGAAAAGTTATCTCTGAACAGATACAATTTTCTGAAACCAAATATAACAGATATGTTTAGAAACATTGGGAAGGTTCATGTGTAAATATGGTAAAACACAATTGTTCAAAAAATAGCCAGTGGAATGAAATAGTGCAACACATCGAAAAAACTGTCGGAACCATTTCACTACAAAATAGTGCATCATATTGGAAACCTGTCGGAAACCGTTCACTATGAATCAATGCATTATTTCGAAAAAAAACTGTTAGAACTGTTTCACCACGTAACAGGGCATCATACCAAAAAAACTGCTAGAATTGTTTTACTACGAAATAATGAATTATTTTGGAAAAACTGTCGGACCAGTTTGCTACAAAATGTTAGTCTGAAAACTTAGATTTAAAATATCCTCTTTTCTTCTATCTTCTGTATCTCTATATAAAAGGGAGCATCGGGACGACGAATGATCTGATATGGGATTGACACGTGTTTTTTAAATTTATGGATGACTCTTATTTTTCCCATTTTTCCTATTTTCTTTTCCCTCCTTTTTCTTGGTCCCATCCTAGCCCGCACCATCCCTCATCAGTTCGTCCAGGGAGGACAAAAACCTCGCCGATTTGGGCGTTTCATTGTCGTCGTCGTCAGATTTGGATCTGATCAGCACAATTGGGAGACTCGGGGAGGCCTCGGCGAGTTTGGGGACGAGCTGGGGAGTGGAGAAGGCGAGGACGGGGTGGGAATTGGAGGTCTACTTGGAGATCTCGCGAGGGGTGTTGATGGGGTTGGTGATGGTGATGATGGCGTAGAGGGACATCACGGAAAGGGAGACAATGCGGAAGCGGATGGAGTTGGTGGAGAGAAGGAGGACGACGTGGCCCTTGCGGATGCCGAGGTCGGAGTAGAGGGAGGAGGCCACGGCGTCGACGGCGGCCTGAATGTCGGAAAAGTAGAGGCGACCGTCCTTTGAGGCGTCAATGAATGCGGTGGTGTCGTGATGGGCCTAGGAGGAGATGAAGCTGGTGATGTCCAGTGATTCTCTCTTTGGGAGAGGGATGGGGTTCCGCTTGCTGTAGAACACGGAGTTCGATTTTTAGAACCGGCTTCTCTGATCGGTAGACTCTGATTTCGTGGTGTTCGCCATGGGAGGAGAGCTTCTTCTCACTGCGTCCTCCGCGTATCCTATAAAATCTCAACAACTACGAAGTTTTCTTACACTCACGGTCATCGCTCGCCGCAAGATCCAAGCCTTTCTGCGAAGAGATAACCTCTGAATTTTTTCGAGCCTCGTTCATACACTGAACTGTGATGATCAATTCGAGTATGCATTTTCCTTTCCCGTTGGAGCGAAATCGTATGCATGTTCAGGTATGCTTTGTCCATCCTCCAAAACCCATTATTTGAGCACCCGTCTCCTTCATTTCACTTGCACCTTATAATTTAGAGCTGTTTATGTGCTTTTCTCTATTCTGTTTGATAATTTTGCTAGCAATTTTTTGGGTTTGCAGGGACAAGATTATCCAACGATTCTTTGTTTGTCTTTTTCCTTTTTTGGGTGGGGGGAGCTGTCTCATTGCTGTGAATTGATTTAGGGGCTTATGTGCTTAATTGTTAATGTACTCAGGTAGATACCAACATAAAGGGGTAGAGATATTTCAAAATCTTTGGTATCACCCCAAGCAGCAGGTTAGAAATTTGCCAGCTACAAGTATTGCACCAGTTTTATCCAGTGGATTTGAATTCAACCAAAGAATGGAGAGATTGATTTTGAGCTTCTATTCTGCTCATGTAATGATATTCAAGTTGCTAAGTGAGTCCATGCGCTTTTTCTGGTGATTCCTGATTTTTTTTATCTTTTATTTTCTTTATTGCTTCTATATTGTTGTGGTTTATGGTTGAACAATTTGATTGTTAATTGTTGTCTGGAAAACCCTTGAGGCATTATGTTTAATTGGCCGAGGCTTATCTGTCTATTTGGATATTCAATAGTTTGGTGGTGGATGTCTCTGTGCTTATGATTGGAAAAGAAGGTTTTAAATAAAGGGTTTTTCAATTAACAGTACATTTTTTGGAATGTTTACATTCCTAATACATTAATTCAAACAACTTTTATGAATTTAAATGCATTCAAATGATGAAAATTTTTATAATTAGATTAACATATGCACCTTGGGCACAAGTCCATGGAAATCGAGGAACTAAATCTTGACCTATTTATTTTAGGGTTTAAATGTTAGGAACTAATTCTTATTTGGTCTGGACTATATGTTTAATAGGATAATAGATGTATATGCCTCGCATTTTACTTGAGTGGATCTTTTGTGGTAAATTATAGTTGTGTTTGTACATGCATGTTTTTGTTCCTACTCGTTGCTCGTGTACTTGTCTACTGCCATTTCGGTTCTTTAATGACCCTTTACATCGTATATATTATTTTCTCTTTTCTCTCATGATGAACCTCTCCTTTCTCTTTGCTTACATTGTAATGAATTGTTTCTTGTGAGTCTCGTATGTCATTGAAAGCGGATTGGAGTTGGACTTGTATGTTTCCAATGCATTGACTGACCTTTACGGGAAATTTGGTAGATTAGGGGATGCAAGGAATATTTTTAATCAAATGGTGGCTAGGAATTTGGAGTCAAGGAACTCCTTGATTCATGCATATAAGGAGAACAATGATCTAGTTATGAAATTTAAATTTTTATATGCAGATGCGACTAAGCGGATTTGATCCTAATCTATTCACTATAGTGAGCTTAGCTTTAATTGTAGCTCAGTCTAAGAATTGTCGAAATGGAAGATCCGTTCATGGGTATGCTACAAGGAGAAGTTGGCCGATGAAATATGTTGTGCTTGGAAATGCAGTCATGGAGATGTACGCAAAACTAGGTGCTATTGACTCTGCTAGTAAAGTTTATGAAGAAATCCCTCTTAAAGACGTGATCTTGTGGAACAATTCGGTATCAAGTTACACTCAAAATAGCCTTGCCAGTGAAGCAATTGCAGTATTCAACGTGTTGCAAGAATGTAAAGAGAGAGTTCCCAACCAAGGAACCTAGGTGTGAATTATAGTAGGGTACTCCATGTAGGAGCCTTGCAATAAGGAATGGGGATTCATGGCCATGTGATAAAGAGTTGTCTCTATTTGGATGCCCTTGTTGGTACATTGCCTTATTGACATCATTGACATGTACCAACATGTCATTAATATACAGCAGCAATATAATGAAGTCATTAGCACCAAACCTCTTGTAATATGCACAACGGTCTGAACCAAGTCTGTTGTATCCAAGGCTCAATATGAAGGAATCAAATCTTTTATACCAATACCTTGGTGCCTTTTTTAAACTGTATCGAGATTTGTTTAACCTGCAAACCAAGTTTTTCTTCCCTGGTTCTTCAAAACCATCTAGTTGGAGCATATAAATTTTCTCTTCAAGATCTCCAGGAAGAAATGCATTTTTCACATCTAACTGCTACAGATGTAAATCAAATGTAGCACACAATTCTAAAACTATTCGTACAGTAGTAAGTCGAACCACAGGTGAAAATATTTCAGTAAAATCAACACCTTCTTTCTGAGCATATCCTTTAATCACAAGTCTTGCACGATACCTTTCTATCTGATCATCACTATTTCGTTTGACTTTGTAATCCCATTTGTTACTAATGGGTTTCCTTCTGTGCGGTAATGGTACAAGCTCCCACATCTTATTCTTATGAGAGCTTCAATTTCTTTTTACATTGCTGTCATCCAAAGTGGCGCTTCTGAGCTATCAACTACTTCTTTGAATGTTGATGGCTCCCTATCTTTTGTTAGAAGACAGTATGCAATATTGCCCTTCGTAATATAATCAGACTGCCAGGCTTGTATATGTTTCTCACGTGTTGACTGTCGAACTTCTGTAGTTTTAGACTCAACTGGTCTTTGTTCCTCTCTTTCTGGTATTGCTCCAGAAGAATTTTCTTGTTCAAACTTTTCTTCCTCCTGAATTTTTGTAGTCTCTGGAATTTCTATCGATGTACTACTTACATCTCTCTTTTGCAGCTTATCTTTTGCAAAAATGACATCAGATCTTATGGGCAGTGGGATCCACCAGTTGATACCCCTTGACTCCATTAGCATAGCCCAGGAATATATAATTCCTGGATTTTGGATCTAGTTTCGAAACTTATTAGGAATTGAACATTACGAACACTGGACTTCTAAATATGTCTAGGCGTGAATAATCAACTGGGTTACCAGTCCACATCTCCATCGGTATTTTTAGATCAATCGATCTTGTTGGTGATTGACTAATCACATAGTAAGCGGTGCTCACAGTTTCTACCCAAAATGACATTTCCATATTTGCAATTCTTAGCATGACTAGTTCTTTCGAGTAAAGTTCTATCCATCCACTCCGCCACTCCATTCTGTTGAGAAGTGTATGCCACTGTGAGTTGTCTATTGATAAAAGATTACAAAAATCAACGAAGTCATCCCCCGTATATTGTCTGCCATTGTTTGTCCTGATGCACTTGATCTTTCTCCCTATTTCTCGTTCAATTTGCGCTTTGTATGCCTTGAAAACTGAAAACACATCTGACTTATTTCCAATGGGGTACACCCAACATCTTCTGGAATAATCATCGATGAAGGTGGAATAATCATCGATGAAGGATACAAAGTACCTTGCTCCTCTCAGAGATGTAACCGGTGTTTCCCATATATCAGAATGAACTATTCTAGAATATTTTTACTTCTAGAATCAGATGTAGTAAACTTCAATCTATGCTGCTTTTTAGCATAGATTGTGAGTCTCAGAAGTAGTTTTTAGCTCAGTGAGTACCTTCAACCCATGCTCTGACATGTGACCCAACTTTTAATGCCATTTCTTTATCTCTTTAGTAGAACTGGTTGATGCAATTGATGCCTTTGCCTCCAGGTGAGTCTCTCCCATGAATCTGTACAAATTCGCAGCAATCCTTTCAGCCTTTATCACAGCTAGTGCTCCTTTAAGGATCTTCATCATTCCATTTTGGATATGAGTATTGCATCCAATTTCATCTAATTATCCCGGAGACAATAAATTCTTCTTTAAACCCTTCACATGTCGCACATTTTGAATAGTGCATACCATACCGTCATATATCTTCAATTTGATGGTGCTAATTCCAGCAATCTCCAAGGTATGATCATTTCCCGTGCACATAGACATTGTAGAGATAAATTCATAAGCATGAAACCAATCTCTACGAAAGGCCATATGCCATGTTGCTCCCAAATCCAATATCCAAGCATCCATGAGCTCGGATCTATCCTTAAATACTATTGCTGCTTCGCTGTATAGAATATTAGCGTCGGCAACGCACCCTTAAGATGTTTCTACCTTGTACTTAAGATTCTTTTTACCCCTCGATTTTGACCTCCCTTATTTGTAACTCCCACTGGAATCACTTTCTATTGGCTTTCCTCGCATCACAAACATAGCTTCTGCTTGTTGTGAGCTTGCCTGTCTATCTACCTACTTTTTCGTCAATTTTCTTCTTTAAGAATCGAAATAGCAACATCATCAAAAACTAAAAAATCTATGAAGATATTATTAATAAGTTAATGATGATTTGGTCATATGAATCTGGGAGACTTTGGAGTAAGATCTCAACGAGTTCTTGCGGCATAACCGTATCTCCTAATGTTGAAAGTTGAGAACATAACGAGGTTAGTGTATGTAAGTGTTCTGTAATTGATGTAGATTCTGACATCCGTAGGGTATACAACTTTCTCTTCAAAAAATTTTTGTTGTGAAGTGACTTGGCTTCATATAATTTGATAAGGTGATCCCAAACCTCTTTAGTAGTTTTTTTCTCTTTTACTCCTGATAAGATATCATTAGATAAGGCTAGATGTAGATTTAAAAGGGCCATTGCATTTTTCCTTCTCCACTTTTCATCATCTGTGATCTCAGCTGACCGAGTACTGATGCCATCCAGGCAATTATTTTTTATCAATAATGCCCTAATCTTTAATTTGCATAGCAAAACCTTTGTACCACCAAATATGGCGATATCAACCTTTGCTGCCATTGCTTCAACTAGTATATTGTTAAATTAAAGTATACCACGAAAATTTCTAAGAAAGACTAGAGGGATGGAAACCGTCCACTTAAATACTAGACTCCTTAGACAAACTTTTCCTCAGACATGCACCTAATCATCCACTATACCTTTACAGAATACTCGAAGGAAGATCAAACACATGAATAGTGACGAAATATTGAACCAATCCTTCAATATAATTTCTACAGCACCTCCGTAGGAGGAAACACCAATATCTAACTTATTTTCTGATCTGAAGGATCCATTTAAAAGTGGCAATCACAGAGCATACGATAATTAAACATTAACACCCCAACCTCGCAAACAACTCCTCAAGGAATTTTCCTTTTCTTATGTGGAAGATCGGATTATAATGTAACCACAGAGCATACTTTGGAAAAAAAACTTGCTCTAATACCATTGTTGGGCAGTAAAACCCTCATCGAATAAAGCAAACAACAAATAAAGGAAATTTGAAATAAAAGGAACACATAAATTTACGCGGAAAACCCTAATGGGAAAAAAATCACAGGTCAGAAGAGAAAACACCATTATAAAAGAATATTACAGAGGAAGAATGAGAATGGGATAATTAGGAGGAGAGGAGGAGCATTTCTTTTATAAGATCCCTCCCCCTCTCTTTTCCCACATCTTTTGATGTGGGATTCCTCAAGGAGGAACAGTTCTAGTATATGGGAGCTGGAATGCTTGTGTGGGAGGAGGAAATTTACTAGAGTCTTTTGGAAAAATCTTCAACACTGGTATTGATTCCCAAACTTCCAAACACCCCCTTTCCCTCAAGCTTACAGCTTGAATTTTCCCACTCAAATATGGTCCAATTTGCTTCCTTCAAAGGCTTTAAAAGCCTAGCCCCAACCTCCACTCTTGAGTGGATTGGTTTTCCCCATCATACTCTCTAAAATGGAATGGAAATCAGGAGCATTTGTGGGGCACGGCTGGAAATCGTGGGAAGTGGGGAAGAAAGTGGAAGAGAGGAGGTGGTTTAGCCCATTTGCAGTGAAGGTTCATGTGCACCGACACAATTGTAAAAGCAAAGCAAACATCCACCAATCAAATAATGGCACTCCACACAACTAAGATGTATTTGGTTTGAATTGGCCAAAGGATGATGTTGTGTGGGGTCCACATCCACTTAAAAAGGGACAAATATATTTAAATGCTTTAAATAGATTAGAATGATATTTATTTGGGAAAAGGCTTACAATTCCTTTTTAAGGAATTGAACCAATAATCAAATTTAACCCCCTTTCATGGAATAGGAAATAATTAAAATTTATTCTAAGAGAATTAAATGAATGATCAAATTTCATTTAAAGGAATTAAATGCATAGAACATGATTAATTTCCTTTTAAAAGAATTAAACATTTGATTAAATTATTTTAAGGGAAGTAAATATATAATCAAATTCCTTTTAAAGAAATCCTTGTACTTTTGAATTGCTCAAGATACACAATAGAAGACGTATCACCACTAACCTTGCTTGAAATCAAGGTTTTTGAACATATTAATGAAATTTTAACGCTTCTCTTAAAAATGGGCATCCCTCCTTTTGTTTGTCTATCGGTTTGTTTGTTTGTTTGTTTTTTATATCATTGAGATCTTTCCATCGCCGTAATTTTGATTGCATGGAAATGTGTGTATGGATTTCCCTCATGTGTGTTAATCTAATTCGCGATTTATTTAATGTAGTGAGGGGATGCATAGATACATTATACTCTCGACATATATCAATTTATATCTTTTTTATTCGAAGAATAAAAGGGAAATCACAATCAAGATAATCGCCTTCCAAACGAAACAATATTTATGTAATATTATTAGAATTCCTTTTTATTATATGCATTCCTTTGTTTTTACTCACACACACACGTACGGATAAATATATATATGCCTGAGGAAAGGCAGGCTAGCTTGCGGAACTCATCATTACTCGCAATCACACTATTTCATGCTTTAAACCAACAGATTTGGGGGTTGAGGGAGAGAGAACCGTGTCCATTCTCTAATTCAAATGAATGAACTCGAGGAAGGGAAAAAACAGACAAAAAAAAAGTCTAGAAAAAAGAAACATTTATTTAATGCCCAATAGTAAACATTGCTTAATACATACTCACCACAGTTATTTTATTTATAAAAAGTAAACATGGCCTAAAATAGGAAACATGAGTAGATTATCACCAATCCTTAAGTTTTTGGGGAATCCTTTATCAGTGGTTATGAATGACAGATTTTTTCAATCTTAACTTGAGGAGGAAGCGATTACCAAGGAGAAGGCCGATCTAAAATTTGTTCCCTGAAGGGCTTTTTTTATGCCCCGGGCCTCTGGGACTAGGACCCCCATTCTTGTCACTCCCGAAACTTTGAGGTTCCACCTTATTTTGAGTGTACTGATCATCAAAACTCACCTTATCCATCTCAGCCTTCGCATGGTAAAGGTGATTTGCATTCCCACCCACAAAATGATGATGAGCTTTGGATGAAGAAAATTGAAGAATAAAACCAATGCATAACACCACCAGCAAGAGAAGAATATCGAGTTTCTTGTCCCCCACTGTTTTGATTTTGAAGATGAATGAATATGTGTATCTCGACAAGTCTATTTATAATGCTTAAGGTATGGTGCATTATTATAACCTATCAATAGTGTTTAGACTGGCGGTCCTTTTTCATTAATTCTGAGCACTTATGATTTTTTGACTGCCAAATGAATTGATTAGTTCAGAGACTAGTGAAAAAAATAGAAATAATTACTTTAAAGACTAATACTAATTAAAAACAAAAATTTGACGGTTGCACCCTGTTGGATTTTTAACAAATGGGATTGAGATGATTTAATTTGATTTGAATTAGTTTCCAAGCAAAAAATTTGAATCCTAAATCAAATCAAATCACAATGGATCTAATTCCGAACGGAGCACCACACATTTTCTATTTATGTACGTTTAGTGCTGAGCATAAGGATGCCTCCCTTATACCTAATATGCGAGAAATATTTTTGTGAATTCAAAAACATGTGTATATGTATATGTATATCTATATGTGTGTGTGCATTGTGAAATTTCCTTTCTCTTTGCTATTTTCAACGAATGAAATGATTAGTCAAGAGACTCATTAAAAGAATAGCTATGATTAGTAGAGAAACTAATTGAAAGAATAGAAATGATTAGTTGAGAGACTAATTTGGCAGCCTTTTGAATTTTTAACTAATGGAAAAATAAATTTCCATAAATAGGGTTTTTATGGGTTCTTATGTCTGGTTTTAAAGGAATCCTTCAAATTGCATTATGATGTTGATGGAAATATGGGAGGGTTTCTATGGGCGTTTATTACCGATCATGGGGATTCCTCCACCTTCATGCCTATTATAAAGCCCAAGCATTGTAGACTTTCAGAATGTTTATTAGCTCAATGAGCGACTTTTTTGGGTTTATGATGCTTTTCAAGGCCTGATGGTTTGTTTATAAACTCTGAAGCAAAAATTGATTTGATTTAGAATTGGATCTACTTAATAAATGATATGTTTAAAAAAATCCAAACCAAGACTTAATTTGATTTAAATATTAATTTCCTTGGATTTACTGCCATTATAAATCATACCAAAATAGGTCTGATTTGTGCAAATTTATTTTGATTTACACCTTAAAATTAAGTTAACCAAAATATATCCCCGTATTCTCCTTTATCTTTTCTCTCTCCCTGTCTCCTCCCACCTCCCCCTCATGATCTCATCTCCCTCCTCTCCCTACTCTCCTTCTATTAAAATGATCGTAAAAATTATTATTATTATTGCATCAAATGTAATTTCTCATATTTATTATTTTTGATATTATAATTAGGTTCGAAACTAATAAAAATTTTCTTTGTTATTAATATTTTATAATACAACTTCTCCTATTAATTAATATTTTGCCTACTTTTATCTAGTTAATCTTATGGCTTTATTTTTGAAGACAAAACTATATTAGTGAAGAAATATTTTTATTTAATAAATGAGACTATTATACGTCTTATAGAGGCTAGCATTGTAAACTTCAACAATTCTTATAATTTTTCTCACTAAAATTGAAATTAAAAAGATTTGATTTGCACTAATCTTCAAACACCGCATTGAAATTCTAAATCAATTCATTATTGATTTGGCTCCAAATGGAGCGCGAATGTTTTATATAACGGACAATTCCAATTTTCTTCCGCGTGGGAAAGTGGACCTAAAATATCCTTAGGGTAGAGGCCACACTCGCCTCATCTAAACATCCCGTGATTTGTTTTCTCTGACCTTTATATAATATTAAACATATGCATATTTTTTATGAGTTTATAATATAATATAATTTACGGTTACGGATAATCTCGAACCTGATTGTCTCTAAATTTAATTAATTTTTTATTCCAGAATTTATTATATTATGGGCATTTTTTAACACACCAAAATATTGCACAACATTAAAGAAGAAGAAAGTGTAAAGAAATTTCACTTTTTTATCGTTGTTTTTTTTAATTGTTAGTAGTTATTGAGTTGAGAAGGAAATAAATAATTTGCATAAATCTTTTTTACTTCCATTGTTATATTTTTATTATTGCTGGGTGTGTAAATGATTTCGGCGGTGGAAAGATTTCAGAATGGGCAACCCAACCCTTTAGGTGAGGTCCCCTCTTCCCATCTTCTAAAGAATAGATTTTTCATTTTTATTCTTAATTTATTTTTACAAAAATATTATTCTTTTTGAAGTTATAACAATTGGAACCAAATAATTCACAGCGTAGTACTCATTAAGGTTAATTTGTTTACTCAAATAAGAGCGGTGGAATTGTCAAATTTTTTTAATCTTGGTACTTAATTGGTACTGGTAGGTAAATTGTTGGCCTACGACTTAAGGCGGGATAATTCTAATGTGTGTTCATGCTGATTAAGGTATTTTTTTTTAATATAAGGTTTGAAGTAAAAATTCCGAATTCCACACCTTCAACCTTATATTATTTAATGTCCTCACCTTACCTGTAACCCATCTTATATAATGTTCGAAGATAAAATTTCAAATTCACCACTTGCCTCCCACTCTACCCAACCCTTTATAAAGTTACAAAACCTAACCACAATGTACAAAAAAATAAATAAATAAATAAACAAAAATAAAAAATCAAATGAAAATGACCAATGGCCCCACATGACGGCCATGCATGAAATCAAATCCTGCTGTCCCTCGGCTATGAAAATGTGCAAATAGCCCTTACATCTTAATCATCAACTCAAACTGATTAGTTGAGAGACTAATTAATATTTTGCCCTATATTAATGAAGAAATATTTTTATTTAATAAATGAGACTATTATACGTCCTTACGTTACAGAGGCTAGCATTGTAAACTTCAACAATTCTTATAATTTTTCTCACTAAAATTGAAATTAAAATGATTTGATTTGGACTAATCTTTAAACACCGCATTTAAATTCTAAATCAATTCATTTTTTGATATAACGGGCAATTCCAACTTTCTTCCATGTGGGAAAGTGGACCTGAAATATCCATAGGATAGAGGCCACACTCGCCTCATCTAAATATGCCATGATTTGTTTTCTCTGACCTTTATATAATATTAAACATATGTATATTTTTTATGAGTTTACAATATATTATAATTTACGGTTCCTGATGATCTCGAACCTGATTGTCTCTAAATTTAATTAAATTTTTTTTCTGGAATTTATTATACTATGGGCATTTTTTAACACACTAAAATATTGCACAACATTAGAGAAAAAGAAAGTGTAAAGAAATTTCACTTTTTTATTGTTTTTTTTTTAATTTTAAGTAGGCATTAAGTTGAGAAGGAAATAAATAATTTGCATAATTTTTTTTTACTTCCACTATTTTATTATTTTTATTGTTGGATGTGTAAATGATCTTGGCGGTGGAAATATTTCAGAAGGGGCAACGCCACCCTTTAGGTGAGGTCCCCTCTTCCCATCTTCTAAAGAATAGATTTTTCATGAAATCGGATCCTGCTCTCCCACGGCTGAGAAGATGAGTAAATCACCTTTACATCTTAATCATCAGTTCGGCCGCTAACATTTTAAAATTTTGGATTACAAATTTCGTAGCTCTAATTATGAATAACACATGAATTGAAATAAATATCATTATTTAGGCATTGATCATGAATTTCCTTTGAAGGGTCAATTTTCTTTTTCTATAATATTGTTTCCCATTGTAAAGGATGACAGTAAGTTAGAATTTTTCCCTTCTACAAATTTGACCTATTATAAAAGAAAAATAAAAGTTCTTCAAATATATTTTTTTTTTACAAGTTTTTTGGAGGGAATTGTGGAGGAAAATGCTGTAGGCCAGAGTTGCACCCGGTTAAACAGTTTGTGATATAATTAGTTTATAATAGAAGTTGAGATAGACTTGTAATTTTTATCGAAAGTGAAACTATAGAACACAATTTGGCCGTGCTTATTTTGCTTATCTTTTATCTCTTCTAAATAATTTTTTTTCTCTCTCTAAATGATTGAGGCGTTCTTGTTAGTAAATCTTGCTTCGTATTTTTGTGTGTTGAAGAACCTATGGGGTTGAAGAAAATTATGTAACCGAATTTTATTTGGTTTCCCTTATATTAATTTGGAAGATGTGCCATACGGACCTGTTTATTAACGGAGCATCGTTGTTAAGTCTATTTTTATTGTCTTGAGCTTCAAATTGAAAATGATGCATGAAATCCGAAAAAATGAGAGATCGGTGAGTGGATGTTGGTGGTGGAGGATCCCCATTAATAGACCTTGGGAGAAAGAGAGATGGAATTGGAAGAATGTTGAAGAAGCTAACTTTTATTTATTTTTTTATTTTATTCTTACGTCTTTTAAAGTACTTTCAATTTTTTCTTACTATTTTCTATAATTTATTTTTAAAATAGTGATGTGATGATTCAACCTCATGCCGTATGTCTCACCCTTAATAAATTTAGATGACAGATAAATGAAATGGGGTTCGGTTAAAAAAAAAATTTTAAGTATAAAACTGAAATTTACACAATCTACACCGCACGAAATCTCTTAAAAAAAGCCATGTTTCCAAACTATAAATTAGAGGAATATTTTAAAAGTTATCTCATAGTTCAGTTAACCTTAATAAGTAATACAACCCTGCAAAGCAATGGGCACATGCAATTATTAGAGGAAGAAATTAGTGGCCTTCGTTGTTTCCTTCATAAACACATCTTGATGCGTGTGCTGTCGCACGAGAAAAAATAAATCAATTCATCCTGAAAAAATGATCCCGAACAAATCATACCACCTACATGTGACGAGTAGGACCCACTTGTGCGGTGGATGTGGTAGGCGGGAGACTTGTAAATGGTTTATGTTGTTGCTTTTGTAGAGCATGAAGCAACTATGAAGGAATTGGATGACTTGAGTGGTATAAATATGTGGTAATAAAAATGACAGTGATAGCGAATGTAACAGTAAGAGTGATGATAATTTGCTTGATTGTGAGGTAATGGCTGAAGATAAGAGCTTCTAAAGACAACAAAGAAGAGTAAAAAACCTTGATACAGGTTGAGAGCATCAGACCACTGCTAAGTTGGGAGAGGATCGTGGTGACTGTCCAACATCTAGTGGGGAGATGTTAACCCTAGATCACAACTTGTGGTGTTTTAACGAGGAATGAGGTTTGAGGGTCCTAGGCAATTCAAGGAGGTAGTGAAAAAATAAGGCCTTCAGAATGATAACTATAACTTATGTTTCACTAAGAGTGGTGAGTCCAAATTAGTGGAAGCTGGTGCTGTGACAAGTGTCCTTGTAGCGTAGCCATCTAGTATGAGCTCATGTTCGGGTAGGTTTTGTCTTGCATATAAATATTTTGTAATTTATAAAAAAACATGAAAATATCGGGATTTAAATCGTAAGAAGATTGAAGGTAGGGTTTTTCTTCACATGTTTTTTTTCTCATCGACCAATTGAGTCATCAATGTTCATGACGTGTGAAATAGTGTTAAGGCTCCATCCACTTATGCTAGATTGGGACACTTCGTATACTTAAGGATAAATTTGTAAAAGAGTAAAAGATTAGAATTTAAATTACAATACGCTAAAGTACAAGATTTTTATGCACCGTTTTCTTCCAATCATACTTGCGTACTCAAGTTGATTAACACTTTTACCTTCATTTGGTCTTAACTTTATACTAGGATCAGGTGTAGGAGCTGATTTGTAGTTAGTATGATTGTATAATGTGACTGATTTGCTGCTACTATGATATGTAGGATTGAGTTCTCCTAAGGAGTAGCCTTCTTTAATTCTGAAAATAAAATATTTGGAGGCAATTAATGCCGTGCCTTAATTTTGTAGAGAATAATTAAATCTTCAATTAATAGCATTAATCAATGTTATTTAAGATTTTTGGGGGATTGCTCTGTCGGATTCAAATTACTACCAAGCATCCTCCAAGCTCGAACATAATTACGTGACTGAAGTATTTGAATTGCAGAAACAAAGTAAACACTTGAATCGAATAAAAGAAATCTTTCCTTAAGACAGTATTCCACACTTAATAATCTGCACAAGGTTATCAACAAATCTATCTCCCAAGATAATTCAGGTCCATAAATTAATTTGTTTGAATGCAGATTTGCAAATTCTGTAATGACAAAAAACTATGGAAACGAATAAAATAAAAGACTATCTTTTGAAGTACTTTAGAATGGAAATCACATCTGTTTGAAAAGTTATCTACGAACGGATACAATTTTCTAAAACCAAATATAACGGATCTATTTGGAAACATTGGGACTCTTCATGTATAAATATACGAAAATACAACTGTTCAAAAAACAACCAATGGTATGAAACAATGCATCATATCAGAAAAATTGCTTGAACCATTTCACTACAAACATTGCATCAAACTGGAAAACCTGTTGAAACTATTTAATACAAATAATTTGCATTATTTAGGAAAAACTATTGGAATTGTTTCACAATCAAACAGTCATCATATTAGAAAAATTGTTGGAATTGTTTCACTACAAAATAGTTGTGACACTCCCACCTTTCACATACTAACAGGTGTACAAGGGCGGAATCATCCATTATCTACTAAACGGCTCCTTATTATGAACACAAAAATGTTACCATGTACAGTATACTCAATACTGTACTACATGATATATTACAACACAAAGGACTGCTTAAAGTGACAAAAGCTTAACTATTTATTTATTGGCGACCCATTTCCCCTTATTACCACCACCAGTCATGTACAGCTCATTACATAACCCACCTAGAAAAGGTTCAAACCAACAAAGGTGAGTGTGAATGAACACTCAGTTAAGGAAAATCAAATAGGTGCACGTTCAGAAAAGATAAACACAACAAACTCAACATAGTTTTGCTTGAACCATCAACGATTGAGAGACCTGTAAGGTCATGAACAGTGTATCTGTTCAAATCTAGACACGGGGTCCAACTTTTGTGCATTAACCCAAGCATGGGGTCTACTCAATGTATTGGGGCCCGTTAACTAGCTATTATGGCTCATACGTGCATTAACCCAAGCACTGGGTCTACTCATAGTCGCTTTCACGGTTGTACATCTCAATTAATGGCTTCAAACGCAACATTCAATAACCAAAATAACAAGTAGAACCGAACAAACAGGTCCAACCACGTTCAAATCAACATTTGGGATTTCAACAATTAAAATGACAATAATTGGGTTGTTGGGTTCAAATGATTATTCTCAATTGCAGCTAAATCAACAAATCAGGCTCAAATAACATGTGCAACTACGATCCAGATGAATAAATCAATATAGACGTGCCAAATAATGTCTGGAACAACAAATAGGACTTAAATACTAATAGTTTCAGCTGAAGTAAGGAGGAATCAAGACGTTTCAAGAAAAGAACTGAAATTCCTCGCAAAAGAATAAATTCAAAGTAAAAGAATAGAATTTATGTTATGAAGAAAAGATTACTCTTACAAAGAACAAATTACCCTTACCTAGATTGATTGCAAGATCGAGATTAATCTTTTTTTTTTTCCTCAGTTGCTGGACGTTTCTTCTCTTTCTTTTTCTCTGTTATTCCCTTCTTCTTTTCTTCATCCTCCGCGCGAGCTCTTAGTTTCTCTTCTGTTGTTTTTTTTTTTTCAACCTTCTGTAAGTCTCTCTCTCTCTAACATAGTATAGTTTATATATATAGCTGCAACTTGGCGGAACTTAGTGAACAGTTAGTTATATATATATATATATGTATTTGTATTATGTTAGGATAATACACTTTATACTTCTAATACAACGTCCAATAGCATTAGCTACGTGCTTAAATATTTAGCCATCGGTCGTCCACCTATTCCTCTTTTCACCATATTTCTCATTCTTAAATTATTATTGACCTTTCTACTACCTTATTTTATCATCTCAATCTCTCATTCAACACAAACATCCCACCCATCTATCCATTTTCAGTTCTAAATTTACCACTATTCAAATAAAAATCAAATAGAAATTTAGGGGTATTACAATAGTCATTATTTTGGAAAAACTATCAGAAATATTCGCTACAAAACGTTAGTCGAAAAGCTTAGATTTGAAAATTCCTCCTTCCTTTAAATGAAATCCAACATAAAGCTCGATTGTCAAAAATAAATAAATAAACAGAAAGTTGCCCCCTCTAAAAATCTAGTCATTTTGCATTCTAATACCGTGTTAAAGTTTAAAAATAAATAGGAGAAATTAAAAAAGACAGGGGTCCGAATCCCGGGAGACATCTTGGTGATCCAAGCGTTATCTTGGAGGATTCTTCCTCGTAGTTGTAAATTGTGCCCGTAGATTTAAGAGGCTCAAACTGTATCCCATTGAGATATATGAGATTTTCTCTAAGTACAAGGCTTGCCGTCTTGGCCAAACATTCTTCCTATGTTTTCAATTTATGATTGGGCTTATGGTCTTTGGCCTCTTTTAAATATGCCCATTTCAATGCAGCTAAATGAGCTCGAGATCAAGCTTTTTAATTTAGTTAAATAGCTTGGTCCGACTTGGGTTCAAAAGAACTTGAACATTAACTTTCAAGCTCAGCTCAAGCTTGTTTTTGTAACAAGGCTATTTTCATGGAACCCGATATTGAGCTTGTTAATTTTGTTAAATGAGCCAGGGTCGAGGAAAAATCTTGCTTGGCTCGAGCTTGAAAAATTCTCAATGCGCCGAGCTTTAGCATTTGTAAATCTCGACCTACTTGTCTGTAGCCTTAATCTGATGCCGTGTCATGTGGTTTGGGCTCAACATGGACTCTTGCGTTCTGGGATTGGGCCTACCCTAATGGAGCTACAAGGCCGATGACAGCCTTAGACCCACACGTGGTTTGCCTTTGGCTGGACCTAGCATGGGTTTGGCCGTGGTCATCAGTCAAATTTGGTACCGACAGTGGCCCCCGCCGCATTGTCTCAAGCTTTGGGTTAGAGCTCTCTTGTGGACTTGGATCTCTCGTCTTCACTGTTGTCTCATCCCGTTTTCCAAATCCTGGCAAGATCAACAAATCTGTGGCCTTAACCCACTAGTTTAATACAACCAGAGGCCATTCGTTTGATTTTCACTTGTTGTTTCTTTATTTTTTAGGTTACTCCATGGCTAGGTTAGCCCTTGTCGCGCCAGGTAACATTGACGAGGCCTCGAGACTATTCTCGACCTCTCGAGAGACGAATCAACGCATCCCAATTTTTTTCCTATTGAGAAAACATGGACTCAAAATAATTGAAACATAATTTCCTTCTTTTCGACCCCGCGAGGACATGAGCGGTGACCCGCTGGAATCTTGGAAATGAAATAATTGAAAACAAGTCTACTTTCTTAACCTTTCGAGGACATGGGCTGCAAATCATGGTCCCCATTGGAACCAAGAAAAGGAACTGAATAATAAAATAAAATTGGACAAAAAAAAAAGCAGGGGTGGCATTGCGCTTTTTGGGTTTTATTGTGCTTTTTGGGTTTTTGACTCTAGGTTTTGTGGCACTTCGTGTTTAGCCGAATGGCGACCTTCAATGGGTTTCTGACTTTTCTTGCATTTCGACGCACTTTTTCGGGTTTCTTACTTGAGCTCTTGCGGCATTTTGTGCTTAGCGGAACGGCCACTTTAGAAGGATTTTTGACTCTTCTTGTGTTTAGACAATGCATGTTCGACTTTCCAACTCAAAGCCTAATGTGGTTCTTTGTACTTAATCAGAGGTTTTCACTCGCTTCATTGACCTGATGCAGTTAACTTCCATCCATCCATGGAGGACCTAAAATCCCGTTTTTCATCAAAAATCCCAACCCTTCTTTGGATGACATTTTTTTTTATCAATAGAGTCGAAAAAAGATTTTGTTTTAATTATTTATGTTTAAGTCCATGTTTTTCCCAACGGAAAACAAACCACGGTATGTCAGCTCATTTTCCGAAGGGTCGGGAATCGTCCCGGGCCCTCGTCAAGGTAATCCAACCCAATAAGGGCTCACCTAGCCATGGAATAACCTGGAAAGCAAGGATCAGTAGGTGAAGATCAAAGGGACAGCCTATGATTGTTTTAAATCAGTGGGTTAAGGCCACTGATTTAAGGGTTTGACCGGAACGGGACCACAACAAGAAAAATGGGTTTAAGGGTGCAAGTTGGAGCGAATCTCACCCACTACGAGAGCTGGAATGCTAGTGTGGGTGGAAGAAAATTACTAGAGTTTTCTGGAAAAAGCTTCAACCCCGGTATTGATTCCCGAACTAAGTTTTCCTATTCCCGAGCTTCCGAGCACCCCCTTTCCCTCAAGCTCACGCCAGAATTTTCCCCCCTCAAATGTGGTCCGATTTGCTCCTTCAAAGGCTTTAGAAGCCTTCCCCCAACCTCCACTCGTGAGTGAATCGGTTTTCCCCATCATGGCCTTTGAAATGGAGTGGAAATCGGGAGCATTTCCGGGCATGGCCGGAAAAAATGGCGGTTTTCCGCTGGACTTGCTGGAAGTCATGGGAAGTTGGGAAGAAAGTAGGGGAAAGTGGGAGAGAGAAGGTGGTTTGGCCCATTTGCCTCCGAGGTCCGCGTGCAGTAACACAATATCAAATGCAAAACAAACATACACCGATCAAATAGTGGCACCTCCGATGTATTTGATTTGAATTGATAAAAGGATAATGTTGTTCGGGCCCACATCCATTTAGAAAGGTATAAATATATTGAAATGGTTTAAATACATTTAAATGATATTTATTTGGAAAAAGGCTTATAATTCATTCTAAGGGAATTGAACCAATAATCAAATTTAATTCCTTTTCAAGGAATAGGAAATAATTGAAATTGATTCTAAAAGAATTAAATAAATGATCTAATTCCTTTTAAGGGAATTAAATGCATAAAACATGATTAAATTCCTTTTAAAGAAATTACACATTTGATTAAAATCTTTTAAGAGAATTAAATATATCATCAAATTCCTTTTAAGGGGAATAGATATTTAATTAAATTACTATTAAGGGAATTTAATAAATGGTGAAATTCATTTGAAGGGAATTAAAGAAATAGATGAATTCCTTTTAAGGGAATTGAATAAATGGTTAAATTCCTTGTGAGGGAATTAAATAAATGAATAAGTTTATTTTAAGGGAATCAAATAAATGGAGAGGTTCCTATTAAAGAGATTGAAAACAAATGATAGAATATTGTGAGGGCATCGCTTTTAATGAAATCTTGGTACTTTCGAATCGCTCGAGATATGCAATAAAAAAAATATTACCAATAACCTTGCTTCAAATCAAGGTTTTTGAAGGTATTAGTGAAATTTCAATGCTTCCCTTAAAAATATAGGCATCCATTGTTTTGTTTGTTTGTTTGTTTGTTTTATATGTCAACGAGATATTTCCATCGCTTTGGTTTTGATTGCTTGAAAATGTGCATATAGGCATCCCTCATGTATGTTAATCTAATTCCTGATTTATTTAATGTAGTGAGGGGATGCATAGATATAGTATACTCTCAATATATATGAATTTACATCTTTTTGATTCGAAGAATAAAATTAATTGGCCCAAAAAGAGGGAAAATATAATCAAAATAATTGCATTCCAAACAAAACAATATTTGTGTAATATTATTAGAATTCTTTTTTTATTATATGCCTTTCTTTGTTTTCACTCACACACACACACATATATATATATATGTATATATGTATATATATATATATATATATGTATATATGTATATATGTATGCCTGAGGAAAGGCATCCTAGCTTGCGAAACTCATCATTGCATGAATGCAAGTCGTGAGAGGAGGTTGTATTGAATGTGATAGGTTTGCTGTGCATCGTAACGTGCAAGAAATACACGGAGGTGCAATAGAAATTCAAGTGTAGCAACATTTTGAAATATTTCTTCCCCTCCATTCACAGAATCGTGATTCCTCTTTCGGGTCAAGTGTTACTTTTTTTTTTTTTTTCTTAAAATTAAATTCTCCCCTTATATTATTTCTGGTTCCAACAAATAAGACACAAATTGTTGCATGTGACCACGAGGCCCATGTGTGTGGTGCATTTAGCAAGGTTTGAATCGCTTACTCCATTGCTTTTGCTAGTAAGGCATAAACTTCTTACTGAAAAGTAAAGCGATGTTTCAATCTCGGGCTTAACATGAAATGCTATCTGCTATTTAATTGTTGAGTACGTCTAATAACCAAAGTTTAGAGCACATAATTTCAAAAATCACTAATCCTATTTTAAAATTTTCCACATGTATCTTTAGTGGAAGGACCCATCTGAGAGATAGGATGCACACACACGGTCAATGGTTTTAAATTTTATTTTTCCCCTTAGCAGGCTAATTTGCTCTCTGATTGCCCCAATATTTAGGACTCTTACTTTTTAATTTGCAAAGAGGGTGGACCCCCTTTGAAAATCAATTAGACGATAACCAACTTTGAATTTAGTTTATATGAATTAATAGTTTGAACCACTTATTAATTATTATTTTGAATTTTTTTGACATATTAAGTTGCGACAAGCATTTACGAAATTAAATGGGTAGTCTTTGGGTAGCATAGATTTTAAGATAATTGTCAAATAGACACTTTTATAAATTTAGCGATAATACTCTTCAATATGATCTTAAGCTCATATTCATTTAATTTGATCTCTTTTTGAATATGACGATTTCGCTGAACCTTTAAGGTGAATAACATACGACTTTTGGTTTCTCTCCGTATAGTGTTTTATTGTGTTGCTAATGTTGCAATTCCACGAGAACCAAAAAAGAAAAAATAAAGAGAGAGAGAGAGAGAGAGAGAGAGAGAAATTGCTAATAGGTTTCTCTACCCTTAAGCTCCTTCTCCTGACACCATCCAAATACATAAATCATTATCTCAGCAATATATATATATTATTGGGGATTCAACATTACTATCATTATTATTTGGGATTCTGAAATGCAGAGTAGCCGCATTATTATTATTATTATTGTTATTATTATTTTGGGGTGCAAATCAATGAAGAATTTCTTTCTCGTCTGATGCAACAGGACCTTGCGTGGCTCTGGCAAAGAAACCACCCTCCGTCGAAGGGCACTGACAAAAGAAGTTGCAAGTGCACCCAGCTCCACATTGTGCTGCACTGGTGCATGGACGCGCAACGTTTCTCCCATCCACCTTCCTTTGTGAGCCTGCCATTAGTCACAAATTCATTTCAGACTCAATAATTACGGATCCAAGCCGTAGTCTTTTTCTAATAATGGATTGCTACTCTCGTAAATTACGCGTACCCTCAAGCGCATAAAAGAAAAATTACAAAATAGTTACAGTAGTACATAAGCCTCACTTTACAGTAATATAATATATATGTTTTAATATATGCTATATAGGTGTGGATTGGGTTGAAGAGGTCTTACATGGGTTAGAACGCATTAGCAAAAATACCCTAGATATATATTGTATATACGGACTACAAGCAACGTTCTAGGTATTTCAAACTCAATACCTATGGTGCAATGGTTTAAGCAATCGCTTAAATTCTAATAATAGATAAGTTGCAAGTAGTGAGTACCGTGCGACTCCACGCTTGAATCGTTGAATAAAAATGAATAGTTATAAATCATGTAGAGCTTACCCAAGGCAATGGCCAGGAACAGAAAGAACAAGACGCATGCTGGCTTTAATGAAATTCTCCCCATCTTTCGGTTTTTCAAGTTGTTGGGTTTGGAAAATTTCTGCACTTATATAGTGCTGGAAAAAGCTCACTTTTAATTCCTTGGAGCCCAGAAGATGCGTAGGATTGAGTGCTCCTAAGGTGCAACCTTCTTTAATTCTGAAAATAAAATATTTGAAGGCAATTAATGCAGCACCTTAATTTGGCAGGGAATAATGAAATCTTCAATTAATAGCATCAATCAATGTCATTTAAGATTTTTTTTGGGATTGGTATGTTTGATTTAAATGATTGCCGAGCATACTCTGCGCTCGAAGATAACCACGCGACTCAAGTGTTGGGAATAAAACAAGTTGTAGAAACAAAATAAACGCTAAAATGGAATGAAAATGTTATTTTCTTAAGATAGTATTCACTTCTTAGTAATCTGGAGAAAGGCTATTAACGAATGTGACTCCCTAAATGATTCAGGTCCAAAAATTAGTATGTTTTAATACATAATTGCAGATTCTATAATGAAAATAAACTATAGAAGTAGAGAAAAAAGAAGAATATATGTTGAAGTACTTTGGAATGAATTTTCAATTGTTATTGTACACCATGAACTCAGGAAGTCATCTATGTTTGAAAAGTTATCTCTGAACAGATTCAATTTTCTGAAACCAAATATAACAGATATGTTTAGAAACATTGGGATGGTTCATGTGTAAATGTGGTAAAACACAATTGTTCAAAAAATAGCCAGTGGAATGAAATAGTGCAACACATTGAAAAAACTGTCAGAACCATTTCACTACAAAATAGTGCATCATATTGAAAACCTGTCGGAAACCGTTCACTATGAATCAATGCATTATTTCGAAAAAAACTATTAGAACTGTTTCACCACGTAACAGGGCATCATACCAAAAAAACTGCTAGAATTGTTTTACTACGAAATAATGAATTATTTTGGAAAAACTGTCGGACCAGTTTGCTGCAAAATGTTAGTCTGAAAACTTAGATTTAAAATATCCTCTTTTCTTCTATCTTCTGTATCTCTATATAAAAGAGAGCATCGGGACGACGAATGATCTGATATGGGATTGACACGTGTTTTTTAAATTTATGGATGACTCTTATTTTTCTCATTTTTCCTATTTTCTTTTCCCTCCTTTTTCTTGGTCCCATCCTAGCCCGCACCATCCCTCATCAGTTCGTCCAGGGAGGACAAAAACCTCGCCGATTTGGGCGTTTCATTGTCGTCGTCGTCAGATTTGGATCTGATGAGCACAATTGGGAGACTCGGGGAGGCCTCGGCGAGTTTGGGGACGAGCTGGGGAGTGGAGAAGGCGAGGACGGGGTGAGAATTGGAGGTCTACTTGGAGATCTCGCGAGGGGTGTTGAGGGGGTTGGTGATGGTGATGATGGCGTAGAGGGACATCACGGAAAGGGAGACAATGCGGAAGCGGATGGAGTTGGTGGAGAGAAGGAGGACGACGTGGCCCTTGCGGATGCCGAGGTCGGAGTAGAGGGAGGAGGCCACGGCGTCGACGGCGGCCTGAATGTCGGAAAAGTAGAGGCGACGGTCCTTTGAGGCGTCAATGAATGCGGTGGTGTCGTGATGGGCCTAGGAGGAGATGAAGCTGGTGATGTCCAGTGATTCTCTCTTTGGGAGAGGGATGGGGTTCCGCTTGCTGTAGAACACGGAGTTCGATTTTTAGAACCCGCTTCTCTGATCGGTAGACTCTGATTTCGTGGTGTTCGCCATGGGAGGAGAGCTTCTTCTCACTGCGTCCTCCGCGTATCCTATAAAATCTCAACAACTACGAAGTTTTCTTACACTCACGGTCATCGCTCGCTGCAAGATCCAAGCCTTTCTGCAAAGAGATAACCTCTGAATTTTTTCGAGTCTCGTTCATACACTGAACTGTGATGATCAATTCGAGTATGCATTTTCCTTTCCCGTTGGAGCGAAATCGTATGCATGTTCAGGTATGCTTTGTCCATCCTCCAAAACCCATTATTTGAGCACCCGTCTCCTTCATTTCACTTGCACCTTATAATTTAGAGCTGTTTATGTGCTTTTCTCTATTCTGTTTGATAATTTTGCTAGCAATTTTTTGGGTTTGCAGGGACAAGATTATCCAACGATTCTTTGTTTGTCTTTTTCCTTTTTTGGGTGGGGGGAGCTGTCTCATTGCTGTGAATTGATTTAGGGGCTTATGTGCTTAATTGTTAATGTACTCAGGTAGATACCAACATAAAGGGGTAGAGATATTTCAAAATCTTTGGTATCACCCCAAGCAGCAGGTTAGAAATTTGCCAGCTACAAGTATTGCACCAGTTTTATCCAGTGGATTTGAATTCAACCAAAGAATGGAGAGATTGATTTTGAGCTTCTATTCTGCTCATGTAATGATATTCAAGTTGCTAAGTGAGTCCATGCGCTTTTTCTGGTGATTCCTGATTTTTTTTATCTTTTATTTTCTTTACTGCTTCTATATTGTTGTGGTTTATGGTTGAACAATTTGATTGTTAATTGTTGTCTGGAAAACCCTTGAGGCATTATGTTTAATTGGCCGAGGCTTATCTGTCTATTTGGATATTCAATAGTTTGGTGGTGGATGTCTCTGTGCTTATGATTGGAAAAGAAGGTTTTAAATAAAGGGTTTTTCAATTAACAGTACATTTTTTGGAATGTTTACATTCCTAATACATTAATTCAAACAACTTTTATGAATTTAAATGCATTCAAATGATGAAAATTTTTATTATTAGATTAACATATGCACCTTGGGCACAAGTCCATGGAAATCGAGGAACTAATTCTTAAACTATTTATTTTAGGGTTTAAATGTTAGGAACTAATTCTTATTTGGTCTGGACTATATGTTTAATAGGATAATAGATGTATATGCCTCGCATTTTGCTTGAGTGGATCTTTTGTGGTAAATTATAGTTGTATTTGTACATGCATGTCTTTGTTCCTACTCGTTGCTCGTGTACTTGTCTACTGCCATTTCGGTTCTTTAATGACCCTTTACATCGTATATATTATTTTCTCTTTTCTCTCATGATGAACCTCTCCTTTCTCTTTGTTTACATTGTAATGAATTGTTTCTTGTGAGTCTCATATGTCATTGAAAGCGAATTAATGCATTGACTGACCTTTACGGGAAATTTGGTAGATTAGGGGATGCAAGGAATATTTTTAATCAAATGGTGGCTAGGAATTTGGTGTCAGGGAACTCCTTGATTCATGCATATAAGGAGAACAATGATCTAGTTATGAAATTTAAATTTTTATATGCAGATGCGACTAAGCGGATTTGATCCTAATCTATTCACTATAGTGAGCTTAGCTTTAATTGTAGCTCAGTCTAAGAATTGTCGAAATGGAAGATCCGTTCATGGGTATGCTGCAAGGAGAAGTTGGCCGATGAAATATGTTGTGCTTGGAAATGCAGTCATGGAGATGTACGCAAAACTAGGTGCTGTTGACTCTGCTAGTAAAGTTTATGAAGAAATCCCTCTTAAAGATGTGATCTTGTGGAACACTTCGGTATCAGGTTACACTCAAAATAGCCTTGCCAGTGAAGCAATTGCAGTATTCAACGTGCTGCAAGAGTGTAAAGAGAGAGTTCCCAACGAAGGAACCTAGGTGTGAATTACAGTAGGGTACTCCATGTAGGAGCCTTGCAATAAGGAATGGGGATTCATGGCCATGTGATAAAGAGTTGTCTCTATTTGGATGCCCTTGTTGGTACATTGCCTTATTGACATCATTGACATGTACCAACATGTCATTAATATACAGCAGCAATATAATGAAGTTATTAACATCAAACCTCTTGTAATATGCACAAGGGTCTGAACCAAGTCTGTTGTATCCAAGGCTCAATATGAAGGAATCAAATCTCTTATACCAACACCTTGGTGCCTGTTTTGAACTGTATCGAGATTTGTTTAACCTGCAAACCAAGTTTTTCTTCCTTAGTTCTTAAAAACCATCTAGTTAGAGCATATAAATTTTCTCTTCAAGATCTCCAAGACTTAATTGGTACTGATAGCTAAATTGTTGGCCTATGACTTAAGGCAGGATAATTCTAATGCGTGTTCATGTTGATTAAGGTATTTTTTTTAAATATAAAGTTTGAAGAAAAAATTCCGAATTCCACACCTTCAACCCTATATTATTTGCCTTACCTGTAACCTGTATTATATAATGTTCGAAGATAAAATTTCAAATTCACCGCTTGCCTCCCACTCTACCCAACCCTATATAAAGTTACAAAACCTAACCACACTGTACAAAAATAAATAAATAAATAAATAAAATAAAAAATAAAATGAAAATGACCAATGGCCCCACATGACGGCAATGCATGAAATCAGATCTTGTTGTCCCTCGGCTATGAAAATGAGCAAATAGCCCTTACATCTTAATCATCAACTCAACCACTAATGTTTTGAAAATTTGGATTGCAAATTTCGTATGCTCTAATTATCACACGTAGGAATCAAACATAAAATGGAGTGGAAATCGGCAGCATTCGTGGGGCACGGCTGGAAATCGTGGGAAGTGGGGAAGAAAGTCGATGAGAGAAGGTGGTTTAGCCTATTTGCAGTGAAGGTTCATGTGCACCGACACAATTGCAAAAGCAAAGCAAACATCCACCAACCAAATAATGGCACTTCACACAACTAAGATGTATTTGGTTTGAATTGGCCAAAGGATGATGTTGTGCGGGGTCCACATCCTCTTAAAAAGGGACGAATATATTTAAATGCTTTAAATACATTAGAATGATATTTATTTGGGAAAAGGCTTACAATTCCTTTTTAGGGAATTGAACCAACAATCAAATTTAACTCCCTTTCATGGAATAGGAAATAATTAAAATTTATTCTAAAAGAATTAAATGAATGATCAAATTCCATTCGAAGGAATTAAATGCGTAGAACATGATTAATTTCCTTTTAAAAGAATTAAACATTTGATTAAATTATTTTAAGGGAAGTAAATATATAATCAAATTCCTTTTAAAGAAATCCTTGTGCTTTTGAATTGCTCAAGATACACAATAAAAGACGTATCCCCACTAACCTTGCTTGAAATCAAGGTTTCTGAACATATTAATGAAATTTTAACGCTTCTCTTAAAAATGGGCATCCCTTCTTTTGTTTGTCTGTCGGTTTGTTTGTTTGTTTGTTTTTTATATCACCGAGATCTTTCCATCGCCGTAATTTTGATTGCTTGGAAATGTGCGTACGGATATCCCTCATGTGTGTTAATCTAATTCGCGATTTATTTAATGTGGTGAGGGGATGCATAGATACATTATACTCTCGACATATATCAATTTATATCTTTTTTATTCGAAGAATAAAAGGGAAATTACAATCAAGATAATTGCCTTCCAAACGAAACAATATTTATGTAATATTATTAGAATTCCTTTTTTATTATATGCATTCCTTTGTTTTTACTCACACACACACACGTACGGATAAATATATATATGCCTGAGGAAAGGCAGGCTAGCTTGCGGAACTCATCATTACTCGCAATCACACTATTTCATGCTTTAGACCAACAGATTTGGGGGTTGAGGGAGAGAGAACTGTGTCCATTCTCTAATTCAAATGAATGAACTCGGGGAAGGGAAAAAACAGACAAAAAAAAGTCTCGAAAAAAGAAACATTTATTTAATGCCCAATAGTAAACATTGCTTAATACATACTCACCACAGTTATTTTATTTATGAAAAGTAAACATGGCCTAAAATAGGAAACATGAGTAGATTATCACCAATCCTTAAGTTTTTGGGGAATCCTTTATCAGTGTTTATGAATGACTGATTTTTTCAATCTTAACTTGAGGAGGAAGCGATTACCGAGGAGAAAGCCGATCTAAAATTTGTTCCCTGAAGGGGTTTTTTTATGCCCCGGGCCTCTGGGACTAGGACCCCCATTCTTGCCACTCCTGAAACTTTGAGGTTCTACCTTATTTTGAGTGTACTGATCATCAAAACTCACCTCATCCATCTCAGCCTTCACATGGTAAAGGTGATTTGCATTCCCACCCACAAAATGATGATAAGCTTTGGATGAAGAAAATTGAAGAATAAAACCAATGCATAACACCACCAGCAAGAGAAGAATATCGAGTTTCTTGTCCCCGATTGTTTTGATTTTGAAGATGAATGAATATGTGTATCTCGACAAGTCTATTTATAATGCTTAAGGTATGGCGCATTATTATAACCTATCAATGGTGTTTGGACTGGCGGTCCTTTTTCATTAATTCTAAACACTTATGATTTTGTGACTGCCAAATGAATTGATTAGCTTAGGGACTATTGAAAAAAAATAGAAATAATTACTTTAAAGACTAATAATAATTAAAAAGAAAGTTGACAGTTGCACCCTGTTGGATTTTTAACGAATGGAATTGAGATGATTTAATTTGATTTGAATTAGTTTCCAAGCAAAAAATTTGAATCCTAAATCAAATCAAATCACAATGGGTCTAATTCCGAACGGAGCACCACACGTTTTCTATTTAGGTACGTTTAGTGCTCATCATAAGGATGCCTCCACCTTCATGCCTATTATAAAGCCCAAGCATTGTAGACTTTCAGAATGTTTATTAGCTCAAGAGTTCTGTGAAGTTCTTGAGCGACTTTTTTGTGTTTATGATGCTTTTCAAGGCCTGATGGTTTGTATATAAACTCTGAAGCAAAAATTGATTTGATTTAGAATTGGATTTACTTAATAAATTATATGTTTAAAAAAATCCAAACCAAGACTTAGTATGATTTAAATATTAATTTCCTTGGATTTACTACCATTATAAATCACACCAAAATGGGTCTGATCTGTGCAAATTTATTTTGATTTACACCTTAAAATTATGTTAACCAAAAAATATCCCCGTATTCTCCTTTATCTTTTCTCGCTCCCTGTCTCCTCCCTCCTCTCCCTCATTATCTCATCTCCCTCCTCTCCCTACTCTCCTTCTATTAAAATGATAGTAAAAATTATTATTATTATTGCATCAAATGTAATTTCTCATATTTATTATTTTTGATATTATAATTAGGTTTGAAACTAATAAAAATTTTCTTTGTTATTAATATTTTATAATACAACTTCTCCTGTTAATTAATATTTTGCCTACTTTTATCTAGGTAATCTTACGGTTTTATGTTTGAAGACAAAACTATATTAATGAAGAAATATTTTTATTTAATAAATGAGACTATTATACGTCTTATAGAGGCTAGCATTGTAAACTTCAACGATTCTTATAATTTTTCTCACAAACATTGAAATTAAAATGATTTGATTTGGACTAATCTTCAAACACCGCATTGAAATTCTAAATCAATTTATTATTGATTTGACTCCAAATGGAGCGCGAATGTTTTATATAACGGACAATTCCAATTTTCTTCCACGTGGGAAAGTGGACCGAAAATATCCTTAGGATAGAGGCCAGACTCGCCTCATCCAAAGATGCCGTGATTTGTTTTCTCTGACCTTTATATAATATTAAACATATGCATATTTTTTTTGAGTTTATAATATAATATAATTTACGGTTCCTGATAATCTCGAACCTGATTGTCTCTAAATTTAATTAATTTTCTGTTCCAGAATTTATTATATTATGGGCATTTTTTACCACGCCAAAATATTGCACAACATTAAAGAAAAAGAAGGTATAAAGAAATTTCACTTTTTGGTCATTATTTTTTTTAAATTGTTAGTAGTTATTGAGTTGAGAAGGAAATAAATAACTTGCATAAATCTTTTTTACTTCCATTGTTATATTTTTGTTATTGCTGGGTGTGTAAATGATTCCGGCGGTGGAAAGATTTCAGAATGGGCAACCCAACCCTTTAGGTGAGGTCCCCTCTTCCCATCTTCTAAAGAATAGATTTTTCATTTTTATTCTTAATTTATTTGTACGAAAATATTATTCTTTTTGGAATTATAACAATCGGAACCAAATAATTCGCAGCGTAGTACTCATTAAGGTTAATTTGTTTACTCAAATAAGAGTGGCAGAATTGTCAAATTTTTTTAATCTTGGTACTTAATTGGCACTGGTAGCTAAATTGTTGGCCTACGACTTAAGGCGGGATAATTCTAATGTGTGTTCGTGTTGATTAAGGTATTTTTTTTTAATATAAAGTTTGAAGAAAAAAATCCGAATTCCACACCTTCAACCCTATATTATTTAATGTCCTCGCCTTACTTGTAACCCATATTATATAATGTTCGAAGATAAAATTTCAAATTCACCGCTTGCCTCCCACTCTACCCAACCCTATATAAAGTTACAAAACCTAACCACACTATACAAAAATAAATAAATAAATAAACAAAATAAAAAATAAAATGAAAATGACCAATGGCCCCACATGACGGCCATGCATGAAATCAGATCTTGCTGTCCCTCGGCTATGAAAATGAGCAAATAGCCCTTACATCTTAATCATCAACTCAACCACTAATGTTTTGAAAATTTGGATTGCAAATTTCGTATGCTCTAATTATCACACGTAGGAATCACACATAAAAAGGAGTGGAAATCGGCAGCATTCGTGGGGCACGGCTGGAAATCGTGGGAAGTGGGGAAGAAAGTGGAAGAGAGAAGGTGGTTTAGCCCATTTGCAGTGAAGGTTCATGTGCACCGACACAATTGCAAAAGCAAAGCAAACATCCACCAACCAAATAATGGCACTTCACACAACTAAGATGTATTTGGTTTGAATTGGCCAAAGGATGATGTTGTGCGGGGTCCACATCCTCTTAAAAAGGGACGAATATATTTAAATGCTTTAAATACATTAGAATGATATTTATTTGGGAAAAGGCTTACAATTCCTTTTTAGGGAATTGAACCAACAATCAAATTTAACTGCCTTTCATGGAATAGGAAATAATTAAAATTTATTCTAAAAGAATTAAATGAATGATCAAATTCCATTCGAAGGAATTAAATGCGTAGAACATGATTAATTTCCTTTTAAAAGAATTAAACATTTGATTAAATTATTTTAACGCTTCTCTTAAAAATGGGCATCCCTTCTTTTGTTTGTCTGTCGGTTTGTTTGTTTGTTTGTTTTTTATATCACCGAGATCTTTCCATCGCCGTAATTTTGATTGCTTGGAAATGTGCGTACGGATATCCCACATGTGTGTTAATCTAATTCGCGATTTATTTAATGTGGTGAGGGGATGCATAGATACATTATACTCTCGACATATATCAATTTGTTCCTTGAAGGGGTTTTTTTATGCCTCGGGCCTCTGGGACTAGGACCCCCATTCTTGCCACTCCCGAAACTTTGAGGTTCTACCTTATTTTGGGTGTACTGATCATCAAAACTCACCTCATCCATCTCAGCCTTCGCATGGTAAAGGTGATTTGCATTCCCGCCCATAAAAGGATGATGAGCTTTGGATGAAGAGAATTGAAGAATAAAACCAATGCATAACACCACCAGCAAGAGAAGAATATCGAGTTTCTTGTCCCCCATTGTTTTGATTTTGAAGATGAATGAATATGTGTATCTCGACAAGTCTATTTATAATGCTTAAGGTATGGCGCATTATTATAACCTATCAATGGTGTTTGGACTGGTGGTCCTTTTTCATTAATTCTAAACACTTATGATTTTGTGACTGCCAAATGAATTGATTAGCTTAGGGACTAGTGAAAAAATAGAAATAATTACTTTAAAGACTAATAATAATTAAAAAGAAAGTTGACGGTTGCACCCTGTTGGATTTTTAACAAATGAAATTGAGATGATTTAATTTGATTTAAATTAGTATCCAAGCAAAAAATTTGAATCCTAAATCGAATCAAATCACAATGGGTCTAATTCCGAACGGAGCGCCACACATTTTCTATTCATGTACGTTTAGTGCTGATCATAAGGATGCCTCCCTCATACCTAATATGCGAGAAATATTTTTGTGAATTCAAAAACATGTGTATAAATATATGTACATGTATATGTGTGTGTACATAGTGAAATTTCCTTTCTCCTTGCTATTTTCATCGAATGAAATGATTAGTCAAGAGACTCATTAAAAGAATAGCTATGATTAGTAAAGAAAGTAATTGAAAGAATAAAAATGATTACATGAGAGACTAATTTGGCAGTCTTTTGAATTTTTAACTATTGGAAAAATAAATTTCCGTAAATAGGGTGTTTATGGGTTCTTATGCCTTGTTTTAAAGGAATCCTTCAAATTGCATTATGATGTTGATTGAAATATGGGAGGGTTTCTATGGGCGTTTATTACCGATCATAGGGATGCCTCCACCTTCATGCCTATTATAAAGCCCAAGCATTGTAGACTTTCAGAATGTTTATTAGCTCAAGAGTTCTTTGAAGTTCTTGAGCGACTTTTTTGTGTTTATGATGCTTTTCAAGGCCTGATGGTTTGTTTATAAACTCTGAAGCAAAAATTGATTTGATTTAGAATTGGATTTACTTAATAAATTATATGTTTAAAAAAATCCAAACCAAGACTTAGTATGATTTAAATATTAATTTCCTTGGATTTACTACCATTATAAATCACACCAAAATGGGTCTGATCTATGCAAATTTATTTTGATTTACACCTTAAAATTATGTTCACCAAAAAATATCCCCGTATTCTCCTTTATCTTTTCTCGCTCCCTGTCTCCTCCCTCCTCTCCCTCATTATCTCATCTCCCTCCTCTCCCTACTCTCCTTCTATTAAAATGATAGTAAAAATTATTATTATTATTGCATCAAATGTAATTTCTCATATTTATTATTTTTGATATTATAATTAGGTTTGAAACTAATAAAAATTTTCTTTGTTATTAATATTTTATAATACAACTTCTCCTGTTAATTAATATTTTGCCTACTTTTATCTAGGTAATCTTACGGTTTTATGTTTGAAGACAAAACTATATTAATGAAGAAATATTTTTATTTAATAAATGAGACTATTATACGTCTTATAGAGGCTAGCATTGTAAACTTCAACGATTCTTATAATTTTTCTCACTAAAATTGAAATTAAAATGATTTGATTTGGACTAATCTTCAAACACCGCATTGAAATTCTAAATCAATTCATTATTGATTTGACTCCAAATGGAGCGCGAATATTTTATATAACGGACAATTCCAATTTTCTTCCACGTGGGAAAGTGGACCTAAAATATCTTTAGGATAGAGGCCAGACTCGCCTCATCCAAAGATGCCGTGATTTGTTTTCTCTGACCTTTATATAATATTAAACATATGCACATTTTTTCTGAGTTTATAATATAATATAATTTACGGTTCCAGATAATCTCGAACCTGATTGTCTCTAAATTTAATTAATTTTCTGTTCCAGAATTTATTATATTATGGGCATTTTTTACCACGCCAAAATATTGCACAACATTAAAGAAAAAGAAGGTATAAAGAAATTTCACTTTTTGGTCATTGTTTTTTTTTAATTGTTAGTAGTTATTGAGTTGAGAAGGAAATAAATAACTTGCATAAATCTTTTTTACTTCCATTGTTATATTTTTGTTATTGCTGGGTGTGTAAATGATTCCGGCGGTGGAAAGATTTCAGAATGGGCAACCCAACCCTTTAGGTGAGGCCCCCTCTTCCCATCTTCTAAAGAATAGATTTTTCATTTTTATTCTTAATTTATTTTTACGAAAATGTTATTCTTTTTGGAATTATAACAATCGGAACCAAATAATTCGCAGCGTAGTACTCATTAAGGTTAATTTGTTTACTCAAATAAGAGTGGCGGAATTGTCAAATCTTTTTAATCTTGGTACTTAATTGGTACTGGTAGCTAAATTGTTGGCCTACGACTTAAGGCGGGATAATTCTAATGTGTGTTCGTGTTGATTAAGGTATTTTTTTTTAATATAAAGTTTGAAGAAAAAATTCCGAATTCCACACCTTCAACCCTATATTATTTAATGTCCTCGCCTTACCTGTAACCCATATTATATAATGTTCGAAGATAAAATTTCAAATTCACCGCTTGCCTCCCACTCTACCCAACCCTATATAAAGTTACAAAACCTAACCACACTGTACAAAAATAAATAAATAAATAAATAAATAAACAAAATAAAAAATAAAATGTAAATGACCAATGGCCCCACATGACGGCCATTCATGAAATCAGATCCTGCTGTCCCTCGGCTATGAAAATGAGCAAATAGCCCGTACATCTTAATCATCAACTCAACCACTAATGTTTTGAAAATTTGGATTGCAAATTTCGTATGCTCTAATTATTACACCTAGGAATCACACATAAAATGGAGTGGAAATTGGGAGCATTTGTGTGGCACGGCTGGAAATCGTTGGAAGTGGGGAAGAAAGTGGAAGAGAGAAGGTGGTTTAGCCCATTTGCAGTGAAGGTTCATTTGCACCGACACAATTGCAAAAGCAAAGCAAACATCCACCAATCAAATAATGGCACTTCACACAACTAAGATGTATTTGGTTTGGATTGGCCAAAGGATGATGTTGTGCGGGGTCCACATCAACTTAAAGAGGGACAAATATATTTAAATGCTTTAAATACATTAGAATGATATTTATTTGGGAAAAGGCTTACAATTCCTTTTTAGGGAATTGAACCAATAATCAAATTTAACTCCCTTTCATGGAATAGGAAATAATTAAATTTTATTCTAAGAGAATTAAATGAATGATCAAATTCCATTCGAAGGAATTAAATGCGTAGAACATGATTAATTTCCTTTTAAAAGAATTAAACATTTGATTAAATTATTTTAACGCTTCTCTTAAAAATGGGCATCCCTTCTTTTGTTTGTCTGTCGGTTTGTTTGTTTGTTTGTTTTTTATATCACCGAGATCTTTCCATCGCCGTAATTTTGATTGCTTGGAAATGTGCGTACGGATATCCCACATGTGTGTTAATCTAATTCGCGATTTATTTAATGTGGTGAGGGGATGCATAGATACATTATACTCTCGACATATATCAATTTGTTCCTTGAAGGGGTTTTTTTATGCCTCGGGCCTCTGGGACTAGGACCCCCATTCTTGCCACTTCCGAAACTTTGAGGTTCTACCTTATTTTGGGTGTACTGATCATCAAAACTCACCTCATCCATCTCAGCCTTCGCATGGTAAAGGTGATTTGCATTCCCGCCCATAAAAGGATGATGAGCTTTGGATGAAGAGAATTGAAGAATAAAACCAATGCATAACACCACCAGCAAGAGAAGAATATCGAGTTTCTTGTCCCCCATTGTTTTGATTTTGAAGATGAATGAATATGTGTATCTCGACAAGTCTATTTATAATGCTTAAGGTATGGCGCATTATTATAACCTATCGATGGTGTTTGGACTGGTGGTCCTTTTTCATTAATTCTAAACACTTATGATTTTGTGACTGCCAAATGAATTGATTAGCTTAGGGACTAGTGAAAAAATAGAAATAATTACTTTAAAGACTAATAATAATTAAAAAGAAAGTTGACGGTTGCACCCTGTTGGATTTTTAACAAATGAAATTGAGATGATTTAATTTGATTTAAATTAGTATCCAAGCAAAAAATTTGAATCCTAAATCGAATCAAATCACAATGGGTCTAATTCCGAACGGAGCGCCACACATTTTCTATTCATGTACGTTTAGTGCTGATCATAAGGATGCCTCCCTCATACCTAATATGCGAGAAATATTTTTGTGAATTCAAAAACATGTGTATAAATATATGTACATGTATATGTGTGTGTACATAGTGAAATTTCCTTTCTCCTTGCTATTTTCATCGAATGAAATGATTAGTCAAGAGACTCATTAAAAGAATAGCTATGATTAGTAAAGAAAGTAATTGAAAGAATAAAAATGATTACATGAGAGACTAATTTGGCAGTCTTTTGAATTTTTAACTATTGGAAAAATAAATTTCCGTAAATAGGGTGTTTATGGGTTCTTATGCCTTGTTTTAAAGGAATCCTTCAAATTGCATTATGATGTTGATTGAAATATGGGAGGGTTTCTATGGGCGTTTATTACCGATCATAGGGATGCCTCCACCTTCATGCCTATTATAAAGCCCAAGCATTGTAGACTTTCAGAATGTTTATTAGCTCAAGAGTTCTTTGAAGTTCTTGAGCGACTTTTTTGTGTTTATGATGCTTTTCAAGGCCTGATGGTTTGTTTATAAACTCTGAAGCAAAAATTGATTTGATTTAGAATTGGATTTACTTAATAAATTATATGTTTAAAAAAATCCAAACCAAGACTTAGTATGATTTAAATATTAATTTCCTTGGATTTACTACCATTATAAATCACACCAAAATGGGTCTGATCTATGCAAATTTATTTTGATTTACACCTTAAAATTATGTTCACCAAAAAATATCCCCGTATTCTCCTTTATCTTTTCTCGCTCCCTGTCTCCTCCCTCCTCTCCCTCATTATCTCATCTCCCTCCTCTCCCTACTCTCCTTCTATTAAAATGATAGTAAAAATTATTATTATTATTGCATCAAATGTAATTTCTCATATTTATTATTTTTGATATTATAATTAGGTTTGAAACTAATAAAAATTTTCTTTGTTATTAATATTTTATAATACAACTTCTCCTGTTAATTAATATTTTGCCTACTTTTATCTAGGTAATCTTACGGTTTTATGTTTGAAGACAAAACTATATTAATGAAGAAATATTTTTATTTAATAAATGAGACTATTATACGTCTTATAGAGGCTAGCATTGTAAACTTCAACGATTCTTATAATTTTTCTCACTAAAATTGAAATTAAAATGATTTGATTTGGACTAATCTTCAAACACCGCATTGAAATTCTAAATCAATTCATTATTGATTTGACTCCAAATGGAGCGCGAATATTTTATATAACGGACAATTCCAATTTTCTTCCACGTGGGAAAGTGGACCTAAAATATCTTTAGGATAGAGGCCAGACTCGCCTCATCCAAAGATGCCGTGATTTGTTTTCTCTGACCTTTATATAATATTAAACATATGCACATTTTTTCTGAGTTTATAATATAATATAATTTACGGTTCCAGATAATCTCGAACCTGATTGTCTCTAAATTTAATTAATTTTCTGTTCCAGAATTTATTATATTATGGGCATTTTTTACCACGCCAAAATATTGCACAACATTAAAGAAAAAGAAGGTATAAAGAAATTTCACTTTTTGGTCATTGTTTTTTTTTAATTGTTAGTAGTTATTGAGTTGAGAAGGAAATAAATAACTTGCATAAATCTTTTTTACTTCCATTGTTATATTTTTGTTATTGCTGGGTGTGTAAATGATTCCGGCGGTGGAAAGATTTCAGAATGGGCAACCCAACCCTTTAGGTGAGGCCCCCTCTTCCCATCTTCTAAAGAATAGATTTTTCATTTTTATTCTTAATTTATTTTTACGAAAATGTTATTCTTTTTGGAATTATAACAATCGGAACCAAATAATTCGCAGCGTAGTACTCATTAAGGTTAATTTGTTTACTCAAATAAGAGTGGCGGAATTGTCAAATCTTTTTAATCTTGGTACTTAATTGGTACTGGTAGCTAAATTGTTGGCCTACGACTTAAGGCGGGATAATTCTAATGTGTGTTCGTGTTGATTAAGGTATTTTTTTTTAATATAAAGTTTGAAGAAAAAATTCCGAATTCCACACCTTCAACCCTATATTATTTAATGTCCTCGCCTTACCTGTAACCCATATTATATAATGTTCGAAGATAAAATTTCAAATTCACCGCTTGCCTCCCACTCTACCCAACCCTATATAAAGTTACAAAACCTAACCACACTGTACAAAAATAAATAAATAAATAAATAAATAAACAAAATAAAAAATAAAATGTAAATGACCAATGGCCCCACATGACGGCCATTCATGAAATCAGATCCTGCTGTCCCTCGGCTATGAAAATGAGCAAATAGCCCGTACATCTTAATCATCAACTCAACCACTAATGTTTTGAAAATTTGGATTGCAAATTTCGTATGCTCTAATTATTACACCTAGGAATCACACATAAAATGGAGTGGAAATTGGGAGCATTTGTGTGGCACGGCTGGAAATCGTTGGAAGTGGGGAAGAAAGTGGAAGAGAGAAGGTGGTTTAGCCCATTTGCAGTGAAGGTTCATTTGCACCGACACAATTGCAAAAGCAAAGCAAACATCCACCAATCAAATAATGGCACTTCACACAACTAAGATGTATTTGGTTTGGATTGGCCAAAGGATGATGTTGTGCGGGGTCCACATCAACTTAAAGAGGGACAAATATATTTAAATGCTTTAAATACATTAGAATGATATTTATTTGGGAAAAGGCTTACAATTCCTTTTTAGGGAATTGAACCAATAATCAAATTTAACTCCCTTTCATGGAATAGGAAATAATTAAATTTTATTCTAAGAGAATTAAATGAATGATCAAATTCCATTTAAAGGAATTAAATGCGTAGAACATGATTAATTTCCTTTTAAAAGAATTAAACATTTGATTAAATTATTTTAAGGGAAGTAAATATACAATCAAATTCCTTTTAAAGAAATCCTTGTACTTTTGAACTGCTCAAGATACACAATAAAAGACGTATCGCCACTAACCTTGCTTGAAACCAAGGTTTCTAAACATATTTAACGCTTCTCTTAAAAATGGGCATCCCTCCTTTTGTTTGTCTGTCGGTTTGTTTGTTTGTTTGTTTTTTATATCACTGAGATCCTTCCATTGCCGTAATTTTGATTCCTTGGAAATGTGCGTACGGATTTCCCTCATGTGTGTTAATCTAATTCGCGATTTATTTAATGTGGCGAGGGGATGCATAGATACATTATACTCTCGACATATATCAATTTATATCTTTTTTATTCGAAGAATAAAAGGGAAATCACAATCAAGATAATTGCCTTCCAAATGAAACAATATTTATGTAATATTATTAGAATTCCTTTTTTATTATATGCATTCCTTTGTTTTTACTCACACACACACACATACGGATAAATATATATATATGCCTGAGGAAAGGCAGGCTAGCTTGCGGAACTCATCATTACTGGCAATCACACTATTTCATGCTTTAGACCAACAGATTTGGGGGTTGAGGGAGAGAGAACTGTGTCCATTCTCTAATTCAAATGAATGAACTCGGGGAAGGGAAAAAACAGACAAAAAAAAAGTCTCGAAAAAAGAAACATTTATTTAATGCCCAATAGTAAACGTTGCTTAATACATACTCACCACAGTTATTTTATTTATAAAAAGTAAACATGGCCTAAAATAGGAAACATGAGTAGATTATCACCAATCCTTAAGTTTTTGGGGGAATCCTTTATCAGTGGTTATGAATGACTGATTTTTCCAATCTTAACTTGAGGAGGAAGCGATTACCAAGGAGAAGGCCGATCTAAAATTTGTTCCCTGAAGGGGTTTTTTTATGCCCCCGGCCTCTGGGACTAGGACCCCCATTCTTGCCACTCCCGAAACTTTGAGGTTCTACCTTATTTTGAGTGTACTGATCATCAAAACTCACCTTATCGATCTCAGCCTTCGCATGGTAAAGGTGATTTGCATTCCCACCCACAAAATGATGATGAGCTTTGGATGAGGAAAATTGAGGAATAAAACCAATGCATAACACCACCAGCAAGAGAAGAATATCGAGCTTCTTGTCCCCCATTGTTTTGATTTTGAAGATGAATGAATATGTGTATCTCGACAAGTCTATTTATAATGCTTAAGGTATGGTGCATTATTATAACCTATCAATGGTGTTTGGATTGGCGGTCCTTTTTCATTAATTCTGAACACTTATGATTTTATGACCGCCAAATGAATTGATTATCTTAGAGACTAGTGAAAAAATAGAAATAATTACTTTAAAGACTAATAATAATTAAAAGAAAAAGTTGATGGCTGCACCATGTTGGAGTTTTAACAAATGGAATTGAGATGATTTAATTTGATTTGAATTAGTTTTCAAGCAAAAAATTTGAATCCTAAATCAAATCAAATCACAATGGGTCTAATTCCGAACGGAGCACCACACATTTTCTATTCATGTACGTTTAGTGCTGATCATAAGGATGCCTCCCTCATACCTAATATGCGAGAAATATTTTTGTGAATTCAAAAACATGTGTATAAATATATGTACATGTATATGTGTGTGTACATAGTGAAATTTCCTTTCTCCTTGCTATTTTCATCGAATGAAATGATTAGTCAAGAGACTCATTAAAAGAATAGCTATGATTAGTAAAGAAAGTAATTGAAAGAATAAAAATGATTACATGAGAGACTAATTTGGCAGTCTTTTGAATTTTTAACTATTGGAAAAATAAATTTCCGTAAATTGGGTGTTTATGGGTTCTTATGCCTTGTTTTAAAGGAATCCTTCAAATTGCATTATGATGTTGATTGAAATATGGGAGGGTTTCTATGGGCGTTTATTACCGATCATAGGGATGCCTCCACCTTCATGCCTATTATAAAGCCCAAGCATTGTAGACTTTCAGAATGTTTATTAGCTCAAGAGTTCTTTGAAGTTCTTGAGCGACTTTTTTGTGTTTATGATGCTTTTCAAGGCCTGATGGTTTGTTTATAAACTCTGAAGCAAAAATTGATTTGATTTAGAATTGGATTTACTTAATAAATTATATGTTTAAAAAAATCCAAACCAAGACTTAGTATGATTTAAATATTAATTTCCTTGGATTTACTACCATTATAAATCACACCAAAATGGGTCTGATCTGTGCAAATTTATTTTGATTTACACCTTAAAATTATGTTAACCAAAAAATATCCCCGTATTCTCCTTTATCTTTTCTCGCTCCCTGTCTCCTCCCTCCTCTCCCTCATTATCTCATCTCCCTCCTCTCCCTACTCTCCTTCTATTAAAATGATAGTAAAAATTATTATTATTATTGCATCAAATGTAATTTCTCATATTTATTATTTTTGATATTATAATTAGGTTTGAAACTAATAAAAATTTTCTTTGTTATTAATATTTTATAATACAACTTCTCCTGTTAATTAATATTTTGCCTACTTTTATCTAGGTAATCTTACGGTTTTATGTTTGAAGACAAAACTATATTAATGAAGAAATATTTTTATTTAATAAATGAGACTATTATACGTCTTATAGAGGCTAGCATTGTAAACTTCAACGATTCTTATAATTTTTCTCACTAAAATTGAAATTAAAATGATTTGATTTGGACTAATCTTCAAACACCGCATTGAAATTCTAAATCAATTCATTATTGATTTGACTCCAAATGGAGCGCGAATGTTTTATATAACGGACAATTCCAATTTTCTTCCACGTGGGAAAGTGGACCTAAAATATCCTTAGGATAGAGGCCAGACTCGCCTCATCCAAAGATGCCGTGATTTGTTTTCTCTGACCTTTATATAATATTAAACATATGCATATTTTTTCTGAGTTTATAATATAATATAATTTACGGTTCCAGATAATCTCGAACCTGATTGTCTCTAAATTTAATTAATTTTCTGTTCCAGAATTTATTATATTATGGGCATTTTTTACCACGCCAAAATATTGCACAACATTAAAGAAAAAGAAGGTATAAAGAAATTTCACTTTTTGGTCATTGTTTTTTTTTTAATTGTTAGTAGTTATTGAGTTGAGAAGGAAATAAATAACTTGCATAAATCTTTTTTACTTCCATCGTTATATTTTTGTTATTGCTGGGTGTGTAAATCATTCCGGCGGTGGAAAGATTTCAGAATGGGCAACCCAACCCTTTAGGTGAGGCCCCCTCTTCCCATCTTCTAAAGAATAGATTTTTCATTTTTATTCTTAATTTATTTTTACGAAAATATTATTCTTTTTGGAATTATAACAATCGGAACCAAATAATTCGCAGCGTAGTACTCATTAAGGTTAATTTGTTTACTCAAATAAGAGTGGCGGAATTGTCAAATTTTTTTAATCTTGGTACTTAATTGGTACTGGTAGCTAAATTGTTGGCCTACGACTTAAGGCGGGATAATTCTAATGTGTGTTCGTGTTGATTAAGGTATTTTTTTTTAATATAAAGTTCGAAGAAAAAATTCCGAATTCCACACCTTCAACCCTATATTATTTAATGTCCTCGCCTTACCTGTAACCCATATTATATAATGTTCGAAGATAAAATTTCAAATTCACCGCTTGCCTCCCACTCTACCCAACCCTATATAAAGTTACAAAACCTAACCACACTGTACAAAAATAAATAAATAAATAAATAAATAAACAAAATAAAAAATAAAATGTAAATGACCAATGGCCCCACATGACGGCCATGCATGAAATCAGATCCTGCTGTCCCTCGGCTATGAAAATGAGCAAATAGCCCGTACGTCTTAATCATCAACTCAACCACTAATGTTTTGAAAATTTGGATTGCAAATTTCGTATGCTCTAATTATTACACCTAGGAATCACACATAAAATGGAGTGGAAATTGGGAGCATTTGTGGGGCACGGCTGGAAATCGTGGGAAGTGGGGAAGAAAGTGGAAGAGAGAAGGTGGTTTAGCCCATTTGCAGTGAAGGTTCATTTGCACCGACACAATTGCAAAAGCAAAGCAAACATCCACCAATCAAATAATGGCACTTCACACAACTAAGATGTATTTGGTTTGGATTGGCCAAAGGATGATGTTGTGCGGGGTCCACATCAACTTAAAGAGGGACAAATATATTTAAATGCTTTAAATACATTAGAATGATATTTATTTGGGAAAAGGCTTACAATTCCTTTTTAGGGAATTGAACCAATAATCAAATTTAACTCCCTTTCATGGAATAGGAAATAATTAAATTTTATTCTAAGAGAATTAAATGAATGATCAAATTCCATTTAAAGGAATTAAATGCGTAGAACATGATTAATTTCCTTTTAAAAGAATTAAACATTTGATTAAATTATTTTAAGGGAAGTAAATATACAATCAAATTCCTTTTAAAGAAATCCTTGTACTTTTGAACTGCTCAAGATACACAATAAAAGACGTATCGCCACTAACCTTGCTTGAAACCAAGGTTTCTAAACATATTTAACGCTTCTCTTAAAAATGGGCATCCCTCCTTTTGTTTGTCTGTCGGTTTGTTTGTTTGTTTGTTTTTTATATCACTGAGATCCTTCCATTGCCGTAATTTTGATTCCTTGGAAATGTGCGTACGGATTTCCCTCATGTGTGTTAATCTAATTCGCGATTTATTTAATGTGGCGAGGGGATGCATAGATACATTATACTCTCGACATATATCAATTTATATCTTTTTTATTCGAAGAATAAAAGGGAAATCACAATCAAGATAATTGCCTTCCAAATGAAACAATATTTATGTAATATTATTAGAATTCCTTTTTTATTATATGCATTCCTTTGTTTTTACTCACACACACACACATACGGATAAATATATATATATGCCTGAGGAAAGGCAGGCTAGCTTGCGGAACTCATCATTACTGGCAATCACACTATTTCATGCTTTAGACCAACAGATTTGGGGGTTGAGGGAGAGAGAACTGTGTCCATTCTCTAATTCAAATGAATGAACTCGGGGAAGGGAAAAAACAGACAAAAAAAAAGTCTCGAAAAAAGAAACATTTATTTAATGCCCAATAGTAAACGTTGCTTAATACATACTCACCACATTTATTTTATTTATGAAAAGTAAACATGGCCTAAAATAGGAAACATGAGTAGATTATCACCAATCCTTAAGTTTTTGGGGGAATCCTTTATCAGTGGTTATGAATGACTGATTTTTCCAATCTTAACTTGAGGAGGAAGCGATTACCAAGGAGAAGGCCGATCTAAAATTTGTTCCCTGAAGGGGTTTTTTTATGCCCCCGGCCTCTGGGACTAGGACCCCCATTCTTGCCACTCCCGAAACTTTGAGGTTCTACCTTATTTTGAGTGTACTGATCATCAAAACTCACCTTATCGATCTCAGCCTTCGCATGGTAAAGGTGATTTGCATTCCCACCCACAAAATGATGATGAGCTTTGGATGAGGAAAATTGAGGAATAAAACCAATGCATAACACCACCAGCAAGAGAAGAATATCGAGTTTCTTGTCCCCCATTGTTTTGATTTTGAAGATGAATGAATATGTGTATCTCGACAAGTCTATTTATAATGCTTAAGGTATGGTGCATTATTATAACCTATCAATGGTGTTTGGATTGGCGGTCCTTTTTCATTAATTCTGAACACTTATGATTTTCTGACCGCCAAATCAATTGATTATCTTAGAGACTAGTGAAAAGAATAGAAATAATTACTTTAAAGACTAATAATAATTAAAAAAAAAAGTTGATGGCTGCACCCTGTTGGAGTTTTAACAAATGGAATTGAGATGATTTAATTTGATTTGAATTAGTTTTCAAGCAAAAAATTTGAATCCTAAATCAAATCAAATCACAATGGGTCTAATTCCGAACGGAGCACCACACATTTTCTATTCATGTACGTTTAGTGGTGATCATAAGGATGCCTCCCTCATGCCTAATATGCGAGAAATATTTTTGTGAATTCAAAAACATGTGTATAAATATATGTACATGTATATGTGTGTGTACATAGTGAAATTTCCTTTCTCCTTGCTATTTTCATCGAATGAAATGATTAGTCAAGAGACTCATTAAAAGAATAGCTATGATTAGTAAAGAAAGTAATTGAAAGAATAAAAATGATTACATGAGAGACTAATTTGGCAGTCTTTTGAATTTTTAACTATTGGAAAAATAAATTTCCGTAAATTGGGTGTTTATGGGTTCTTATGCCTTGTTTTAAAGGAATCCTTCAAATTGCATTATGATGTTGATTGAAATATGGGAGGGTTTCTATGGGCGTTTATTACCGATCATAGGGATGCCTCCACCTTCATGCCTATTATAAAGCCCAAGCATTGTAGACTTTCAGAATGTTTATTAGCTCAAGAGTTCTTTGAAGTTCTTGAGCGACTTTTTTGTGTTTATGATGCTTTTCAAGGCCTGATGGTTTGTTTATAAACTCTGAAGCAAAAATTGATTTGATTTAGAATTGGATTTACTTAATAAATTATATGTTTAAAAAAATCCAAACCAAGACTTAGTATGATTTAAATATTAATTTCCTTGGATTTACTACCATTATAAATCACACCAAAATGGGTCTGATCTGTGCAAATTTATTTTGATTTACACCTTAAAATTATGTTAACCAAAAAATATCCCCGTATTCTCCTTTATCTTTTCTCGCTCCCTGTCTCCTCCCTCCTCTCCCTCATTATCTCATCTCCCTCCTCTCCCTACTCTCCTTCTATTAAAATGATAGTAAAAATTATTATTATTATTGCATCAAATGTAATTTCTCATATTTATTATTTTTGATATTATAATTAGGTTTGAAACTAATAAAAATTTTCTTTGTTATTAATATTTTATAATACAACTTCTCCTGTTAATTAATATTTTGCCTACTTTTATCTAGGTAATCTTACGGTTTTATGTTTGAAGACAAAACTATATTAATGAAGAAATATTTTTATTTAATAAATGAGACTATTATACGTCTTATAGAGGCTAGCATTGTAAACTTCAACGATTCTTATAATTTTTCTCACTAAAATTGAAATTAAAATGATTTGATTTGGACTAATCTTCAAACACCGCATTGAAATTCTAAATCAATTCATTATTGATTTGACTCCAAATGGAGCGCGAATGTTTTATATAACGGACAATTCCAATTTTCTTCCACGTGGGAAAGTGGACCTAAAATATCCTTAGGATAGAGGCCAGACTCGCCTCATCCAAAGATGCCGTGATTTGTTTTCTCTGACCTTTATATAATATTAAACATATGCATATTTTTTCTGAGTTTATAATATAATATAATTTACGGTTCCAGATAATCTCGAACCTGATTGTCTCTAAATTTAATTAATTTTCTGTTCCAGAATTTATTATATTATGGGCATTTTTTACCACGCCAAAATATTGCACAACATTAAAGAAAAAGAAGGTATAAAGAAATTTCACTTTTTGGTCATTGTTTTTTTTTTAATTGTTAGTAGTTATTGAGTTGAGAAGGAAATAAATAACTTGCATAAATCTTTTTTACTTCCATCGTTATATTTTTGTTATTGCTGGGTGTGTAAATGATTTCGGCGGTGGAAAGATTTCAGAATGGGCAACCCAACCCTTTAGGTGAGGTCCCCTCTTCCCATCTTCTAAAGAATAGATTTTTCATTTTTATTCTTAATTTATTTTTACGAAAATATTATTCTTTTTGGAATTATAACAATCGGAACCAAATAATTCGCAGCGTAGTACTCATTAAGGTTAATTTGTTTACTCAAATAAGAGTGGCGGAATTGTCAAATCTTTTTAATCTTGGTACTTAATTGGTACTGGTAGCTAAATTGTTGGCCTACGACTTAAGGCGGGATAATTCTAATGTGTGTTCGTGTTGATTAAGGTATTTTTTTTTAATATAAAGTTTGAAGAAAAAATTCCGAATTCCACACCTTCAACCCTATATTATTTAATGTCCTCGTCTTACCTGTAACCCATATTATATAATGTTCGAAGATAAAATTTCAAATTCACCGCTTGCCTCCCACTCTACCCAACCCTATATAAAGTTACAAAACCTAACCACACTGTACAAAAATAAATAAATAAATAAATAAATAAACAAAATAAAAAATAAAATGTAAATGACCAATGGCCCCACATGACGGCCATGCATGAAATCAGATCCTGCTGTCCCTCGGCTATGAAAATGAGCAAATAGCCCGTACGTCTTAATCATCAACTCAACCACTAATGTTTTGAAAATTTGGATTGCAAATTTCGTATGCTCTAATTATTACACCTAGGAATCACACATAAAATGGAGTGGAAATTGGGAGCATTTGTGGGGCACGGCTGGAAATCGTGGGAAGTGGGGAAGAAAGTGGAAGAGAGAAGGTGGTTTAGCCCATTTGCAGTGAAGGTTCATTTGCACCGACACAATTGCAAAAGCAAAGCAAACATCCACCAATCAAATAATGGCACTTCACACAACTAAGATGTATTTGGTTTGGATTGGCCAAAGGATGATGTTGTGCGGGGTCCACATCAACTTAAAGAGGGACAAATATATTTAAATGCTTTAAATACATTAGAATGATATTTATTTGGGAAAAGGCTTACAATTCCTTTTTAGGGAATTGAACCAATAATCAAATTTAACTCCCTTTCATGGAATAGGAAATAATTAAATTTTATTCTAAGAGAGTTAAATGAATGATCAAATTCCATTTAAAGGAATTAAATGCGTAGAACATGATTAATTTCCTTTTAAAAGAATTAAACATTTGATTAAATTATTTTAAGGGAAGTAAATATACAATCAAATTCCTTTTAAAGAAATCCTTGTACTTTTGAATTGCTCAAGATACACAATAAAAGACGTATCGCCACTAACCTTGCTTGAAACCAAGGATTCTAAACATATTAATGAAATTCTAACGCTTCTCTTAAAAATGGGCATCCCTCCTTTTGTTTGTCTGTCGGTTTGTTTGTTTGTTTGTTTTTTATATCACTGAGATCCTTCCATTGCCGTAATTTTGATTCCTTGGAAATGTGCGTACGGATTTCCCTCATGTGTGTTAATCTAATTCGCGATTTATTTAATGTGGTGAGGGGATGCATAGATACATTATACTCTCGACATATATCAATTTATATCTTTTTTATTCGAAGAATAAAAGGGAAATCACAATCAAGATAATTGCCTTCCAAATGAAACAATATTTATGTAATATTATTAGAATTCCTTTTTTATTATATGCATTCCTTTGTTTTTACTCACACACACACACACATACGGATAAATATATATATGCCTGAGGAAAGGCAGGCTAGCTTGCGGAACTCATCATTACTGGCAATCACACTATTTCATGCTTTAGACCAACAAATTTGGGGGTTGAGGGAGAGAGAACTGTGTCCATTCTCTAATTCAAATGAATGAACTCGGGGAAGGGAAAAAACAGACAAAAAAAAAGTCTCGAAAAAAGAAACATTTATTTAATGCCCAATAGTAAACGTTGCTTAATACATACTCACCACATTTATTTTATTTATGAAAAGTAAACATGGCCTAAAATAGGAAACATGAGTAGATTATCACCAATCCTTAAGTTTTTGGGGGAATCCTTTATCAGTGGTTATGAATGACTGATTTTTCCAATCTTAACTTGAGGAGGAAGCGATTACCAAGGAGAAGGCCGATCTAAAATTTGTTCCCTGAAGGGGTTTTTTTATGCCCCCGGCCTCTGGGACTAGGACCCCCATTCTTGCCACTCCCGAAACTTTGAGGTTCTACCTTATTTTGAGTGTACTGATCATCAAAACTCACCTTATCGATCTAAGCCTTCGCATGGTAAAGGTGATTTGCATTCCCACCCACAAAATGATGATGAGCTTTGGATGAGGAAAATTGAGGAATAAAACCAATGCATAACACCACCAGCAAGAGAAGAATATCGAGCTTCTTGTCCCCCATTGTTTTGATTTTGAAGATGAATGAATATGTGTATCTCGACAAGTCTATTTATAATGCTTAAGGTATGGTGCATTATTATAACCTATCAATGGTGTTTGGATTGGCGGTCCTTTTTCATTAATTCTGAACACTTATGATTTTATGACCGCCAAATGAATTGATTATCTTAGAGACTAGTGAAAAAATAGAAATAATTACTTTAAAGACTAATAATAATTAAAAGAAAAAGTTGATGGCTGCACCATGTTGGAGTTTTAACAAATGGAATTGAGATGATTTAATTTGATTTGAATTAGTTTTCAAGCAAAAAATTTGAATCCTAAATCAAATCAAATCACAATGGGTCTAATTCCGAACGGAGCACCACACATTTTCTATTCATGTACGTTTAGTGCTGATCATAAGGATGCCTCCCTCATACCTAATATGCGAGAAATATTTTTGTGAATTCAAAAACATGTGTATAAATATATGTACATGTATATGTGTGTGTACATAGTGAAATTTCCTTTCTCCTTGCTATTTTCATCGAATGAAATGATTAGTCAAGAGACTCATTAAAAGAATAGCTATGATTAGTAAAGAAAGTAATTGAAAGAATAAAAATGATTACATGAGAGACTAATTTGGCAGTCTTTTGAATTTTTAACTATTGGAAAAATAAATTTCCGTAAATTGGGTGTTTATGGGTTCTTATGCCTTGTTTTAAAGGAATCCTTCAAATTGCATTATGATGTTGATTGAAATATGGGAGGGTTTCTATGGGCGTTTATTACCGATCATAGGGATGCCTCCACCTTCATGCCTATTATAAAGCCCAAGCATTGTAGACTTTCAGAATGTTTATTAGCTCAAGAGTTCTTTGAAGTTCTTGAGCGACTTTTTTGTGTTTATGATGCTTTTCAAGGCCTGATGGTTTGTTTATAAACTCTGAAGCAAAAATTGATTTGATTTAGAATTGGATTTACTTAATAAATTATATGTTTAAAAAAATCCAAACCAAGACTTAGTATGATTTAAATATTAATTTCCTTGGATTTACTACCATTATAAATCACACCAAAATGGGTCTGATCTGTGCAAATTTATTTTGATTTACACCTTAAAATTATGTTAACCAAAAAATATCCCCGTATTCTCCTTTATCTTTTCTCGCTCCCTGTCTCCTCCCTCCTCTCCCTCATTATCTCATCTCCCTCCTCTCCCTACTCTCCTTCTATTAAAATGATAGTAAAAATTATTATTATTATTGCATCAAATGTAATTTCTCATATTTATTATTTTTGATATTATAATTAGGTTTGAAACTAATAAAAATTTTCTTTGTTATTAATATTTTATAATACAACTTCTCCTGTTAATTAATATTTTGCCTACTTTTATCTAGGTAATCTTACGGTTTTATGTTTGAAGACAAAACTATATTAATGAAGAAATATTTTTATTTAATAAATGAGACTATTATACGTCTTATAGAGGCTAGCATTGTAAACTTCAACGATTCTTATAATTTTTCTCACTAAAATTGAAATTAAAATGATTTGATTTGGACTAATCTTCAAACACCGCATTGAAATTCTAAATCAATTCATTATTGATTTGACTCCAAATGGAGCGCGAATGTTTTATATAACGGACAATTCCAATTTTCTTCCACGTGGGAAAGTGGACCTAAAATATCCTTAGGATAGAGGCCAGACTCGCCTCATCCAAAGATGCCGTGATTTGTTTTCTCTGACCTTTATATAATATTAAACATATGCATATTTTTTCTGAGTTTATAATATAATATAATTTACGGTTCCAGATAATCTCGAACCTGATTGTCTCTAAATTTAATTAATTTTCTGTTCCAGAATTTATTATATTATGGGCATTTTTTACCACGCCAAAATATTGCACAACATTAAAGAAAAAGAAGGTATAAAGAAATTTCACTTTTTGGTCATTGTTTTTTTTTTAATTGTTAGTAGTTATTGAGTTGAGAAGGAAATAAATAACTTGCATAAATCTTTTTTACTTCCATCGTTATATTTTTGTTATTGCTGGGTGTGTAAATCATTCCGGCGGTGGAAAGATTTCAGAATGGGCAACCCAACCCTTTAGGTGAGGCCCCCTCTTCCCATCTTCTAAAGAATAGATTTTTCATTTTTATTCTTAATTTATTTTTACGAAAATATTATTCTTTTTGGAATTATAACAATCGGAACCAAATAATTCGCAGCGTAGTACTCATTAAGGTTAATTTGTTTACTCAAATAAGAGTGGCGGAATTGTCAAATCTTTTTAATCTTGGTACTTAATTGGTACTGGTAGCTAAATTGTTGGCCTACGACTTAAGGCGGGATAATTCTAATGTGTGTTCGTGTTGATTAAGGTATTTTTTTTTAATATAAAGTTTGAAGAAAAAATTCCGAATTCCACACCTTCAACCCTATATTATTTAATGTCCTCGCCTTACCTGTAACCCATATTATATAATGTTCGAAGATAAAATTTCAAATTCACCGCTTGCCTCCCACTCTACCCAACCCTATATAAAGTTACAAAACCTAACCACACTGTACAAAAATAAATAAATAAATAAATAAATAAACAAAATAAAAAATAAAATGTAAATGACCAATGGCCCCACATGACGGCCATGCATGAAATCAGATCCTGCTGTCCCTCGGCTATGAAAATGAGCAAATAGCCCGTACATCTTAATCATCAACTCAACCACTAATGTTTTGAAAATTTGGATTGCAAATTTCGTATGCTCTAATTATTACACCTAGGAATCACACATAAAATGGAGTGGAAATTGGGAGCATTTGTGGGGCACGGCTGGAAATCGTGGGAAGTGGGGAAGAAAGTGGAAGAGAGAAGGTGGTTTAGCCCATTTGCAGTGAAGGTTCATTTGCACCGACACAATTGCAAAAGCAAAGCAAACATCCACCAATCAAATAATGGCACTTCACACAACTAAGATGTATTTGGTTTGGATTGGCCAAAGGATGATGTTGTGCGGGGTCCACATCAACTTAAAGAGGGACAAATATATTTAAATGCTTTAAATACATTAGAATGATATTTATTTGGGAAAAGGCTTACAATTCCTTTTTAGGGAATTGAACCAATAATCAAATTTAACTCCCTTTTATGGAATAGGAAATAATTAAATTTTATTCTAAGAGAGTTAAATGAATGATCAAATTCCATTTAAAGGAATTAAATGCGTAGAACATGATTAATTTCCTTTTAAAAGAATTAAACATTTGATTAAATTATTTTAAGGGAAGTAAATATACAATCAAATTCCTTTTAAAGAAATCCTTGTACTTTTGAATTGTTCAAGATACACAATAAAAGACGTATCGCCACTAACCTTGCTTGAAACCAAGGTTTCTAAACATATTAATGAAATTCTAACGCTTCTCTTAAAAATGGGCATCCCTCCTTTTGTTTGTCTGTCGGTTTGTTTGTTTGTTTGTTTTTTATATCACTGAGATCCTTCCATTGCCGTAATTTTGATTCCTTGGAAATGTGCGTACGGATTTCCCTCATGTGTGTTAATCTAATTCGCGATTTATTTAATGTGGCGAGGGGATGCATAGATACATTATACTCTCGACATATATCAATTTATATCTTTTTTATTCGAAGAATAAAAGGGAAATCACAATCAAGATAATTGCCTTCCAAATGAAACAATATTTATGTAATATTATTAGAATTCCTTTTTTATTATATGCATTCCTTTGTTTTTACTCACACACACACACATACGGATAAATATGTATATGCCTGAAGAAAGGCAAGCTAGCTTGCGGAACTCATCATTACTGGCAATCACACTATTTCATGCTTTAGACCAACAGATTTGGAGGTTGAGGGAGAGAGAACTGTGTCCATTCTCTAATTTAAATGAATGAACTCGGGGAAGGGAAAAAACAGACAAAAAAAAAGTCTCGAAAAAAGAAACATTTATTTAATGCCCAATAGTAAACGTTGCTTAATACATACTCACCACAGTTATTTTATTTATGAAAAGTAAACATGGCCTAAAATAGGAAACATGAGTAGATTATCACCAATCCTTAAGTTTTTGGGGGAATCCTTTATCAGTGGTTATGAATGACTGATTTTTCCAATCTTAACTTGAGGAGGAAGCGATTACCAAGGAGAAGGCCGATCTAAAATTTGTTCCCTGAAGGGGTTTTTTTATGCCCCCGGCCTCTGGGACTAGGACCCCCATTCTTGCCACTCCCGAAACTTTGAGGTTCTACCTTATTTTGAGTGTACTGATCATCAAAACTCACCTTATCGATCTAAGCCTTCGCATGGTAAAGGTGATTTGCATTCCCACCCACAAAATGATGATGAGCTTTGGATGAGGAAAATTGAGGAATAAAACCAATGCATAACACCACCAGCAAGAGAAGAATATCGAGCTTCTTGTCCCCCATTGTTTTGATTTTGAAGATGAATGAATATGTGTATCTCGACAAGTCTATTTATAATGCTTAAGGTATGGTGCATTATTATAACCTATCAATGGTGTTTGGATTGGCGGTCCTTTTTCATTAATTCTGAACACTTATGATTTTATGACCGCCAAATGAATTGATTATCTTAGAGACTAGTGAAAAAATAGAAATAATTACTTTAAAGACTAATAATAATTAAAAGAAAAAGTTGATGGCTGCACCATGTTGGAGTTTTAACAAATGGAATTGAGATGATTTAATTTGATTTGAATTAGTTTTCAAGCAAAAAATTTGAATCCTAAATCAAATCAAATCACAATGGGTCTAATTCCGAACGGAGCACCACACATTTTCTATTCATGTACGTTTAGTGCTGATCATAAGGATGCCTCCCTCATACCTAATATGCGAGAAATATTTTTGTGAATTCAAAAACATGTGTATAAATATATGTACATGTATATGTGTGTGTACATAGTGAAATTTCCTTTCTCCTTGCTATTTTCATCGAATGAAATGATTAGTCAAGAGACTCATTAAAAGAATAGCTATGATTAGTAAAGAAAGTAATTGAAAGAATAAAAATGATTACATGAGAGACTAATTTGGCAGTCTTTTGAATTTTTAACTATTGGAAAAATAAATTTCCGTAAATTGGGTGTTTATGGGTTCTTATGCCTTGTTTTAAAGGAATCCTTCAAATTGCATTATGATGTTGATTGAAATATGGGAGGGTTTCTATGGGCGTTTATTACCGATCATAGGGATGCCTCCACCTTCATGCCTATTATAAAGCCCAAGCATTGTAGACTTTCAGAATGTTTATTAGCTCAAGAGTTCTTTGAAGTTCTTGAGCGACTTTTTTGTGTTTATGATGCTTTTCAAGGCCTGATGGTTTGTTTATAAACTCTGAAGCAAAAATTGATTTGATTTAGAATTGGATTTACTTAATAAATTATATGTTTAAAAAAATCCAAACCAAGACTTAGTATGATTTAAATATTAATTTCCTTGGATTTACTACCATTATAAATCACACCAAAATGGGTCTGATCTGTGCAAATTTATTTTGATTTACACCTTAAAATTATGTTAACCAAAAAATATCCCCGTATTCTCCTTTATCTTTTCTCGCTCCCTGTCTCCTCCCTCCTCTCCCTCATTATCTCATCTCCCTCCTCTCCCTACTCTCCTTCTATTAAAATGATAGTAAAAATTATTATTATTATTGCATCAAATGTAATTTCTCATATTTATTATTTTTGATATTATAATAAGGTTTGAAACTAATAAAAATTTTCTTTGTTATTAATATTTTATAATACAACTTCTCCTGTTAATTAATATTTTGCCTACTTTTATCTAGGTAATCTTACGGTTTTATGTTTGAAGACAAAACTATATTAATGAAGAAATATTTTTATTTAATAAATGAGACTCTTATACGTCTTATAGAGGCTAGCATTGTAAACTTCAACGATTCTTATAATTTTTCTCACTAAAATTGAAATTAAAATGATTTGATTTGGACTAATCTTCAAACACCGCATTGAAATTCTAAATCAATTCATTATTGATTTGACTCCAAATGGAGCGCGAATGTTTTATATAACGGACAATTCCAATTTTCTTCCACGTGGGAAAGTGGACCTAAAATATCCTTAGGATAGAGGCCAGACTCGCCTCATCCAAAGATGCCGTGATTTGTTTTCTCTAACTTTTATATAATATTAAACATATGCATATTTTTTCTGAGTTTATAATATAATATAATTTACGGTTCCAGATAATCTCGAACCTGATTGTCTCTAAATTTAATTAATTTTCTGTTCCAGAATTTATTATATTATGGGCATTTTTTACCACGCCAAAATATTGCACAACATTAAAGAAAAAGAAGGTATAAAGAAATTTCACTTTTTGGTCATTGTTTTTTTTTAATTGTTAGTAGTTATTGAGTTGAGAAGGAAATAAATAACTTGCATAAATCTTTTTTACTTCCATCGTTATATTTTTGTTATTGCTGGGTGTGTAAATGATTCCGGCGGTGGAAAGATTTCAGAATGGGCAACCCAACCCTTTAGGTGAGGTCCCCTCTTCCCATCTTCTAAAGAATAGATTTTTCATTTTTATTCTTAATTTATTTTTACGAAAATATTATTCTTTTTGGAATTATAACAATCGGAACCAAATAATTCGCAGCGTAGTACTCATTAAGGTTAATTTGTTTACTCAAATAAGAGTGGCGGAATTGTCAAATCTTTTTAATCTTGGTACTTAATTGGTACTGGTAGCTAAATTGTTGGCCTACGACTTAAGGCGGGATAATTCTAATGTGTGTTCGTGTTGATTAAGGTATTTTTTTTTAATATAAAGTTTGAAGAAAAAATTCCGAATTCCACACCTTCAACCCTATATTATTTAATGTCCTCGCCTTACCTGTAACCCATATTATATAATGTTCGAAGATAAAATTTCAAATTCACCGCTTGCCTCCCACTCTACCCAACCCTATATAAAGTTACAAAACCTAACCACACTGTACAAAAATAAATAAATAAATAAATAAATAAACAAAATAAAAAATAAAATGTAAATGACCAATGGCCCCACATGACGGCCATGCATGAAATCAGATCCTGCTGTCCCTCGGCTATGAAAATGAGCAAATAGCCCGTACATCTTAATCATCAACTCAACCACTAATGTTTTGAAAATTTGGATTGCAAATTTCGTATGCTCTAATTATTACACCTAGGAATCACACATAAAATGGAGTGGAAATTGGGAGCATTTGTGGGGCACGGCTGGAAATCGTGGGAAGTGGGGAAGAAAGTGGAAGAGAGAAGGTGGTTTAGCCCATTTGCAGTGAAGGTTCATTTGCACCGACACAATTGCAAAAGCAAAGCAAACATCCACCAATCAAATAATGGCACTTCACACAACTAAGATGTATTTGGTTTGGATTGGCCAAAGGATGATGTTGTGCGGGGTCCACATCAACTTAAAGAGGGACAAATATATTTAAATGCTTTAAATACATTAGAATGATATTTATTTGGGAAAAGGCTTACAATTCCTTTTTAGGGAATTGAACCAATAATCAAATTTAACTCCCTTTCATGGAATAGGAAATAATTAAATTTTATTCTAAGAGAGTTAAATGAATGATCAAATTCCATTTAAAGGAATTAAATGCGTAGAACATGATTAATTTCCTTTTAAAAGAATTAAACATTTGATTAAATTATTTTAAGGGAAGTAAATATACAATCAAATTCCTTTTAAAGAAATCCTTGTACTTTTGAATTGCTCAAGATACACAATAAAAGACGTATCGCCACTAACCTTGCTTGAAACCAAGGATTCTAAACATATTAATGAAATTCTAACGCTTCTCTTAAAAATGGGCATCCCTCCTTTTGTTTGTCTGTCGGTTTGTTTGTTTGTTTGTTTTTTATATCACTGAGATCCTTCCATTGCCGTAATTTTGATTCCTTGGAAATGTGCGTACGGATTTCCCTCATGTGTGTTAATCTAATTCGCGATTTATTTAATGTGGTGAGGGGATGCACAGATACATTATACTCTCGACATATATCAATTTATATCTTTTTTATTCGAAGAATAAAAGGGATAATTGCCTTCCAAATGAAACAATATTTATGTAATATTATTAGAATTCCTTTTTTATTATATGCATTCCTTTGTTTTTACTCACACACACACACACACATACGGATAAATATATATATGCCTGAGGAAAGGCAGGCTAGCTTGCGGAACTCATCATTACTGGCAATCACACTATTTCATGCTTTAGACCAACAAATTTGGGGGTTGAGGGAGAGAGAACTATGTCCATTCTCTAATTCAAATGAATGAACTCGGGGAAGGGAAAAAACAGACAAAAAAAAAGTCTCGAAAAAAGAAACATTTATTTAATGCCCAATAGTAAACGTTGCTTAATACATACTCACCACAGTTATTTTATTTATGAAAAGTAAACATGGCCTAAAATAGGAAACATGAGTAGATTATCACCAATCCTTAAGTTTTTGGGGGAATCCTTTATCAGTGGTTATGAATGACTGATTTTTCCAATCTTAACTTGAGGAGGAAGCGATTACCAAGGAGAAGGCCGATCTAAAATTTGTTCCCTGAAGGGGTTTTTTTATGCCCCCGGCCTCTGGGACTAGGACCCCCATTCTTGCCACTCCCGAAACTTTGAGGTTCTACCTTATTTTGAGTGTACTGATCATCAAAACTCACCTTATCGATCTAAGCCTTCGCATGGTAATGGTGATTTGCATTCCCACCCACAAAATGATGATGAGCTTTGGATGAGGAAAATTGAGGAATAAAACCAATGCATAACACCACCAGCAAGAGAAGAATATCGAGTTTCTTGTCCCCCATTGTTTTGATTTTCAAGATGAATGAATATGTGTATCTCGACAAGTCTATTTATAATGCTTAAGGTATGGTGCATTATTATAACCTATCAATGGTGTTTGGATTGGCGGTCCTTTTTCATTAATTCTGAACACTTATGATTTTCTGACCGCCAATGAATTGATTATCTTAGAGACTAGTGAAAAAAATAGAAATAATTACTTTAAAGACTAATAATAATTAAAAAAAAAAGTTGATGGTTGCTCCCTGTTGGAGTTTTAACAAATGGAATTGAGATGATTTAATTTGAGTTGAATTAGTTTTCAAGCAAAAAATTTGAATCCTAAATCAAATCAAATCACAATGGGTCTAATTCCGAACGGAGCACCACACATTTTCTATTCATGTACGTTTAGTGCTGATCATAAGGATGCCTCCCTCATACCTAATATGTGAGAAATATTTTTGTGAATTCAAAAACATGTGTATAAATATATGTACATGTATATGTGTGTGTACATAGTGAAATTTCCTTTCTCCTTGCTATTTTCATCGAATGAAATGATTAGTCAAGAGACTCATTAAAAGAATAGCTATGATTAGTAAAGAAAGTAATTGAAAGAATAAAAATGATTACATGAGAAACTAATTTGGCAGTCTTTTGAATTTTTAACTATTGGAAAAATAAATTTCCGTAAATTGGGTGTTTATGGGTTCTTATGCCTTGTTTTAAAGGAATCCTTCAAATTGCATTATGATGTTGATTGAAATATGGGAGGGTTTCTATGGGCGTTTATTACCGATCATAGGGATGCCTCCACCTTCATGCCTATTATAAAGCCCAAGCATTGTAGACTTTCAGAATGTTTATTAGCTCAAGAGTTCTTTGAAGTTCTTGAGCGACTTTTTTGTGTTTATGATGCTTTTCAAGGCCTGATGGTTTGTTTATAAACTCTGAAGCAAAAATTGATTTGATTTAGAATTGGATTTACTTAATAAATTATATGTTTAAAAAAATCCAAACCAAGACTTAGTATGATTTAAATATTAATTTCCTTGGATTTACTACCATTATAAATCACACCAAAATGGGTCTGATCTGTGCAAATTTATTTTGATTTACACCTTAAAATTATGTTAACCAAAAAATATCCCCGTATTCTCCTTTATCTTTTCTCGCTCCCTGTCTCCTCCCTCCTCTCCCTCATTATCTCATCTCCCTCCTCTCCCTACTCTCCTTCTATTAAAATGATAGTAAAAATTATTATTATTATTGCATCAAATGTAATTTCTCATATTTATTATTTTTGATATTATAATTAGGTTTGAAACTAATAAAAATTTTCTTCGTTATTAATATTTTATAATACAACTTCTCCTGTTAATTAATATTTTGCCTACTTTTATCTAGGTAATCTTACGGTTTTATGTTTGAAGACAAAACTATATTAATGAAGAAATATTTTTATTTAATAAATGAGACTATTATACGTCTTATAGAGGCTAGCATTGTAAACTTCAACGATTCTTATAATTTTTCTCACTAAAATTGAAATTAAAATGATTTGATTTGGACTAATCTTCAAACACCGCATTGAAATTCTAAATCAATTCATTATTGATTTGACTCCAAATGGAGCGCGAATGTTTTATATAACGGACAATTCCAATTTTCTTCCACGTGGGAAAGTGGACCTAAAATATCCTTAGGATAGAGGCCAGACTCGCCTCATCCAAAGATGCCGTGATTTGTTTTCTCTGACCTTTATATAATATTAAACACATGCATATTTTTTCTGAGTTTATAATATAATATAATTTACGGTTCCAGATAATCTCGAACCTGATTGTCTCTAAATTTAATTAATTTTCTGTTCCAGAATTTATTATATTATGGGCATTTTTTACCACGCCAAAATATTGCACAACATTAAAGAAAAAGAAGGTATAAAGAAATTTCACTTTTTGGTCATTGTTTTTTTTTTAATTGTTAGTAGTTATTGAGTTGAGAAGGAAATAAATAACTTGCATAAATCTTTTTTACTTCCATCGTTATATTTTTGTTATTGCTGGGTGTGTAAATGATTCCGGCGGTGGAAAGATTTCAGAATGGGCAACCCAACCCTTTAGGTGAGGTCCCCTCTTCCCATCTTCTAAAGAATAGATTTTTCATTTTTATTCTTAATTTATTTTTACGAAAATATTATTCTTTTTGGAATTATAACAATCGGAACCAAATAATTCGCAGCGTAGTACTCATTAAGGTTAATTTGTTTACTCAAATAAGAGTGGCGGAATTGTCAAATTTTTTTAATCTTGGTACTTAATTGGTACTGGTAGCTAAATTGTTGGCCTACGACTTAAGGCGGGATAATTCTAATGTGTGTTCGTGTTGATTAAGGTATTTTTTTTTTAATATAAAGTTCGAAGAAAAAATTCCGAATTCCACACCTTCAACCCTATATTATTTAATGTCCTCGCCTTACCTGTAACCCATATTATATAATGTTCGAAGATAAAATTTCAAATTCACCGCTTGCCTCCCACTCTACCCAACCCTATATAAAGTTACAAAACCTAACCACACTGTACAAAAATAAATAAATAAATAAATAAATAAACAAAATAAAAAATAAAATGTAAATGACCAATGGCCCCACATGACGGCCATGCATGAAATCAGATCCTGCTGTCCCTCGGCTATGAAAATGAGCAAATAGCCCGTACATCTTAATCATCAACTCAACCACTAATGTTTTGAAAATTTGGATTGCAAATTTCGTATGCTCTAATTATTACACCTAGGAATCACACATAAAATGGAGTGGAAATTGGGAGCATTTGTGGGGCACGGCTGGAAATCGTGGGAAGTGGGGAAGAAAGTGGAAGAGAGAAGGTGGTTTAGCCCATTTGCAGTGAAGGTTCATTTGCACCGACACAATTGCAAAAGCAAAGCAAACATCCACCAATCAAATAATGGCACTTCACACAACTAAGATGTATTTGGTTTGGATTGGCCAAAGGATGATGTTGTGCGGGGTCCACATCAACTTAAAGAGGGACAAATATATTTAAATGCTTTAAATACATTAGAATGATATTTATTTGGGAAAAGGCTTACAATTCCTTTTTAGGGAATTGAACCAATAATCAAATTTAACTCCCTTTCATGGAATAGGAAATAATTAAATTTTATTCTAAGAGAGTTAAATGAATGATCAAATTCCATTTAAAGGAATTAAATGCGTAGAACATGATTAATTTCCTTTTAAAAGAATTAAACATTTGATTAAATTATTTTAAGGGAAGTAAATATACAATCAAATTCCTTTTAAAGAAATCCTTGTACTTTTGAATTGCTCAAGATACACAATAAAAGACGTATCGCCACTAACCTTGCTTGAAACCAAGGTTTCTAAACATATTAATGAAATTCTAACGCTTCTCTTAAAAATGGGCATCCCTCCTTTTGTTTGTCTGTCGGTTTGTTTGTTTGTTTGTTTTTTATATCACTGAGATCCTTCCATTGCCGTAATTTTGATTCCTTGGAAATGTGCGTACGGATTTCCCTCATGTGTGTTAATCTAATTCGCGATTTATTTAATGTGGCGAGGGGATGCATAGATACATTATACTCTCGACATATATCAATTTATATCTTTTTTATTCAAAGAATAAAAGGGAAATCACAATCAAGATAATTGCCTTCCAAATGAAACAATATTTATGTAATATTATTAGAATTCCTTTTTTATTATATGCATTCCTTTGTTTTTACTCACACACACACACATACGGATAAATATATATATGCCTGAGGAAAGGCAGGCTAGCTTGCGGAACTCATCATTACTGGCAATCACACTATTTCATGCTTTAGACCAACAGATTTGGGGGTTGAGGGAGAGAGAACTGTGTCCATTCTCTAATTCAAATGAATGAACTCGGGGAAGGGAAAAAACAGACAAAAAAAAAGTCTAGAAAAAAGAAACATTTATTTAATGCCCAATAGTAAACGTTGCTTAATACATACTCACCACAGTTATTTTATTTATGAAAAGTAAACATGGCCTAAAATAGGAAACATGAGTAGATTATCACCAATCCTTAAGTTTTTGGGGGAATCCTTTATCAGTGGTTATGAATGACTGATTTTTCCAATCTTAACTTGAGGAGGAAGCGATTACCAAGGAGAAGGCCGATCTAAAATTTGTTCCCTGAAGGGGTTTTTTTATGCCCCCGGCCTCTGGGACTAGGACCCCCATTCTTGCCACTCCCGAAACTTTGAGGTTCTACCTTATTTTGAGTGTACTGATCATCAAAACTCACCTTATCGATCTCAGCCTTGCCATGGTAAAGGTGATTTGCATTCCCACCCACAAAATGATGATGAGCTTTGGATGAGGAAAATTGAGGAATAAAACCAATGCATAACACCACCAGCAAGAGAAGAATATCGAGTTTCTTGTCCCCCATTGTTTTGATTTTCAAGATGAATGAATATGTGTATCTCGACAAGTCTATTTATAATGCTTAAGGTATGGTGCATTATTATAACCTATCAATGGTGTTTGGATTGGCGGTCCTTTTTCATTAATTCTGAACACTTATGATTTTCAGACCGCCAAATGAATTGATTATCTTAGAGACTAGTGAAAAAAATAGAAATAATTACTTTAAAGACTAATAATAATTAAAAAAAAAAGTTGAGGGTTGCACCCTGTTGGAGTTTTAACAAATGGAATTGAGATGATTTAATTTGATTTGAATTAGTTTTCAAGCAAAAAATTTGAATCCTAAATCAAATCAAATCACAATGGGTCTAATTCCGAACGGAGCACCACACATTTTCTATTCATGTACGTTTAGTGCTGATCATAAGGATGCCTCCCTCATACCTAATATGCGAGAAATATTTTTGTGAATTCAAAAACATGTGTATAAATATATGTACATGTATATGTGTGTGTACATAGTGAAATTTCCTTTCTCCTTGCTATTTTCATCGAATGAAATGATTAGTCAAGAGACTCATTAAAAGAATAGCTATGATTAGTAAAGAAAGTAATTGAAAGAATAAAAATGATTACATGAGAAACTAATTTGGCAGTCTTTTGAATTTTTAACTATTGGAAAAATAAATTTCCGTAAATTGGGTGTTTATGGGTTCTTATGCCTTGTTTTAAAGGAATCCTTCAAATTGCATTATGATGTTGATTGAAATATGGGAGGGTTTCTATGGGCGTTTATTACCGATCATAGGGGTGCCTCCACCTTCATGCCTATTATAAAGCCCAAGCATTGTAGACTTTCAGAATGTTTATTAGCTCAAGAGTTCTTTGAAGTTCTTGAGCGACTTTTTTGTGTTTATGATGCTTTTCAAGGCCTGATGGTTTGTTTATAAACTCTGAAGCAAAAATTGATTTGATTTAGAATTGGATTTACTTAATAAATTATATGTTTAAAAAAATCCAAACCAAGACTTAGTATGATTTAAATATTAATTTCCTTGGATTTACTACCATTATAAATCACACCAAAATGGGTCTGATCTGTGCAAATTTATTTTGATTTACACCTTAAAATTATGTTAACCAAAAAATATCCCCGTATTCTCCTTTATCTTTTCTCGCTCCCTGTCTCCTCCCTCCTCTCCCTCATTATCTCATCTCCCTCCTCTCCCTACTCTCCTTCTATTAAAATGATAGTAAAAATTATTATTATTATTGCATCAAATGTAATTTCTCATATTTATTATTTTTGATATTATAATTAGGTTTGAAACTAATAAAAATTTTCTTTGTTATTAATATTTTATAATACAACTTCTCCTGTTAATTAATATTTTGCCTACTTTTATCTAGGTAATCTTACGGTTTTATGTTTGAAGACAAAACTATATTAATGAAGAAATATTTTTATTTAATAAATGAGACTATTATACGTCTTATAGAGGCTAGCATTGTAAACTTCAACGATTCTTATAATTTTTCTCACTAAAATTGAAATTAAAATGATTTGATTTGGACTAATCTTCAAACACCGCATTGAAATTCTAAATCAATTCATTATTGATTTGACTCCAAATGGAGCGCGAATGTTTTATATAACGGACAATTCCAATTTTCTTCCACGTGGGAAAGTGGACCTAAAATATCCTTAGGACAGAGGCCAGACTCGCCTCATCCAAAGATGCCGTGATTTGTTTTCTCTGACCTTTATATAATATTAAACATATGCATATTTTTCTGAGTTTATAATATAATATAATTTACGGTTCCAGATAATCTCGAACCTGATTGTCTCTAAATTTAATTAATTTTCTGTTCCAGAATTTATTATATTATGGGCATTTTTTACCACGCCAAAATATTGCACAACATTAAAGAAAAAGAAGGTATAAAGAAATTTCACTTTTTGGTCATTGTTTTTTTTTTAATTGTTAGTAGTTATTGAGTTGAGAAGGAAATAAATAACTTGCATAAATCTTTTTTACTTCCATCGTTATATTTTTGTTATTGCTGGGTGTGTAAATGATTCCGGCGGTGGAAAGATTTCAGAATGGGCAACCCAACCCTTTAGGTGAGGTCCCCTCTTCCCATCTTCTAAAGAATAGATTTTTCATTTTTATTCTTAATTTATTTTTACGAAAATATTATTCTTTTTGGAATTATAACAATCGGAACCAAATAATTCGCAGCGTAGTACTCATTAAGGTTAATTTGTTTACTCAAATAAGAGTGGCGGAATTGTCAAATTTTTTTAATCTTGGTACTTAATTGGTACTGGTAGCTAAATTGTTGGCCTACGACTTAAGGCGGGATAATTCTAATGTGTGTTCGTGTTGATTAAGGTATTTTTTTTTAATATAAAGTTCGAAGAAAAAATTCCGAATTCCACACCTTCAACCCTATATTATTTAATGTCCTCGCCTTACCTGTAACCCATATTATATAATGTTCGAAGATAAAATTTCAAATTCACCGCTTGCCTCCCACTCTACCCAACCCTATATAAAGTTACAAAACCTAACCACACTGTACAAAAATAAATAAATAAATAAATAAATAAACAAAATAAAAAATAAAATGTAAATGACCAATGGCCCCACATGACGGCCATGCATGAAATCAGATCCTGCTGTCCCTCGGCTATGAAAATGAGCAAATAGCCCGTACATCTTAATCATCAACTCAACCACTAATGTTTTGAAAATTTGGATTGCAAATTTCGTATGCTCTAATTATTACACCTAGGAATCACACATAAAATGGAGTGGAAATTGGGAGCATTTGTGGGGCACGGCTGGAAATCGTGGGAAGTGGGGAAGAAAGTGGAAGAGAGAAGGTGGTTTAGCCCATTTGCAGTGAAGGTTCATTTGCACCGACACAATTGCAAAAGCAAAGCAAACATCCACCAATCAAATAATGGCACTTCACACAACTAAGATGTATTTGGTTTGGATTGGCCAAAGGATGATGTTGTGCGGGGTCCACATCAACTTAAAGAGGGACAAATATATTTAAATGCTTTAAATACATTAGAATGATATTTATTTGGGAAAAGGCTTACAATTCCTTTTTAGGGAATTGAACCAATAATCAAATTTAACTCCCTTTTATGGAATAGGAAATAATTAAATTTTATTCTAAGAGAGTTAAATGAATGATCAAATTCCATTTAAAGGAATTAAATGCGTAGAACATGATTAATTTCCTTTTAAAAGAATTAAACATTTGATTAAATTATTTTAAGGGAAGTAAATATACAATCAAATTCCTTTTAAAGAAATCCTTGTACTTTTGAATTGCTCAAGATACACAATAAAAGACGTATCGCCACTAACCTTGCTTGAAACCAAGGATTCTAAACATATTAATGAAATTCTAACGCTTCTCTTAAAAATGGGCATCCCTCCTTTTGTTTGTCTGTCGGTTTGTTTGTTTGTTTGTTTTTTATATCACTGAGATCCTTCCATTGCCGTAATTTTGATTCCTTGGAAATGTGCGTACGGATTTCCCTCATGTGTGTTAATCTAATTCGCGATTTATTTAATGTGGTGAGGGGATGCACAGATACATTATACTCTCGACATATATCAATTTATATCTTTTTTATTCGAAGAATAAAAGGGATAATTGCCTTCCAAATGAAACAATATTTATGTAATATTATTAGAATTCCTTTTTTATTATATGCATTCCTTTGTTTTTACTCACACACACACACATACGGATAAATATATATATGCCTGAGGAAAGGCAGGCTAGCTTGCGGAACTCATCATTACTGGCAATCACACTATTTCATGCTTTAGACCAACAGATTTGGGGGTTGAGGGAGAGAGAACTGTGTCCATTCTCTAATTCAAATGAATGAACTCGGGGAAGGGAAAAAACAGACAAAAAAAAAGTCTAGAAAAAAGAAACATTTATTTAATGCCCAATAGTAAACGTTGCTTAATACATACTCACCACAGTTATTTTATTTATGAAAAGTAAACATGGCCTAAAATAGGAAACATGAGTAGATTATCACCAATCCTTAAGTTTTTGGGGGAATCCTTTATCAGTGGTTATGAATGACTGATTTTTCCAATCTTAACTTGAGGAGGAAGCGATTACCAAGGAGAAGGCCGATCTAAAATTTGTTCCCTGAAGGGGTTTTTTTATGCCCCCGGCCTCTGGGACTAGGACCCCCATTCTTGCCACTCCCGAAACTTTGAGGTTCTACCTTATTTTGAGTGTACTGATCATCAAAACTCACCTTATCGATCTCAGCCTTGCCATGGTAAAGGTGATTTGCATTCCCACCCACAAAATGATGATGAGCTTTGGATGAGGAAAATTGAGGAATAAAACCAATGCATAACACCACCAGCAAGAGAAGAATATTGAGTTTCTTGTCCCCCATTGTTTTGATTTTGAAGATGAATGAATATGTGTATCTCGACAAGTCTATTTATAATGCTTAAGGTATGGTGCATTATTATAACCTATCAATGGTGTTTGGATTGGCGGTCCTTTTTCATTAATTCTGAACACTTATGATTTTCTGACCGCCAAATGAATTGATTATCTTAGAGACTAGTGAAAAAAATAGAAATAATTACTTTAAAGACTAATAATAATTTAAAAAAAAAAAGTTGACGGTTGCACCCTGTTGGAGTTTTAACAAATGGAATTGAGATGATTTAATTTGATTTGAATTAGTTTTCAAGCAAAAAATTTGAATCCTAAATCAAATCAAATCACAATGGGTCTAATTCCGAACGGAGCACCACACATTTTCTATTTATGTACGTTTAGTGCTGATCATAAGGATGCCTCCCTCATACCTAATATGCGAGTAATATTTTTGTGAATTCAAAAACATGTGTATAAATATATGTATATGTATATGTGTGTGTGCATAGTGAAATTTCCTTTCTCCTTGCTATTTTCATCGAATGAAATGATTAGTCAAGAGACTCATTAAAAGAATAGCTATGATTAGTAGAGAAACTAATTGAAAGAATAGAAATGATTAGTTGGGAGACTAATCTGGCAGCCTTTTGAATTTTTAACTAATGGAAAAAAAAATTTCCATAAATTGGGTTTTTATGGGTTCTTATGTCTGGTTTTAAAGGAATCCTTCAAATTGCATTATGATGTTGATTGAAATATGGGAGGGTTTCTATGGGCATTTATTATCGATCATGGGGATGCCTTGACCTTCATGCCTGTTAGAAAGCCCAAGCATTGTTGACTTTCAAAATGTTTATTAGCTCAAGAGTCCTTTGAAGTTCTTGAGCAACTTTTTTGGGTTTATGATGCTTTTCTAGGCCTGATGGTTTGTTTATAAACTCTGAAGCAAAAATTGATTTGATTTAGAATTGGATTTACTTAATAAATTCTATGTTTAAAAAAATCCAAACCAAGACTTAGTATGATTTAAATATTAATTTCCTTGGAATTACTACCATTATAAATCATACCAAAATGGGTCTGATTTGTGCAAATTTATTTTGATTTACACCTTAAAATTATGTTGACCAAAAAATATCCCCGTATTCTACTTTATCTTTTCTCGCTCCCTGTCCCCTCCCTCCCCTCCCTCATTATCTCATCTCCCTCCTCTCCCTACTCTCCTTCTATTAAAATGATAGTAAAAATTATTATTATTATTGCATCAAATGTAATTTCTCATATTTATTATTTTTGATATTATAATTAGGTTTGAAACTAATAAAAATTTTCTTTGTTATTAATATTTTATAATACAACTTCTCCTGTTAATTAATATTTTGCCTACTTTTATCTAGGTAATCTTACGGTTTTATTTTTGAAGACAAAACTATATTAATGAAGAAATATTTTTATTTAATAAATGAGACTATTATATGTCTTATAGAGGCTAGCATTGTAAACTTCAACAATTCTTATAATTTTTCTCACTAAAATTGAAATTAAAATGATTTGATTTGGACTAATCTTCAAACACCGCATTGAAATTCTAAATCATTTCATTATTGATTTGACTCCAAATGGAGCGCGAATGTTTTATATAACGGACAATTCCAATTTTCTTCCACGTGGGAAAGTGGACCTAAAATATCCTTAGGATAGAGGCCACACTCGCCTCATCTAAACATGCTGTGATTTGTTTTCTCTGACTTTTATATAATATTAAACATATGCATATTTTTTATGAGTTTATAATATAATATAATTTACAGTTACGGATAATCTCAAACCAGATTGTCTCTAAATTCAATTAATTTTTTGTTCCAGAATTTATTATATTATGGGCATTTTTTACCACGCCAAAATATTGCACAACATTAAAGAAAAGGAAAGTGTAAAGAAATTTCACTTTTTGGTCGTTGTTTTTTTTTTTAATTGTTAGTAGTTATTGAGTTGAGAAGAAAATAAATAATTTGCATAAATCTTTTTTACTTCCATTGTTATATTTTTATTATTGCTGGGTGTGTAAATGATTTCGGCGGTGGAAAGATTTCAGAATGGGCAACCCAACCCTTTAGGTGAGGCCCCCTCTTCCCATCTTCTAAAGAATAGATTTTTTATTTTTATTCTTAATTTATTTTTACGAAAATATTATTCTTTTTGGAATTATAATAATCGGAACCAAATAATTCGCAGTGTAGTACTCATTAAGGTTAATTTGTTTACTGAAATAAAAGTGGCGGAATTGTCAAATTTTTTTAATCTTGGTACTTAATTGGTACAGGTAGCTAAACTGTTGGCCTACCACTTAAGGCAGGATAATTCTAATGTGTGTTCATGTTGATTAAGGTATTTTTTTTTTAATATAAAGTTTGAAGAAAAAATTCCGAATTCCACACCTTCAACCCTATATTATTTAATGTCCTCGCCTTACCTGTAACCCATATTATATAATGTTCGAAGATAAAATTTCAAATTCACCGCTTGCCTCCCACTCTACCCAACCCTATATAAAGTTACAAAACCTAACCACAATGTACAAAAAAATAAATAAATAATAAAAATAAAAAATAAAATGAAAATGACCAATGGCTCCACATGACGGCCATGCACGAAATCAGATCTTGCTGTCCCTCGGCTATGAAAATGAGCAAATAGCCATTACATCTTAATCATCAACTCAAAATGATTAGTTGAGAGACTACTTAATATTTTGCCCAATATTAATGAAGAAATATTTTTATTTAATAAATGAGACTATTATACGCCCTTACGTTATGGAGGCTTGCATTGTAAACTTCAACAATTGTTATAATTTCTCTCACTAAAATTGAAATTAAAATGATTTGATTTGGACTAATATTTAAACACCACATTTAAATTCTTAATCAATTCATTTTTTGATATAACGGGCAATTCCAACTTTCTTCCATGTGGGAAAGTGGACCTGAAATATCCATAGGATAGAGGCCACACTCGCCTCATCTAAACATGCCATGATTTGTTTTCTCTGACCTTTATATAATATTAAACATATGTATATTTTTTATGAGTTTATAATATATTATAATTTACGGTTCCTTATAATCTCGAACCTGATTGTCTCTAAATTTAATTAATTTTTTGTTCCGGAATTTATTATACTATGGGCATTTTTTAACACACTAAAATATTGCACCACATTAGAGAAAAAGGAAGTGTAAAGAAATTTCACTTTTTTATTTTTATTTTTTAATTTTTAGTAGGTATTGAGTTGAGAAGGAAATAAATAATTTGCATAATTTTTTTTAGTTCCACTATTTTATTATTTTTATTGTTGGATGTGTAAATGATCTTGGCGGTGGAAATATTTCAGAAGGGGCAACGCCACCCTTTAGGTGAGGTCCCCTCTTCCCATCTTCTGAAGAATAGATTTTTCATTTCTACTTTTAATTTATTTTTACGAAAAATATTATTCTTTCTAAAATTATAATAGTCAGAACCAAATAATTCGTAGTGCAATACTCATTATGGTTAATTTTCTTAGTCAAATAAGAGTGACAGAATTGTCAAATTTTGTAATCTTGGTACTTAATTGGTACTAGTGGCTAAATTGTTGGCCTACGACTTAAGGCAGGATAATTCTCAAGTAGGGTCATGTTGATTAAGGTTTTTTTTTTTTAATATAAAGTTGGAAGAAAAACTTCCAAATTCCACACCTTCAACCCTATATTATTTAATGTCCTTGTCTCACCTGTAACCTATATTATATAATGTTTGAAGACAAAATTTCAAATTCACCATTTGCCTCCCATCTACCCAACCCTATATAAAGTTACAAGACCTAACCACAATGTACAAAAAAATAAAATAAAGATAAAAATAAAAAATAAAATGAAAATGACCAATGGCCCCATATGAAGGCCATGCATGAAATCAGATTCTGCTGTCCCTCAGCTATAAAAATGAGCAAATAGCCTATACATCTTAATCATCAATTCAACCACTAATGTTTTGAAAATTTGGATTACAAATTTTGTATGCTCTAATTATCACACGAAGTAATCACACATGAATTGAAATAAATATCGTTACTTAGGCATTGGTCATAAATTTTACTTTGAAGGGCCATTTTTCTTTTTTACGAATTTGTTTCCCATTATAAAGGAGGACAATAGGATAGAATTTTTTCCTTTCACAAATTTGGCTTATTATAAAATAAAAATAAAATTTCTTCAAATATTTTATTTTTTTACAAGTTTTTTGGAGGGAATGGTGAAGGAAAATGTTGTAGGCTGGAGTTGTATCCGGTTAAAAAGTTTGTGCTATAATTAGTTTATAATAGAAGTTGAGATAGATTTGTAACTTTTATCAAAAGTGAAACTGTCGAACACAATTTGCCCTTATGAGTATTATTTCATAGTGCTTATTTTGCCTACCTTTTATCTCTTTTAAATATTTTTTTCTCTCTCTCTATATGATTGACGCATTCTTGTTAGTAAATCTTGCTTCGTATTTTTGTGTGTTGAAGAACCTACGGGGTTGAAGAAAATTATGCAACTGAATTTTATTTGGTTTGCCTTACATTGATTTCGAAGATGTGCCGTACGGATATGACTCCAAATGGAGTGGGAATGTTTTATATAACGGGCAATTCTAATTTTCTTCCATGTGGGAAAGTGGACCTGAAATATCCATAGAATAGAGGCCACACTCGCTTCATCTAAACATGCCATGACTTGTTTTCTTTGACCTTTATATAATATTAAACATTGTCTCTAAATTTAATTAATTTTTTGTTCCGGAATTTATTATATTATGGGCATTTTTTAACATACCAAAATATTGCACAACATTAAAGAAAAATAAAGTGTAAAGAAATTTCACTTTTTTATCGTTATTTTTTTTATTGTTAGTGAGTTATTGAGTTGAGGTGGAAATAAATAATTTGCATAATTTTCTTTTTACTTCCTCTGTTATGTTTTTATTATTGCTGGGTGTGTAAATGATTTTGGCGGTGGAAAGATTTCAGAAGGGGCAACACTACCCTTTAGGTGAGGTCTCCTCTTCCCATCTTCTAAAGAATAGATTTTTCATTTTTATTCTTAATTTATTTTTACGAAAATATTATTCTTTCTAAAATTATAACAATTGGAACCAAATAATTTGCAGTGCAGTACTCATTAAGGTTAATTTGTTTACTCAAATAAGAGTGGCGGAATTGTCAAATTTTGTAATCTTGGTACTTAGATGGTACTAGTAGCTAAATTGTTGGCCCATGACTTAAGGCAGGATCATTCTAAAGTGCATTCATGTTGATTAAGGTTTTTTTTTTTTGTAATATAAAGTTTAAAGAAAAAATTCCAAATTCCACACCTTCAGCCCTATATTATTTAATGTCCTCGCCTCACCTGTAACCTATGTTATATAATGTTTGAAGACAAAATTTCAAATTCACCGTTTGCCTCCTATCTACCCAACCCTGTATAAAGTTATAAGACCTTACCACAATGTACAAAAAGGAAAAAAAAAAAAAGAGTAAATTGAAAATGACCAATGGCCCCACATGAAGGCCATGCATGAAATCGGATCCTGCTCTCCCACGGCTGAGAAGATGAGTAAATCACCCCTACATCTTAATCATCAGTTCCGCCGCTAACGTTTTACAATTTTGGATTACAAATTTCATAGCTCTAATTATGAATAACACATGAATTGAAATAAATATCATTACTTAGGCATTGGTCATGAATTTCCTTTGAAGGGTTAGTTTTCTTTTCTATAATATTGTTTCCCATTGTAAAGGACGACAGTAAGTTAGAATTTTTTCCTTTTACAAATTTGGCCTATTACAAAATAAAAATAAAAGTTCTTCAAATATTTTATTTTTTTACAAGTTTTTTGGAGGGAATTGTGGAGGAAAATGTTGTAGGCCAGAGTTGCACTCGGTTAAAGAGTTTGTGATATAATTAGTTTATAATAGAAGTTGAGATAGACTTGTAACTTTTATCGAAAGTGAAACTATAGAACACAATTTGGCCGTGCTTATTTTGCTTATCTTTTATCTCTTCTAAATAATTTTTTTTCTCTCTCTAAATGATTGAGACGTTCTTGTTAGTAAATCTTGCTTCGTATTTTTGTGTGTTGAAGAACCTATGGGGTTGAAGAAAATTATGTAACCGAATTTTATTTGGTTTCCCTTATATTAATTTGGAAGATGTGCCGTACGGACCTGTTTATTAGCGGAGCATCGTTGTTAAGTCTATTTTTATTGTCTTGAGCTCCAAATTGAAAAGGATGCATGAAATCAGAAAAAACAAGAGATCGGTGAGTGGATGTTGGTGGTGGAGGATCCCCATTAATAGACCTTGGGAGAAAGAGAGATGGAATTGGAAGAATGTTGAAGAAGCTAACTTTTATTTATTTTTTTATTTTATTCTTACGTCTTTTAAAGTACTTTCAATTTTTTCTTACTATTTTCTATAATTTATTTTTAAAATAGTGATGTGATGATTCAACCTCATGCCGTATGTCTCACCCTTAATAAATTTAGATGACAGGTAAACGAAATGGGGTTCAGTTAAAAATAAAATTTTAAGTATAAAACTGAAATTTACACAATCTACACCGCACAAAATCTCTTTAAAAAATCATGTTTCCAAACTATAAATTACAGGAATATTTTAAAAGTTATCTCATAGTTCAGTTAACCTTAATGAGTAATACAACCCTACAAAGCAATGCACACATGCAATTATTAGAGGAAGAAAGTAGTGGCCTTCGTTGTTTCCTTCATAAACACATCTTGATGCGTGTGCTGTCGCACGGGAAAAAATAAAACAATTCATCCTGAAGAAATGATCCCGAACAAATCATACCACCTACATGTGACGAGTAGGACCCACTTATGCGGTGGATGTGGTAGGCAGGGGACTTGTAAATGGTTTATGTTGTTGCTTTTGTAGAGCATGAAGCAACTATGAAGGAATTGGATGATTTGAGTAGTATAAATATGTGGTAATAAAAATGACAGTGGTAGCGAATGTAACAGTAAGAGTGATGATAATTTGCTTGATTGTGAGGTAATGGGTAAAGATAAGAGCTTCTAGAGACAACAAAGAAGAGTAAAAAACCTTGATATAGGTTGAGAGCATCAGCCCATTGCTAAGTTGGGAGAGGATCGTGGTGAGTGTCCAACGTCTAGTAGGGAGATGTTAACCCTAGATCACAACTTGTGGTGTTTTAACGAGGAATGAGGTTTGAGGTTCCTAGGCAATTCAAGGAGGTAGTGAAAAAATAAGGCCTTCAGAGTGATAACTATAACCTATGTTTCACTAAGAGTGGTGAGTCCAAATTAGTGGAAGCCGGAGCCGTGACAAGTGTCCTTGTAGCGTAGCCATCTAGTATGAGCTCATGTTCGAGTAGGTTTTGTCTTGCATATAAATATTTTGTAATTTATAAAAAAATGAAAATATCGGGATTCAAATCGTAATAAGATCGAAGGTAAGGTTTTTCTTCACATGTTTTTTTTCTCATCGACCAATTGAGTCATCAATGTTCATGACGTGTGAAATAGTGTTAAGGCTCCATCCACTTATGCTAGATTGGGACACTTCGTATACTTAAGGATAAATTTGTAAAAGAATAAAAGATTAGAATTTAAATTACAATACGCTAAAGTAAAAGATTTTTATGCACCGTTAGGCATTTTCTTCCAGCCATACTTGGGTACTCAAGTTGATTAACACTTTTACCTTCATTTGGTCTTAACTTTATACTAGGATCATGTGTAGGAGCTGATTTGTAGTTAGTATGATTGTATAATGTGACTGATTTGCTGCTACTATGATATGTAGGATTGAGTGCTCCTAAGGTGTAGCCTTCTTTAATTCTGAAAATAAAATATTTGGAGGCAATTAATGCCGTGCCTTAATTTTGTAGAGAATAATTAAATCTTCAATTAATAGCATTAATCAATGTCATTTAAGATTTTTGGGGGATTGCTCTATCGGATTCAAATTACTAACAAGCATTCTCTGAGCTCGAACATCATTACGTGACTAAAGTATTTGAATAAAACAAGTTGCAGAAACAAAATAAACACTTAAATCAAATGAAAGAAATCTTTCCTTAAGACAGTATTCCACTCTTAATAATCTGCACAAGGTTATCAACAAATCTATCTCCAAGATAATTCAGGTCCATAAATTAATATGTTTGAATGCAGATTTGCAAATTCTGTAATGACAAAAAACTATGGAAACGAATAAAATAAAAGACTATCTTTTGAAGTACTTTAGAATGGAAATCACATCTGTTTGAAAAGTTATCTACGAACGGATACAATTTTCTAAAACCAAATATAACGGATCTATTTGGAAACATTAGGACTCTTCATGTATAAATGTACGAAAACACAACTGTTCAAAAAAACAACCAATGGTATGAAACAATGCATCATATCAGAAAAATTGCTTGAACCATTTCACTACAAACATTGCATCAAACTGGAAAACCTGTCGAAACTATTTAATACAAATAATTTGCATTATTTAGGAAAAACTGTTGGAATTGTTTCACAATCAAACAGTCATCATATTAGAAAAATTGTTGGAATTGTTTCACTACAAAATAGTTGTGACACTCCCACCTTTCACATACTAACAGGTGTACAAGGGCGGAATCATCCATTATCTACTAAACGACTCCTTATTATGAACACAAAAATGTTACCATGTACAGCACACTCAATATTGTACTACATGATATATTACAACACAAAGGACTGCTTAAAGTGACAAAAGCTTAACTATTTATTTATTGGCGACCCATTTCCCCTTGTTACCACCACCAGTCATATACAGCTGATTACATAACCCACCTAGAAAAGGTTTAAACCAACAAAGGTGAGTGTGAATGAACACTCAGTTAGGGAAAATCAAATAGGTGCACGTTCAGAAAAGATAAACACAACAAACTCAACATAGTTTTGCTCGAACCATCAACGATTGAGAGACCTGTAAGGTCATGAACAGTGTGTCTGTTCAAATCTAGACACGGGGTCCAACTTTTGTGCATTAACACAAGCATGGGGTCTACTCAATGTCTTAGGGCCTGTTAACTAGCTATTATGGCTCATACGTGCATTAACCCAAGCACTGGGTCTACTCATAGTCACTTTCACGGTTGTACATCTCAGTTAATGGCTTCAAACGCAACATTCAATAACCAACATAACAAGTAGAACCGAACAAACAGGTCCAACCACGTTCAAATCAACATTTGGGATTTCGACAATTAAAATGACAATAATTGGGTTGTTGGGTTCAAACGGTTATTCTCAATTGCAGCCAAATCAACAAATCAGGCTCAAATAACATGTGCAACTACGATCCAGATGAATAAATCAATATAGACGTGCCAAATAATGTCTGGAACAACAAATAGGACTCAAATACTAATAGTTTCAGCTGAAGTAAGGAGGAATCAAGACGTTTCAAGAAAAGAACTGAAATTCCTCGCAAAAGAATAAATCCAAAGTAAAAGAATAGAATTTCTCTTATGAAGAAAAGATTACTCTTACAAAGAACAAATTACCCTTACCTAGATTGATTGCAAGGTCGAGATTAATCTTTTTTTTTTCTCAGTTGCTGGACGTTTCTTCTCTTTCTTTTTCTCTGTTATTCGTCTTCTTCTTTTCTTCATCCTCCGCGCGAGCTCTTAGTTTCTCTTCTATTGTTTTTTTTTTTTCAACCTTCTGTAAGTCTCTTTCTCTCTCTAACATAGTATAGTTTATATATATAGGTGCAACTTGGCGGAACTTAGTGAATTACTTAGTTATATACATATATGTATTTGTATTATGTTAGGATAATACACTTTACACTTCTAATACAACGTCCAATAGCATTAGCTACGTGCTTAAATATTTAGCCGTCGGTCGTCCACCTATTCCACTTTTCACCATATTTCCCATTCTTAAATTATTATTGACCTTTCTACTATCTTATTTTATCATCTCAATCTCTCATTCAACACAAACATCGCACCCATCTATCCATTTTCAGTTCTAAATTTACCACTTATTCAAATAAAAATCAAATAGAAATTTAGGGGTATTACAATAGTCATTATTTTGGAAAAACTATCAGAACTATTCGCTACAAAACATTAGTTGAAAAGCTTAGATTTGAAAATTCCTCCGTCGTTTAAATGAAATCCAACATAAAGCTCGATTGTCAAAAATAAATAAATAAACAAAAAGTTTACCTCTCTAAAAATCTAGTCATTTTGCATTCTAATACCGTGTTAAAGTTTATAAATAAACTGAATAGAAGAAATTAAAGAAGACAGGGGTCCGAATCCTGAGAGACATCTTGGTGATCCAAGCGTTATCTTGGAGGATTCTTCCTCGTAGTTGTAAATTGTGCCCGTAGATTTAAGAGGCTCAAACCGTATCCCATTGAGATATATGAGATTTTCTCTAAATACAAGGCTTGCCGTCTTGGCCAAACATTCTTCCTATGTTTTCAATATATGATTGGGCTTATGGTCTTTGGACTCTTTTAAATATGCCCATTTCAATGCAGCTAAATGAGCTCGAGATCAAGCTCTTTAATTTAATTAAATAGCATGGTCCGACTTGGGGTCAAAAAAACTTGAACATTAACTTTAGAAGCCTTCCCCCAACCTCCACTTGTGAGTGAATCGGTTTTCCCCATCATGGCCTTTGAAATGGAGTGGAAATCGGGAGCATTTCTGGGCATGGCCGGAAAAAATGGCGGTTTTCCGCTGGACTTGCTGGAAGTCATGGGAAGATGGGAAGAAAGTAGGGGAAAGTGGGAGAGAGAGGGTGGTTTGGCCCATTTGCCTCCGAGGTCCGCGTGCAATAACACAATATCAAATGCAAAACGAACATCCACCGATCAAATAGTGGCACCTCAGATGTATTTTATTTGAATTGATAAAAGTATAATGTTATTCGGCCCACATCCATTTAGAAAGGTATAAATATATTGAAATGGTTTAAATACATTTAAATGATATTTATTTGGAAAAAGACTTATAATTCATTCTAAGGGAATTGAATCAGTAATCAAATTTAATTCCTTTTCAAGGAATAGGAAATAATTGAAATTGATTCTAAAAGAATTAAATAAATGATTTAATTCCTTTTAAGGGAATTATATGCATAAAACATGATTAAATTCCTTTTAAAGGAATTACACATTTGATTAATGTCTTTTAAGAGAATTAAATATATCATCAAATTCCTTTCAAGGGGAATAGATATTTAATTAAATTACTATTAAGGGAATTTAATAAATGGTGAAATTCATTTGAAGGGAATTAAAGAAATAGATGAATTCCTTTTAAGGGAATTGAATAAATGGTTAAATTCCTTGTGAGGGAATTAAATAAATGAATAAATTTATTTTAAGGGAATCAAATAAATGGAGACGTTCCTATTAAAGAGATTGAAAACAAATGATAGAATATTGTGAGTGCATCTCTTTTAATGAAATCTTGGTACTTTCGAATCGCTCGAGATATGCAATAAAAAAAATATTACCAATAATCTTGCTTCAAATCAAGGTTTTTGAAGGTATTAGTGAAATTTCAATGCTTCCCTTAAAAATAGGCATCCATTGTTTTGTTTGTTTGTTTGTTTGTTTTATATGTCAACGAGATATTTCCATCGCTTTAGTTTTGATTGCTTGAAAATGTGCGTATAGGCATCCCTCATGTATGTTAATCTAATTCCTGATTTATTTAATGTAGTGAGGGGATGCATAGATATAGTATACTCTCAATATATATGAATTTACATCTTTTTGATTCGAAGAATAAAATTAATTGGCCCAAAAAGAGGGAAAATATAATCAAAATAATTGCATTCCAAACAAAACAATATTTGTGTAATATTATTAGAATTCTTTTTTTATTATATGCCTTTCTTTGTTTTCACTCACACACACACATATATATATATATGTATGCCTGAGGAAAGGCATCCTAGCTTGCGGAACTCATCATTGCATGAATGCAAGTCGTGAGAGGAGGTTGTATTGAATGTGATAGGTTCGCTGTGCATCGTAACGTGCAAGAAATACACGGAGGTGCAATAGAAATTCAAGTGTAGCAACATTTTGAAATATTTCTTCCCCTCCATTCACAGAATCGTGATTCCTCTTTCGGGTCAAGTGTTACTTTTTTTTTTCTTCTTAAAATTAAATTCTCCCCTTATATTATTTCTGGTTCTAACAAATAAGACACAAATTGTTGCATGTGACCACGAGGCCCATGTGTGTGGTGCATTTAGCAAGGTTTGAATCGCTTATTCCATTGCTTTTGCTAGTAAGGCATAAACTTCTTACTGAAAAGTAAAGCGATGTTTCAATCTCGGGCTTAACACGAAATGCTATCTGCTATTTAATTGTTGAGTACGTCTAATAACTACAGTTTAGAGCACATAATTTCAAAAATCACTAATCCTATTTTAAAATTTTCCACATGTATCTTTAGTGGAAGGACCCATCTGAGAGATAGGATGCACAAACACGGTCAATGGTTTTAAATTTTATTTTTCCCCTTAGCAGGCTAATTTGCTCTCTGATTGCCCCAATATTTAGGACTCTTACTTTTTAATTTGCAAAGAGGGTGGACCCCCTTTGAAAATCAATTAGACGATAACCAACTTTGAATTTAGTTTATATGAATTAATAGTTTGAACCACTTATTAATTATTATTTTGAATTTTTTTGACATATTAAGTTGCGACAAGCATTTACGAAATTAAATGGGTAGTCTTTGGGTAGCATAGATTTTAAGATAATTGTCAAATAGACACTTTTATAAATTTAGCGATAATACTCTTCAATATGATCTTAAGCTCATATTCATTTAATTTGATCTCTTTTTGAATATGACGATTTCGCTGAGCCTTTAAGGTGAATCACATATGATTTTTGGTTTCTCTCCGTATAGTCTTTTATTGTGTTGCTAATGTTGCAATTCCACGAGAACCAAAAAAGAAAAAATAAAAAGAGAGAGTGAGAGAGAGAGAGAAATTGCTAATAGGGTTTTCTACCCTTAAGCTCCTTCTCCTGACACCATCCAAATACATAAATCATTATCTCAGTAATATATATATATTATTGGGGATTCAACATTACTATCATTATTATTTGGGATTCTGAAATGCAGAGTAGCCGCATTATTATTATTATTATTATTGTTATTATTATTTTGGGGTGCAAATCAATGAAGAATTTCTTTCTCCTCTGATGCAACAGGACCTTGCGTGGCTCTGGCAAAGAAACCACGCTCCGTCGAAGGGCACTGACAAAAGAAGTTGCAAGTGCACCCAGCTCCACATTGTGCTGCACTGGTGCATGGACGCGCAACGTTTCTCCCATCCACCTTCCTTTGTGAGCCTGCCATTAGTCACAAATTCATTTCAGACTCAATAATTACGGATCCAAGCCGTAGTCTTTTTCTAATAATGGATTGCTACTCTCGTAAATTACGCGTACCCTCAAGCGCATAAAAGAAAAATTACAAAATAGTTACAGTAGTACATAAGCCTCACTTTACAGTAATATAATATATATGTTTTAATATATGCTATATAGGTGTGGATTGGGTTGAAGAGGTCTTACATGGGTTAGAACGCATTAGCAAAAATACCCTAGATATATATTGTATGTACGGACTACAAGCAACGTTCTAGGTATTTCAAATTCGATACCTATGGTGCAATGGTTTAAGCAATCGCTTAAATTCTAATAATAGATAAGTTGCAAGTAGTGAGTACCGTGCGGCTCCACGCTTGAATCGTTGAATAAAAATGAATAGTTATAAATCATGTAGAGCTTACCCAAGGCAATGGCCAGGAACAGAAAGAACAAGACGCATGCTGGCTTTAATGAAATTCTCCCCATCTTTCGGTTTTTCAAGTTGTTGGGTTTGGAGAATTTCTGCACTTATATAGTGCTGGAAAAGGCTCACTTTTAATTCCTTGGAGCCCAGAAGATGCGTAGGATTGAGTGCTCCTAAGGTGCAACCTTCTTTAATTCTGAAAATAAAATATTTGAAGGCAATTAATGCTGCACCTTAATTTGGCAAGGAATAATGAAATCTTCAATCAATAGCATCAATCAATGTCATTTAAGATTTTTTTTCGGATTGGTATGTTTGATTTAAATGACTGCCGAGCATACTCTGCACTCGAAGATAACCACGCGACTCAAGTGTTGGGAATAAAACAAGTTGTAGAAACAAAATAAACGCTAAAATGGAATGAAAATGTTATTTTCTTAAGATAGTATTCACTTCTTAGTAATCTGGAGAAAGGCTATTAACGAATGTGACTCCCTAAATGATTCAGGTCCAAAAATTAGTATGTTTTAATACATAATTGTAGATTTTATAATGAAAATAAACTATAGAAGTAGAGAAAAAAGAAGAATATATGTTGAAGTACTTTGGAATGAATTTTCAATCCTTATATGTACACCATGAACTCAGGAAGTCATCTATGTTTGAAAAGTTATCTCTGAACAGATACAATTTTCTGAAACCAAATATAACAGATATGTTTAGAAACATTGGGAAGGTTCATGTGTAAATATGGTAAAACACAATTGTTCAAAAAATAGCCAGTGGAATGAAATAGTGCAACACATCGAAAAAACTGTCGGAACCATTTCACTACAAAATAGTGCATCATATTGGAAACCTGTCGGAAACCGTTCACTATGAATCAATGCATTATTTCGAAAAAAAACTGTTAGAACTGTTTCACCACGTAACAGGGCATCATACCAAAAAAACTGCTAGAATTGTTTTACTACGAAATAATGAATTATTTTGGAAAAACTGTCGGACCAGTTTGCTACAAAATGTTAGTCTGAAAACTTAGATTTAAAATATCCTCTTTTCTTCTATCTTCTGTATCTCTATATAAAAGGGAGCATCGGGACGACGAATGATCTGATATGGGATTGACACGTGTTTTTTAAATTTATGGATGACTCTTATTTTTCCCATTTTTCCTATTTTCTTTTCCCTCCTTTTTCTTGGTCCCATCCTAGCCCGCACCATCCCTCATCAGTTCGTCCAGGGAGGACAAAAACCTCGCCGATTTGGGCGTTTCATTGTCGTCGTCGTCAGATTTGGATCTGATCAGCACAATTGGGAGACTCGGGGAGGCCTCGGCGAGTTTGGGGACGAGCTGGGGAGTGGAGAAGGCGAGGACGGGGTGGGAATTGGAGGTCTACTTGGAGATCTCGCGAGGGGTGTTGATGGGGTTGGTGATGGTGATGATGGCGTAGAGGGACATCACGGAAAGGGAGACAATGCGGAAGCGGATGGAGTTGGTGGAGAGAAGGAGGACGACGTGGCCCTTGCGGATGCCGAGGTCGGAGTAGAGGGAGGAGGCCACGGCGTCGACGGCGGCCTGAATGTCGGAAAAGTAGAGGCGACCGTCCTTTGAGGCGTCAATGAATGCGGTGGTGTCGTGATGGGCCTAGGAGGAGATGAAGCTGGTGATGTCCAGTGATTCTCTCTTTGGGAGAGGGATGGGGTTCCGCTTGCTGTAGAACACGGAGTTCGATTTTTAGAACCGGCTTCTCTGATCGGTAGACTCTGATTTCGTGGTGTTCGCCATGGGAGGAGAGCTTCTTCTCACTGCGTCCTCCGCGTATCCTATAAAATCTCAACAACTACGAAGTTTTCTTACACTCACGGTCATCGCTCGCTGCAAGATCCAAGCCTTTCTGCAAAGAGATAACCTCTGAATTTTTTCGAGCCTCGTTCATACACTGAACTGTGATGATCAATTCGAGTATGCATTTTCCTTTCCCGTTGGAGCGAAATCGTATGCATGTTCAGGTATGCTTTGTCCATCCTCCAAAACCCATTATTTGAGCACCCGTCTCCTTCATTTCACTTGCACCTTATAATTTAGAGCTGTTTATGTGCTTTTCTCTATTCTGTTTGATAATTTTGCTAGCAATTTTTTGGGTTTGCAGGGACAAGATTATCCAACGATTCTTTGTTTGTCTTTTTCCTTTTTTGGGTGGGGGGAGCTGTCTCATTGCTGTGAATTGATTTAGGGGCTTATGTGCTTAATTGTTAATGTACTCAGGTAGATACCAACATAAAGGGGTAGAGATATTTCAAAATCTTTGGTATCACCCCAAGCAGCAGGTTAGAAATTTGCCAGCTACAAGTATTGCACCAGTTTTATCCAGTGGATTTGAATTCAACCAAAGAATGGAGAGATTGATTTTGAGCTTCTATTCTGCTCATGTAATGATATTCAAGTTGCTAAGTGAGTCCATGCGCTTTTTCTGGTGATTCCTGATTTTTTTTATCTTTTATTTTCTTTATTGCTTCTATATTGTTGTGGTTTATGGTTGAACAATTTGATTGTTAATTGTTGTCTGGAAAACCCTTGAGGCATTATGTTTAATTGGCCGAGGCTTATCTGTCTATTTGGATATTCAATAGTTTGGTGGTGGATGTCTCTGTGCTTATGATTGGAAAAGAAGGTTTTAAATAAAGGGTTTTTCAATTAACAGTACATTTTTTGGAATGTTTACATTCCTAATACATTAATTCAAACAACTTTTATGAATTTAAATGCATTCAAATGATGAAAATTTTTATAATTAGATTAACATATGCACCTTGGGCACAAGTCCATGGAAATCGAGGAACTAATTCTTGACCTATTTATTTTAGGGTTTAAATGTTAGGAACTAATTCTTATTTGGTCTGGACTATATGTTTAATAGGATAATAGATGTATATGCCTCGCATTTTACTTGAGTGGATCTTTTGTGGTAAATTATAGTTGTGTTTGTACATGCATGTTTTTGTTCCTACTCGTTGCTCGTGTACTTGTCTACTGCCATTTCGGTTCTTTAATGACCCTTTACATCGTATATATTATTTTCTCTTTTCTCTCATGATGAACCTCTCCTTTCTCTTTGCTTACATTGTAATGAATTGTTTCTTGTGAGTCTCGTATGTCATTGAAAGCGGATTGGAGTTGGACTTGTATGTTTCCAATGCATTGACTGACCTTTACGGGAAATTTGGTAGATTAGGGGATGCAAGGAATATTTTTAATCAAATGGTGGCTAGGAATTTGGAGTCAAGGAACTCCTTGATTCATGCATATAAGGAGAACAATGATCTAGTTATGAAATTTAAATTTTTATATGCAGATGCGACTAAGCGGATTTGATCCTAATCTATTCACTATAGTGAGCTTAGCTTTAATTGTAGCTCAGTCTAAGAATTGTCGAAATGGAAGATCCGTTCATGGGTATGCTACAAGGAGAAGTTGGCCGATGAAATATGTTGTGCTTGGAAATGCAGTCATGGAGATGTACGCAAAACTAGGTGCTATTGACTCTGCTAGTAAAGTTTATGAAGAAATCCCTCTTAAAGACGTGATCTTGTGGAACAATTCGGTATCAAGTTACACTCAAAATAGCCTTGCCAGTGAAGCAATTGCAGTATTCAACGTGTTGCAAGAATGTAAAGAGAGAGTTCCCAACCAAGGAACCTAGGTGTGAATTATAGTAGGGTACTCCATGTAGGAGCCTTGCAATAAGGAATGGGGATTCATGGCCATGTGATAAAGAGTTGTCTCTATTTGGATGCCCTTGTTGGTACATTGCCTTATTGACATCATTGACATGTACCAACATGTCATTAATATACAGCAGCAATATAATGAAGTCATTAGCACCAAACCTCTTGTAATATGCACAACGGTCTGAACCAAGTCTGTTGTATCCAAGGCTCAATATGAAGGAATCAAATCTTTTATACCAATACCTTGGTGCCTTTTTTAAACTGTATCGAGATTTGTTTAACCTGCAAACCAAGTTTTTCTTCCCTGGTTCTTCAAAACCATCTAGTTGGAGCATATAAATTTTCTCTTCAAGATCTCCAGGAAGAAATGCATTTTTCACATCTAACTGCTACAGATGTAAATCAAATGTAGCACACAATTCTAAAACTATTCGTACAGTAGTAAGTCGAACCACAGGTGAAAATATTTCAGTAAAATCAACACCTTCTTTCTGAGCATATCCTTTAATCACAAGTCTTGCACGATACCTTTCTATCTGATCATCACTATTTCGTTTGACTTTGTAATCCCATTTGTTACTAATGGGTTTCCTTCTGTGCGGTAATGGTACAAGCTCCCACATCTTATTCTTATGAGAGCTTCAATTTCTTTTTACATTGCTGTCATCCAAAGTGGCGCTTCTGAGCTATCAACTACTTCTTTGAATGTTGATGGCTCCCTATCTTTTGTTAGAAGACAGTATGCAATATTGCCCTTCGTAATATAATCAGACTGCCAGGCTTGTATATGTTTCTCACGTGTTGACTGTCGAACTTCTGTAGTTTTAGACTCAACTGGTCTTTGTTCCTCTCTTTCTGGTATTGCTCCAGAAGAATTTTCTTGTTCAAACTTTTCTTCCTCCTGAATTTTTGTAGTCTCTGGAATTTCTATCGATGTACTACTTACATCTCTCTTTTGCAGCTTATCTTTTGCAAAAATGACATCAGATCTTATGGGCAGTGGGATCCACCAGTTGATACCCCTTGACTCCATTAGCATAGCCCAGGAATATATAATTCCTGGATTTTGGATCTAGTTTCGAAACTTATTAGGAATTGAACATTACGAACACTGGACTTCTAAATATGTCTAGGCGTGAATAATCAACTGGGTTACCAGTCCACATCTCCATCGGTATTTTTAGATCAATCGATCTTGTTGGTGATTGACTAATCACATAGTAAGCGGTGCTCACAGTTTCTACCCAAAATGACATTTCCATATTTGCAATTCTTAGCATGACTAGTTCTTTCGAGTAAAGTTCTATCCATCCACTCCGCCACTCCATTCTGTTGAGAAGTGTATGCCACTGTGAGTTGTCTATTGATAAAAGATTACAAAAATCAACGAAGTCATCCCCCGTATATTGTCTGCCATTGTTTGTCCTGATGCACTTGATCTTTCTCCCTATTTCTCGTTCAATTTGCGCTTTGTATGCCTTGAAAACTGAAAACACATCTGACTTATTTCCAATGGGGTACACCCAACATCTTCTGGAATAATCATCGATGAAGGTGGAATAATCATCGATGAAGGATACAAAGTACCTTGCTCCTCTCAGAGATGTAACCGGTGTTTCCCATATATCAGAATGAACTATTCTAGAATATTTTTACTTCTAGAATCAGATGTAGTAAACTTCAATCTATGCTGCTTTTTAGCATAGATTGTGAGTCTCAGAAGTAGTTTTTAGCTCAGTGAGTACCTTCAACCCATGCTCTGACATGTGACCCAACTTTTAATGCCATTTCTTTATCTCTTTAGTAGAACTGGTTGATGCAATTGATGCCTTTGCCTCCAGGTGAGTCTCTCCCATGAATCTGTACAAATTTGCAGCAATCCTTTCAGCCTTTATCACAGCTAGTGCTCCTTTAAGGATCTTCATCATTCCATTTTGGATATGAGTATTGCATCCAATTTCATCTAATTATCCCGGAGACAATAAATTCTTCTTTAAACCCTTCACATGTCGCACATTTTGAATAGTGCATACCATACCGTCATATATCTTCAATTTGATGGTGCTAATTCCAGCAATCTCCAAGGTATGATCATTTCCCGTGCACATAGACATTGTAGAGATAAATTCATAAGCATGAAACCAATCTCTACAAAAGGCCATATGCCATGTTGCTCCCAAATCCAATATCCAAGCATCCATGAGCTCGGATCTATCCTTAAATACTATTGCTGCTTCGCTGTATAGAATATTAGCGTCGGCAACGCACCCTTAAGATGTTTCTACCTTGTACTTTTGACCTCCCTTATTTGTAACTCCCACTGGAATCACTTTCTATTGGCTTTCCTCGCATCACAAACATAGCTTCTGCTTGTTGTGAGCTTGCCTGTCTATCTACCTACTTTTTCGTCTATTTTCTTCTTTAAGAATCGAAGCAGCAACATCATCAAAAACTAAAAAATCTATGAAGATATTATTAATAAGTTAATGATGATTTGGTCATATGAATCTGGGAGACTTTGGAGTAAGATCTCAACGAGTTCTTGCGGCATAACCGTATCTCCTAATGTTGAAAGTTGAGAACATAACGAGGTTAGTGTATGTAAGTGTTCTGTAATTGATGTAGATTCTGACATCCGTAGGGTATACAACTTTCTCTTCAAAAAATTTTTGTTGTGAAGTGACTTGGCTTCATATAATTTGATAAGGTGATCCCAAACCTCTTTAGTAGTTTTTTTCTCTTTTACTCCTGATAAGATATCATTAGATAAGGCTAGATGTAGATTTAAAAGGGCCATTGCATTTTTCCTTCTCCACTTTTCATCATCTGTGATCTCAGCTGACCGAGTACTGATGCCATCCAGGCAATTATTTTTTATCAATAATGCCCTAATCTTTAATTTGCATAGCAAAACCTTTGTACCACCAAATATGGCGATATCAACCTTTGCTGCCATTGCTTCAACTAGTATATTGTTAAATTAAAGTATACCACGAAAATTTCTAAGAAAGACTAGAGGGATGGAAACCGTCCACTTAAATACTAGACTCCTTAGACAAACTTTTCCTCAGACATGCACCTAATCATCCACTATACCTTTACAGAATACTCGAAGGAAGATCAAACACATGAATAGTGACGAAATATTGAAGCAATCCTTCAATATAATTTCTACAGCACCTCCGTAGGAGGAAACACCAATATCTAACTTATTTTCTGATCTGAAGGATCCATTTAAAAGTGGCAATCACAGAGCCTACGATAATTAAACATTAACACCCCAACCTCGCAAACAACTCCTCAAGGAATTTTCCTTTTCTTATGTGGAAGATCGGATTATAATGTAACCACAGAGCATACTTTGGAAAAAAAACTTGCTCTAATACCATTGTTGGGCAGTAAAACCCTCATCGAATAAAGCAAACAACAAATAAAGGAAATTTGAAATAAAAGGAACACATAAATTTACGCGGAAAACCCTAATGGGAAAAAAATCATAGGTCAGAAGAGAAAACACCATTATAAAAGAATATTACAGAGGAAGAATGAGAATGGGATAATTAGGAGGAGAGGAGGAGCATTTCTTTTATAAGATCCCTCCCCCTCTCTTTTCCCACATCTTTTGATGTGGGATTCCTCAAGGAGGAACAGTTCTAGTATATGGGAGCTGGAATGCTTGTGTGGGAGGAGGAAATTTACTAGAGTCTTTTGGAAAAATCTTCAACACTGGTATTGATTCCCAAACTTCCAAACACCCCCTTTCCCTCAAGCTTACAGCTTGAATTTTCCCACTCAAATATGGTCCAATTTGCTTCCTTCAAAGGCTTTAAAAGCCTTCCCCCAACCTCCACTCTTGAGTGGATTGGTTTTCCCCATCATACTCTCTAAAATGGAATGGAAATCAGGAGCATTTGTGGGGCACGGCTGGAAATCGTGGGAAGTGGGGAAGAAAGTGGAAGAGAGGAGGTGGTTTAGCCCATTTGCAGTGAAGGTTCATGTGCACCGACACAATTGTAAAAGCAAAGCAAACATCCACCAATCAAATAATGGCACTCCACACAACTAAGATGTATTTGGTTTGAATTGGCCAAAGGATGATGTTGTGTGGGGTCCACATCCACTTAAAAAGGGACAAATATATTTAAATGCTTTAAATAGATTAGAATGATATTTATTTGGGAAAAGGCTTACAATTCCTTTTTAAGGAATTGAACCAATAATCAAATTTAACCCCCTTTCATGGAATAGGAAATAATTAAAATTTATTCTAAGAGAATTAAATGAATGATCAAATTTCATTTAAAGGAATTAAATGCATAGAACATGATTAATTTCCTTTTAAAAGAATTAAACATTTGATTAAATTATTTTAAGGGAAGTAAATATATAATCAAATTCCTTTTAAAGAAATCCTTGTACTTTTGAATTGCTCAAGATACACAATAGAAGACGTATCACCACTAACCTTGCTTGAAATCAAGGTTTTTGAACATATTAATGAAATTTTAACGCTTCTCTTAAAAATGGGCATCCCTCCTTTTGTTTGTCTATCGGTTTGTTTGTTTGTTTGTTTTTTATATCATTGAGATCTTTCCATCGCCGTAATTTTGATTGCATGGAAATGTGTGTATGGATTTCCCTCATGTGTGTTAATCTAATTCGCGATTTATTTAATGTAGTGAGGGGATGCATAGATACATTATACTCTCGACATATATCAATTTATATCTTTTTTATTCGAAGAATAAAAGGGAAATCACAATCAAGATAATCGCCTTCCAAACGAAACAATATTTATGTAATATTATTAGAATTCCTTTTTATTATATGCATTCCTTTGTTTTTACTCACACACACACGTACGGATAAATATATATATGCCTGAGGAAAGGCAGGCTAGCTTGCGGAACTCATCATTACTCGCAATCACACTATTTCATGCTTTAAACCAACAGATTTGGGGGTTGAGGGAGAGAGAACCGTGTCCATTCTCTAATTCAAATGAATGAACTCGAGGAAGGGAAAAAACAGACAAAAAAAAAGTCTAGAAAAAAGAAACATTTATTTAATGCCCAATAGTAAACATTGCTTAATACATACTCACCACAGTTATTTTATTTATAAAAAGTAAACATGGCCTAAAATAGGAAACATGAGTAGATTATCACCAATCCTTAAGTTTTTGGGGAATCCTTTATCAGTGGTTATGAATGACAGATTTTTTCAATCTTAACTTGAGGAGGAAGCGATTACCAAGGAGAAGGCCGATCTAAAATTTGTTCCCTGAAGGGCTTTTTTTATGCCCCGGGCCTCTGGGACTAGGACCCCCATTCTTGTCACTCCCGAAACTTTGAGGTTCCACCTTATTTTGAGTGTACTGATCATCAAAACTCACCTTATCCATCTCAGCCTTCGCATGGTAAAGGTGATTTGCATTCCCACCCACAAAATGATGATGAGCTTTGGATGAAGAAAATTGAAGAATAAAACCAATGCATAACACCACCAGCAAGAGAAGAATATCGAGTTTCTTGTCCCCCACTGTTTTGATTTTGAAGATGAATGAATATGTGTATCTCGACAAGTCTATTTATAATGCTTAAGGTATGGTGCATTATTATAACCTATCAATAGTGTTTAGACTGGCGGTCCTTTTTCATTAATTCTGAGCACTTATGATTTTTTGACTGCCAAATGAATTGATTAGTTCAGAGACTAGTGAAAAAAATAGAAATAATTACTTTAAAGACTAATACTAATTAAAAACAAAAATTTGACGGTTGCACCCTGTTGGATTTTTAACAAATGGGATTGAGATGATTTAATTTGATTTGAATTAGTTTCCAAGCAAAAAATTTGAATCCTAAATCAAATCAAATCACAATGGATCTAATTCCGAACGGAGCACCACACATTTTCTATTTATGTACGTTTAGTGCTGAGCATAAGGATGCCTCCCTTATACCTAATATGCGAGAAATATTTTTGTGAATTCAAAAACATGTGTATATGTATATGTATATCTATATGTGTGTGTGCATTGTGAAATTTCCTTTCTCTTTGCTATTTTCAACGAATGAAATGATTAGTCAAGAGACTCATTAAAAGAATAGCTATGATTAGTAGAGAAACTAATTGAAAGAATAGAAATGATTAGTTGAGAGACTAATTTGGCAGCCTTTTGAATTTTTAACTAATGGAAAAATAAATTTCCATAAATAGGGTTTTTATGGGTTCTTATGTCTGGTTTTAAAGGAATCCTTCAAATTGCATTATGATGTTGATGGAAATATGGGAGGGTTTCTATGGGCGTTTATTACCGATCATGGGGATTCCTCCACCTTCATGCCTATTATAAAGCCCAAGCATTGTAGACTTTCAGAATGTTTATTAGCTCAATGAGCGACTTTTTTGGGTTTATGATGCTTTTCAAGGCCTGATGGTTTGTTTATAAACTCTGAAGCAAAAATTGATTTGATTTAGAATTGGATCTACTTAATAAATGATATGTTTAAAAAAATCCAAACCAAGACTTAATTTGATTTAAATATTAATTTCCTTGGATTTACTGCCATTATAAATCATACCAAAATAGGTCTGATTTGTGCAAATTTATTTTGATTTACACCTTAAAATTAAGTTAACCAAAATATATCCCCGTATTCTCCTTTATCTTTTCTCTCTCCCTGTCTCCTCCCACCTCCCCCTCATGATCTCATCTCCCTCCTCTCCCTACTCTCCTTCTATTAAAATGATCGTAAAAATTATTATTATTATTGCATCAAATGTAATTTCTCATATTTATTATTTTTGATATTATAATTAGGTTCGAAACTAATAAAAATTTTCTTTGTTATTAATATTTTATAATACAACTTCTCCTATTAATTAATATTTTGCCTACTTTTATCTAGTTAATCTTATGGCTTTATTTTTGAAGACAAAACTATATTAGTGAAGAAATATTTTTATTTAATAAATGAGACTATTATACGTCTTATAGAGGCTAGCATTGTAAACTTCAACAATTCTTATAATTTTTCTCACTAAAATTGAAATTAAAAAGATTTGATTTGCACTAATCTTCAAACACCGCATTGAAATTCTAAATCAATTCATTATTGATTTGGCTCCAAATGGAGCGCGAATGTTTTATATAACGGACAATTCCAATTTTCTTCCGCGTGGGAAAGTGGACCTAAAATATCCTTAGGGTAGAGGCCACACTCGCCTCATCTAAACATCCCGTGATTTGTTTTCTCTGACCTTTATATAATATTAAACATATGCATATTTTTTATGAGTTTATAATATAATATAATTTACGGTTACGGATAATCTCGAACCTGATTGTCTCTAAATTTAATTAATTTTTTATTCCAGAATTTATTATATTATGGGCATTTTTTAACACACCAAAATATTGCACAACATTAAAGAAGAAGAAAGTGTAAAGAAATTTCACTTTTTTATCGTTGTTTTTTTTAATTGTTAGTAGTTATTGAGTTGAGAAGGAAATAAATAATTTGCATAAATCTTTTTTACTTCCATTGTTATATTTTTATTATTGCTGGGTGTGTAAATGATTTCGGCGGTGGAAAGATTTCAGAATGGGCAACCCAACCCTTTAGGTGAGGTCCCCTCTTCCCATCTTCTAAAGAATAGATTTTTCATTTTTATTCTTAATTTATTTTTACAAAAATATTATTCTTTTTGAAGTTATAACAATTGGAACCAAATAATTCACAGCGTAGTACTCATTAAGGTTAATTTGTTTACTCAAATAAGAGCGGTGGAATTGTCAAATTTTTTTAATCTTGGTACTTAATTGGTACTGGTAGGTAAATTGTTGGCCTACGACTTAAGGCGGGATAATTCTAATGTGTGTTCATGCTGATTAAGGTATTTTTTTTTAATATAAGGTTTGAAGTAAAAATTCCGAATTCCACACCTTCAACCTTATATTATTTAATGTCCTCACCTTACCTGTAACCCATCTTATATAATGTTCGAAGATAAAATTTCAAATTCACCACTTGCCTCCCACTCTACCCAACCCTTTATAAAGTTACAAAACCTAACCACAATGTACAAAAAAATAAATAAATAAATAAACAAAAATAAAAAATCAAATGAAAATGACCAATGGCCCCACATGACGGCCATGCATGAAATCAAATCCTGCTGTCCCTCGGCTATGAAAATGTGCAAATAGCCCTTACATCTTAATCATCAACTCAAAATGATTAGTTGAGAGACTAATTAATATTTTGCCCTATATTAATGAAGAAATATTTTTATTTAATAAATGAGACTATTATACGTCCTTACGTTACAGAGGCTAGCATTGTAAACTTCAACAATTCTTATAATTTTTCTCACTAAAATTGAAATTAAAATGATTTGATTTGGACTAATCTTTAAACACCGCATTTAAATTCTAAATCAATTCATTTTTTGATATAACGGGCAATTCCAACTTTCTTCCATGTGGGAAAGTGGACCTGAAATATCCATAGGATAGAGGCCACACTCGCCTCATCTAAATATGCCATGATTTGTTTTCTCTGACCTTTATATAATATTAAACATATGTATATTTTTTATGAGTTTACAATATATTATAATTTACGGTTCCTGATGATCTCGAACCTGATTGTCTCTAAATTTAATTAAATTTTTTTTCTGGAATTTATTATACTATGGGCATTTTTTAACACACTAAAATATTGCACAACATTAGAGAAAAAGAAAGTGTAAAGAAATTTCACTTTTTTATTGTTTTTTTTTTAATTTTAAGTAGGCATTAAGTTGAGAAGGAAATAAATAATTTGCATAATTTTTTTTTACTTCCACTATTTTATTATTTTTATTGTTGGATGTGTAAATGATCTTGGCGGTGGAAATATTTCAGAAGGGGCAACGCCACCCTTTAGGTGAGGTCCCCTCTTCCCATCTTCTAAAGAATAGATTTTTCATGAAATCGGATCCTGCTCTCCCACGGCTGAGAAGATGAGTAAATCACCTTTACATCTTAATCATCAGTTCGGCCGCTAACATTTTAAAATTTTGGATTACAAATTTCGTAGCTCTAATTATGAATAACACATGAATTGAAATAAATATCATTATTTAGGCATTGATCATGAATTTCCTTTGAAGGGTCAATTTTCTTTTTCTATAATATTGTTTCCCATTGTAAAGGATGACAGTAAGTTAGAATTTTTCCCTTCTACAAATTTGACCTATTATAAAAGAAAAATAAAAGTTCTTCAAATATATTTTTTTTTTACAAGTTTTTTGGAGGGAATTGTGGAGGAAAATGCTGTAGGCCAGAGTTGCACCCGGTTAAACAGTTTGTGATATAATTAGTTTATAATAGAAGTTGAGATAGACTTGTAATTTTTATCGAAAGTGAAACTATAGAACACAATTTGGCCGTGCTTATTTTGCTTATCTTTTATCTCTTCTAAATAATTTTTTTTCTCTCTCTAAATGATTGAGGCGTTCTTGTTAGTAAATCTTGCTTCGTATTTTTGTGTGTTGAAGAACCTATGGGGTTGAAGAAAATTATGTAACCGAATTTTATTTGGTTTCCCTTATATTAATTTGGAAGATGTGCCATACGGACCTGTTTATTAACGGAGCATCGTTGTTAAGTCTATTTTTATTGTCTTGAGCTTCAAATTGAAAATGATGCATGAAATCCGAAAAAATGAGAGATCGGTGAGTGGATGTTGGTGGTGGAGGATCCCCATTAATAGACCTTGGGAGAAAGAGAGATGGAATTGGAAGAATGTTGAAGAAGCTAACTTTTATTTATTTTTTTATTTTATTCTTACGTCTTTTAAAGTACTTTCAATTTTTTCTTACTATTTTCTATAATTTATTTTTAAAATAGTGATGTGATGATTCAACCTCATGCCGTATGTCTCACCCTTAATAAATTTAGATGACAGATAAATGAAATGGGGTTCGGTTAAAAAAAAAATTTTAAGTATAAAACTGAAATTTACACAATCTACACCGCACGAAATCTCTTAAAAAAAGCCATGTTTCCAAACTATAAATTAGAGGAATATTTTAAAAGTTATCTCATAGTTCAGTTAACCTTAATAAGTAATACAACCCTGCAAAGCAATGGGCACATGCAATTATTAGAGGAAGAAATTAGTGGCCTTCGTTGTTTCCTTCATAAACACATCTTGATGCGTGTGCTGTCGCACGAGAAAAAATAAATCAATTCATCCTGAAAAAATGATCCCGAACAAATCATACCACCTACATGTGACGAGTAGGACCCACTTGTGCGGTGGATGTGGTAGGCGGGAGACTTGTAAATGGTTTATGTTGTTGCTTTTGTAGAGCATGAAGCAACTATGAAGGAATTGGATGACTTGAGTGGTATAAATATGTGGTAATAAAAATGACAGTGATAGCGAATGTAACAGTAAGAGTTGATAATTTGCTTGATTGTGAGGTAATGGCTGAAGATAAGAGCTTCTAAAGACAACAAAGAAGAGTAAAAAACCTTGATACAGGTTGAGAGCATCAGACCACTGCTAAGTTGGGAGAGGATCGTGGTGACTGTCCAACATCTAGTGGGGAGATGTTAACCCTAGATCACAACTTGTGGTGTTTTAACGAGGAATGAGGTTTGAGGGTCCTAGGCAATTCAAGGAGGTAGTGAAAAAATAAGGCCTTCAGAATGATAACTATAACTTATGTTTCACTAAGAGTGGTGAGTCCAAATTAGTGGAAGCTGGTGCTGTGACTAGTGTCCTTGTAGCGTAGCCATCTAGTATGAGCTCATGTTCGGGTAGGTTTTGTCTTGCATATAAATATTTTGTAATTTATAAAAAAACATGAAAATATCGGGATTTAAATCGTAAGAAGATTGAAGGTAGGGTTTTTCTTCACATGTTTTTTTTCTCATCGACCAATTGAGTCATCAATGTTCATGACGTGTGAAATAGTGTTAAGGCTCCATCCACTTATGCTAGATTGGGACACTTCGTATACTTAAGGATAAATTTGTAAAAGAGTAAAAGATTAGAATTTAAATTACAATACGCTAAAGTACAAGATTTTTATGCACCGTTTTCTTCCAATCATACTTGAGTACTCAAGTTGATTAACACTTTTACCTTCATTTGGTCTTAACTTTATACTAGGATCATGTGTAGGAGCTGATTTGTAGTTAGTATGATTGTATAATGTGACTGATTTGCTGCTACTATGATATGTAGGATTGAGTGCTCCTAAGGTGTAGCCTTCTTTAATTCTGAAAATAAAATATTTGGAGGCAATTAATGCCGTGCCTTAATTTTGTAGAGAATAATTAAATCTTCAATTAATAGCATTAATCAATGCCATTTAAGATTTTTGGGGGATTGCTCTATCGGATTCAAATTACTACCAAGCATTCTCTGAGCTCGAACATCATTACGTGACTAAAGTATTTGAATAAAACAAGTTGCAGAAACAAAATAAACACTTAAATCAAATGAAAGAAATCTTTCCTTAAGACAGTATTCCACTCTTAATAATCTGCACAAGGTTATCAACAAATCTATCTCCTAAGATAATTCAGGTCCATAAATTAATATGTTTGAATGCAGATTTGCAAATTCTGTAATGACAAAAAACTATGGAAACGAATAAAATAAAAGACTATCTTTTGAAGTACTTTAGAATGAAAATCACATCTGTTTGAAAAGTTATCTACGAACGGATACAATTTTCTAAAACCAAATATAACGGATCTATTTGGAAACATTGGGACTCTTCATGTATAAATGTACGAAAACACAACCGTTCAAAAAACAACCAATGGTATGAAACAATGCATCATATCAGAAAAATTGCTTGAACCATTTCACTACAAACATTGCATCAAACTGGAAAACCTGTCGAAACTATTTAATACAAATAATTTGCATTATTTAGGAAAAACTGTTGGAATTGTTTCACAATCAAACAGTCATCATATTAGAAAAATTGTTGGAATTGTTTCACTACAAAATAGTTGTGACACTCCCACCTTTCACATACTAACAGGTGTACAAGGGCGGAATCATCCATTATCTACTAAACGGCTCCTTATTATGAACACAAAAATGTTACCATGTACAGTATACTCAATACTGTACTACATGATATATTACAACACAAAGGACTGCTTAAAGTGACAAAAGCTTAACTATTTATTTATTGGCGGCCCATTTCCCCTTATTACCACCACCAGTCATGTACAGCTCATTACATAACCCACCTAGAAAAGGTTCAAACCAACAAAGGTGAGTGTGAATGAACACTCAGTTAAGGAAAATCAAATAGGTGCACGTTCAGAAAAGATAAACACAACAAACTCAACATAGTTTTGCTTGAACCATCAACGATTGAGAGACCTGTAAGGTCATGAACAGTGTATCTGTTCAAATCTAGACACGGGGTCCAACTTTTGTGCATTAACCCAAGCATGGGGTCTACTCAATGTATTGGGGCCCGTTAACTAGCTATTATGGCTCATACGTGCATTAACCCAAGCACTGGGTCTACTCATAGTCGCTTTCACGGTTGTACATCTCAATTAATGGCTTCAAACGCAACATTCAATAACCAAAATAACAAGTAGAACCGAACAAACAGGTCCAACCACGTTCAAATCAACATTTGGGATTTCAACAATTAAAATGACAATAATTGGGTTGTTGGGTTCAAATGATTATTCTCAATTGCAGCTAAATCAACAAATCAGGCTCAAATAACATGTGCAACTACGATCCAGATGAATAAATCAATATAGACGTGCCAAATAATGTCTGGAACAACAAATAGGACTTAAATACTAATAGTTTCAGCTGAAGTAAGGAGGAATCAAGACGTTTCAAGAAAAGAACTGAAATTCCTCGCAAAAGAATAAATTCAAAGTAAAAGAATAGAATTTATGTTATGAAGAAAAGATTACTCTTACAAAGAACAAATTACCCTTACCTAGATTGATTGCAAGATCGAGATTAATCTTTTTTTTTTTCCTCAGTTGCTGGACGTTTCTTCTCTTTCTTTTTCTCTGTTATTCCCTTCTTCTTTTCTTCATCCTCTGCACGAGCTCTTAGTTTCTCTTCTGTTGTTTTTTTTTTTTCAACCTTCTGTAAGTCTCTCTCTCTCTAACATAGTATAGTTTATATATATAGCTGCAACTTGGCGGAACTTAGTGAACAGTTAGTTATATATATATATATATGTATTTGTATTATGTTAGGATAATACACTTTATACTTCTAATACAACGTCCAATAGCATTAGCTACGTGCTTAAATATTTAGCAGTCGGTCGTCCACCTATTCCTCTTTTCACCATATTTCTCATTCTTAAATTATTATTGACCTTTCTACTACCTTATTTTATCATCTCAATCTCTCATTCAACACAAACATCCCACCCATCTATCCATTTTCAGTTCTAAATTTACCACTATTCAAATAAAAATCAAATAGAAATTTAGGGGTATTACAATAGTCATTATTTTGGAAAAACTATCAGAAATATTCGCTACAAAACGTTAGTCGAAAAGCTTAGATTTGAAAATTCCTCCTTCCTTTAAATGAAATCCAACATAAAGCTCGATTGTCAAAAATAAATAAATAAACAGAAAGTTGCCCCCTCTAAAAATCTAGTCATTTTGCATTCTAATACCGTGTTAAAGTTTAAAAATAAATAGGAGAAATTAAAAAAGACAGGGGTCCGAATCCCGGGAGACATCTTGGTGATCCAAGCGTTATCTTGGAGGATTCTTCCTCGTAGTTGTAAATTGTGCCCGTAGATTTAAGAGGCTCAAACTGTATCCCATTGAGATATATGAGATTTTCTCTAAATACAAGGCTTGCCGTCTTGGTCAAACATTCTTCCTATGTTTTCAATTTATGATTGGGCTTATGGTCTTTGGCCTCTTTTAAATATGTCCATTTCAATGCAGCTAAATAAGCTCGAGATCAAGCTCATTAATTTAATTAAATAGCTTGGTCCAACTTGGGCTCAAAAGAGCTTAACATCAACTTCCAAGCTCAGCTCAAGCTTGTTTGTGTGACAAGCATATTTTCATGGAGCTCGATATCGTGCTCGTTAATTTTGTTAAATGAGCCAGGGTTGTGGGAAAATGTTGCTTGGCTCGAGCTTGAAAAATTCTCAATGTGCCAAGCTTTAGCATTTGTAAATCTCGACCTACTTGTCTGTACCCTTAATCTGATGCCGTGTCATGTGGTTTGGGCTCAACATGGGCTCTTGCGTTCTGGGCTTGGGCCTGCCCTAATGGAGCTACAAGGCCGATGAACAGCCTTAGAGCCACACGTGGTTTGCCTTTGGCTGGAGATAGCATGGGTTTGGGCCGTGGTCATCAGTCAAATTTGGTACCACCAGTGGCCCCCGCCGCATTGTCTCAAGCTTTGTGCTAGAGCTCTTTTGTGGACTTTGATCTCTCGCCTTCACTGTTGTCCCATCCCGTTCTCCAAATCCTGGCAAGATCAACAAACCTGTGGCCTTAACCCACTAGTTTAATACAACCAGAGGCCATTCCTTTGATTTTCACTTGTTGTTTCTTGATTTTTAGGTTACTCCATGGCTAGGTTAGCCCTTGTCGCGCTAGATAACATTGACAAGGCCCCAAGACTATTCTCGACCCTTCGGGAGATGAATCAATACATCGCAATTTTTTTCTTATTGAGAAAACATGGACTCAAAATAATTGAAACATAATTTCCTTCTCTTCAACCCCGCGAGGACATGAGCTGTGACCCGCTGGAATCGTGGAAATGAAATAATTGAAAACAAGTCTACTTTCTTAACCTTTCCAGGACATGAGCTGCAAATCGTGGTCCCCGTTGGAACCAAGAAAAGTAACTAAATAATAAAATAAAATTGGACAAAAAAAAAAAGCAGGGGTGGCATTGTGCTTTTTGGGTTTTTGACTCTAGGTTTTGTGGCACTTCGTGTTTAGCCGAATGGTGAACTTGAAAGGATTTCTGACTTTTCTTGCATTTTGATGCACTTTTTCAGGTCTCTTACTCGAGCTCTTGCGGCATTTTGTGCTAAGCGGAACGGCCACTTTCGAAGGGTTTCTGACTCTTCTTGTGTTTAGACAACGCATGTTCGAGTTTCCAACTCTAGGCCTAATGTGTTTGTGCTTAGCGGATAATGACTGTATTTGCTCAAATTGATAATTAGAGGTTTTCACTCGCTTCATCGACCTGATGCAATTAACTTCCATCCATCCATGATGGACCCAAAATCCCGTTTTTCATCAAAAACCCCAACTCTTGTTTAGATGACATTTGTTTATCAATAGAGTCGAAAAAGGATTTTGTTTTAATTATTTATTTTTAAGTTCATGTTTTTCCCAACGAAAAACAAACCACAGTACGTCAGCTCATTTCCGGAAGGGTCAGGAATCGTCCCGGGCCCTCGTCAAGGTAATCCAACCCAAGGGCTCACCTAGCCAGGTAATAATCTAGAAAGCAAGGGTCAGCAGGTGAAGATCAAAGGGACAGCCTTTGATTGTTTTAAATCAGTGGGTTAAGGCCACTGATTTGTGGGTTTGACCGAAACGGGACCACAACAAGAAAAATGGGTTTAAGGGTGCAAGTTGGAGCGAATTTCACCCACTATGAGAGCTGGAATGCTAGTGTGGGTGGAGGAAAATTACTAGAGTTTCCTGGAAAAAGCTTCAACCCCGGTATTGATTCCCGAGCTAAGTTTTCCTATTCCTGAGCTTCCGAGCTCCCCCTTTCCCTCAAGCTTACGCCAGAATTTCTCCACCCCCCCCCCCCCCCCCCCCCCCCCCCCCCCTCCCTCAAATGTGGTCCGATTTGCTCCTTCAAAGGCTTTAGAAGCCTTCCCCCAACCTCCACTTGTGAGTGAATCGGTTTTCCCCATCATGGCCTTTGAAATGGAGTGGAAATCGAGAGCATTTCTGGGCATGGCCGGAAAAAATGGCGGTTTTCCGCTGGACTTGCTGGAAGTCATGGGAAGACTATATTTGAATGCAGGTCCATAAATTAATATGTTTGAATGCAGATTTGCAAATTTTGTAATGAAAAAAACTATGGAAATGAAGAAAATAAAAGACTATATTTTGAAGTACTTTAGAATGGAAATCATATCTATTCGAAAAGTTATCTAGGAACAGATACAATTTTCTGGAACCAAATACAACAGATCTGTTTTGAAACATTAGGACTCTTAATGTGTAAATGTGAGAAAACACAGTTGGTCAAAAAACAACGAAACAGTGCTATCATATCAGAAAAATTCCCAAAACCATTTCACTACGAACAATGCATCAAACCGAAAAACCTATCGGAACTGTTTACTACAAATAATTTGCAGTATTCAGGAGAAACTATTGGAAACAATCATCAAACTAGAAAAACTGTCAGAACTGCTTCACTATGAAATAATGCATTATTTTGGAAAAACTATCGAAATTATTCGCTACAAAACGTTAGTCCGAAAGCTTAGATTTGAAAATTCCTTTTTTGTTTAGGCCACTGATTTGCGGGTTTTGCTGCAATGGGACCGCAACAAGAAAAATGGGTTTACGGGTGCAAGTCGGAGTGAATCTCACCCACTATGGGAGCTGGAGTGCTAGTGTGGGTGGAGGAAAATTACTAGAGATTTCTGGAAGAAGCTTCAACTCTGGTATTGATTCCCAAACTTCTGAACACTCCCTTTCCCTCAGGCATAGGCCCGTAATTTTCCCCACCCAAATCGGGTCCGATTTGCTCCCTTCAAAGGCTTTAGAAGCCTTCCCCCAACCTCCATTCATGAGTGGATCGGTTTCCCTGTCATGGCCTCTGAAATGGACCGAAAATCGTGGGGAAGTGGGGAAGAAAGTGGAATTGAGAAGGTGGTTTGGCCCATTTGCGCTGAAGGTTCACGTGCACTAACACAATTTCAAAAGCAAAGTAAACATCCACCAATCAAATAATGGCACCTTACCCAATTAAGATATATCTAAAAGCTTTAAATACATCAAAATGATATTTATTTGGGAAAAGGATTATAATTCCTTTTAAGGGAATTGAACCAATAATCAAATTTAACTCCCTTTCAAAGAATAGGAAATAATTAAGATTATTCTAAGAGAATTAAATAAATGATCAAATTCTTTTTAAGGGAATCAAATGCATCGAACATGATAAAATTCTTATTAAAGGAATTAAACATTTGATTAAAATCTTTTAAGGAAATTAACTATAACATCAAATTCCTTTTAAGGGAATTAAATATTTAATTGAATTCGGAATTAAATAAATGGTGAAATTCATCTTAAGGGAATTAAAGAAACCCATGAGTTCCTTTTAAGAGAATTGAATAAATGGTTCAATTCCTTTAAAGGGAATTATATAAATGGCTAGGTTCCCATTAAAGAAATTCAAAACAAATAATAGATTACTGTGAGTGCATCTTTTTTAAAGAAATCCTTGTACTTTCGAATCGCTCAAGATACGTAATAATAGACGTATCACCAGTAACCCTGCTTGAAATCAAGGTTTTTGAACATATTAATGAAATTTCAATGCTTCACTTAAAAATGAGCACCCCTTGTTTTAGTTGTTTGTTTGTTTGTTTGTTTTTTGTGTCAACGAGATATTTCCATCGCTGTAGTTTTAATTACTTGAAAATGTGTGTACGGACATCCCTCATGTGTGTTAATCTAATTCATGATTTATTTAATGTAGTGAGGGGATGCATAGGTATAGTATACTCTCAACATATATCACTTTATATCCTTTGATTCGAAGAATAAAATTAATTGCCCCTAAAAGGGGGAAATCACAATCAAAAAAATTTCCTTCCAAACGAAACAATATTTATGTAATATTATTAAAATTCCTATTTTATTATATGCATTCCTTTGTTTTTACTCACACGAGCACACAAACACACACATACACACACACACACACACATATATATATATATATGCCTGAGGAAAGGCATGCTAGCTTGCAAAACTCATCATTCCTCGCAATCACACTATTTCATGCTTTAAACCAACAGATTTGGGAGTTGAGGGAGAGAGAATCGTGTCCATTCTCTAATTCAAATGAATGAACTCAGGCAAGGGGAAAAACAGGAAAAAAAAACTCTAGAAAAAAGAAACATTAATTTCATGCCCAATATTAAATGTTGCTTAATACATTCTCACCACAGTTATTTTATTTATGAAAAGTAAACATGGCCGAAAATGGCAAACATGAGTAGATTACCACTAATCCTTAAGTTTTCGAGGAATCCTTTACCGGTGGTTATGAATGACTAATTTTTTCAATCTTAACTTGAGGAGGAAGTGGTTACCAAGGAGAAGGTCGATCTAAAATTTGTTTCCTGGAGGGTTATTTCTATTCCCCGGGCCTTTGGGACTAGGACCCCATTCTTGTTACTCCCGAAACTTTCACGTTCTACCTTGTTCTAAGTGTACTGGTCATCAAAACTCACCTTATCAGTCTCAGCCTTCGCATGGTAAAGGTGATTTGCATTCCCACCCACAAAATGATGATGAGCCTTGGATGAAGAAAATTGAAGAATAAATCCAATGCTTAACACCATTAGCAGGAGAAGAATGTCAAGTTTCTTGTACCCCATTGTTTTGATTTTGAAGATGAATGGAGATGTGTATTTCAACTAGTCTATTTATAGTACTTAAGGTATGGTGCATTCTTATAACCTATCAAAGGTGTGTAGACTGGCGGTCCTTTTTCATTAATTCTGAACGCTTATGATTTTGTGATCGCCAAATGAATGGATTAGTTTAGAGACTAGCAAAAAAAATAGAAATGATTATTCGAAGACTAATAATAATAAATAAATAAAAATTTGACGGCTACACCCAGTTGGATTTTTACCAAATGGAATTGAGATGATTTAATTTGATTTGAATTAATTTTCAAGCAAAAGATCTGAATCCTAAATTAAATCGAATCACGATGGATCTAATTTCGAACGGAGCAACACACATTTTCTATTTATGTACGTTTAGTGCTAATCATAAGGATGCCTCTCCCACACCTAATATGAAAGAAATGTTTTTGTGAATTTGAAAACATGTGTGTGTGTGTGTGTGTGTGTATATATGTATGTATGTATGTATGTATATGTGAGTGTATAGTTAAATTTCCTTTCTCTTTGCTATTTTCACAGAATGAAATGATTAGTTAAGTGACTAATTAAAAAAATAGAAATGATTAGTTGAGAGACTAATTTGGCACCCTTTTGAATTTTTAACTAATGGAAAAATAAATTTCCATAAATAGGGTTTTTATGGGTTCTTATGTCTAGTTTTAAAGAAATCCTTCAAATTGCAAAATGATGTTGATGAAAATATGGGAGGGTTTCCATAGGTGTTTAGTACCGATCATAGGGATGCCTCCACCCTCATGCCTATTATAAAACCCCAGCATTGTTTACTTTCAAAATGTTTATTAGCTTAAGAGTTCTTTGAAGTTCTTGAGTGACTTTTTGGGTTTCTGATGCTTTTCAAGGCCTGATGGTCTGTTTATAAACTCCGGAACAAAATTTGATTTGATTTAGAATTGGATCTACTTAATAAATGATATGTTTAAAAAAATCCAAACCAAGAATTAGTTTGATTTAAATATGAATTTCCTTGGACTTACTACCATTATAAATCAAGCAAAAATGGGTCTGATTCGTGTAAATTTGTTTTGATTTACACCTTAAAATTATGTTAGCACAAAAATATCCCTCTATTCTCCTTTATCTTTTCTCTGTCCCTATCTCCTCCCTCCTCTCCCTTATTATCTCATCTCCCTCCTCTCCCTACTCTCCTCCTATTAAAATGATAATAAAAATTATTATTATTATTTTTGCATCAAATATAATTTCACATATTTATTATTTTTTAATATTATAATTAGGTTTTAAATTAATAAAAATTTCCTCGAACCTGATTGTCTCTTAATTTAATTAAATTTTTGTTTCGGAATTTATTATATTATGGGCATTTTTCAACACACCAAAATATTGCACAGCATTAAAGAAAAAGAAAGTGTAAAGACATTTCACTTTTTTATTGTTGTATTTTTTTTTTATTGTTAGTAGGTATTGAGTTGAGAAGGAAATAAATAGTTTGCATAAATTTCTTTTACTTCCACTACTATTTTCGTATTATTGCTGGGTGCCTGAATGATTTCGGCTGCAAAAAGATTTCAGAAGGGGCAACGCTACCCTTTAGGTGAGGTCCCCTCTTCCCATCTTCTAAAGAATAGATTATTCATTTTATTCTTAATTTATTTTTACGAAAATATTATTCTTTCTAAAATTATAACAATCGGAACTAAATAATTCGCAGTGTAGTACTCATTAAGGTTAATTTGTTTACTCAAATAAGAGTGGCGGAATTGTCGAATTTTGTAATCTTCGTACTTAATTTGTACTAGTAGCTAAATTGTTGCCCTACGACTTAAGCCGGGATAATTCTAAAGTGCGTTCATGTTGATTAAGTTTTTTTTTTAATATAAAGTTTGAAGAAAAAATTCCAAATTCCACACCTTCAACCCTATATTGTATAATGTCCTCGCCTTACCCGCAACCCTCTATTATATAATGTTTGAAGATAAAATTCCAAATTAATCGCTCGCTTCCCACTCTACCCAACCCTATATAAAGTTACAAAACCTAAGCAAAATGCACAAAAAAAAAAAAAGTGAAATAAAAATGATCAATGGCAACCCATGAAGGCCATGCATGAAATTAGATCCTACCCTCCCTCGGCTATGAAAATGAGCAAATAGCCCTTACATCTTAATCATCAATTCAAACACTAATGTTTTGAAAATTTGGACTATAAATTTTGTATGCTTTAATTATCACATGAAAGAATCACACATGAATTGAAATAAATATCGTTACTTAGGCATTGGTCATGAATTTTCCTTTGAAGGGCCACTTTTCTTTTTTACGAATTTGTTTCCCATTATAAAGGAGGAAAATAGGTTAGAATTTTTTCCTTTTACAAATTTGGCCTATTATAAAATAAAAATAAAAGTCCTTCAAACATTTTATTTTTTTACAAGTTTTTTGGAGTGAATTGTGAAGCAAAATGTTGTGGGTGAGAGTTGCAACCTATTAAAAAGTTTGTCATATAATTAGTTTATAATAGAAGTTAAGATAGATTTGTAACTTTTACGAAAAGTGAAACTATAGAATACAATTTGGCCTTTTGATTATTATTTCATAGTTCTTATTTTGCCTACCTTTTATCTCTTTTAAATAATTTTTTTTCTCTCTCTATATCATTGAGGCGTTCTTGTTAGTAAATCTTGCTTCGTATTTTTGTGTGTTGAAGAACCTATGGGGCTGAAGAAAATTTTGTAATCGAATTTTATTTGGCTTGCCTTATATTAATTTCGAAGATGCGCCGTACGGACATGATTATTAACGGAATTACGTTACTAAGTCTATTTTTATTGTCTTGAGCTTCAAATTGAAAATGATGCATGAAATCTGAAAAATCGAGTAATTCCGTGAGTGGATGTTGGTGGTGGAGGATCCCCATTAATAGACCTTGAGAGAAAAAGAGATGGAATTGGAAGAATGTTGAAGAAGCTAACTCTTTTTATTTTTTTATTTTATTCTTACATCTTTTAAAAGTACATTCAATTTTTTCTTACTATTTTCTATAATTTATTTTTAAAATAGTGATGTGATGATTCAACCTCGTGTCATATGCCTTAGACTTAATTAATTTAGATGACACATAAATGAAAAGGGTTTTAGTTAAAAATAAAATTTTAAGTATAAAACTAAAATTTACACAATTTACATTGCATGAAATCTCTTTAAAAAATCATGTTCGAAACTATAAACTACAGGAATATTTTAAAAGTTATCTCATAGTTTAGTTAACCTTAATGAGTAATACAAGTCTGCAAAACAAGGGACACATTCAATTAGTACATGAAGAAATTTGTGGCTTTCGATGTTTCCTTCATAAACACAACTTGACGCAGGTGCCGTCGCACAGAGAAGAATAAATCAATTCATCCTGAAAATATGATCCCGAACAAATCATACCACCTACATGTGATGAGTGGAACCACTTGTGTGATGAATGTGGTAGACGAGGGACTTGTAAATGGTTTATGTTATTGCTTTTGTAGAGCATGAAACAACTATGAAGGAATTGGATGATTCGAGTGGTATAAATATGTGGTAATAAACATGACAGTGATAGCGAATTTAATAGTAAGAGTGATGATGGTTTGCCTAATTGTGAGCTAATGGCTGAAGATCAAGAGCTTCTAGAGGCAACAAAGAAGAGTAAAAAACCTTGATATAGGTTGAAAGCATGAGCCCACTACTGGGTTGGGAGAGGATCATGGTGAGTGTCTAACATCTAGTGGCGAGATGTTAACCCTAGATCATAGGGTTGGGGTGTTTTAATGAGGAATGAGGTTTGAGGAATCCCTTACCAGTGGTTATGAATGACTGATTTTTCAATCTTAACTTGAGGAGGATGTGGTTACTAAGGAGATGGCGGATCTAAAATTTGTTTCCTGGAGCGTTTTTTTTATGCCCCGGGCCTCCAGGACTAGGACCCCTATTCTTGTTATTCCCGAAACGTTGAGGTTCTACCTTATTCTGAGTGTACCGATCATCAAAACTCACCCTATCAATCTCAGCCTTCGCATGGTAAAGGTGATTCGCATTCCCACCCATAGAATGATGATGAGCTTTGGATGAAGAAAATTGAAGAATAAAACCAATGCATAACACCATTAGCAAGAGAAGAATGTCAAGTTTCTTATACCCCATTGTTTTGATTTTGAAGATGATAGAAGATGTGTATTTCAACTAGTCTATTTATAATACTTAAGGTATGGTGCATTGTTATAACCTATCAAAGGTGTTTGGACTGGCGGTCCTTTTTCATTAATTCTGAATGCTTATGATTTTGTGATCGCCAAATGAATTGTTTAGTTTAGAGACTAGCGAAAAAGAATAGAAATGATTAATTCAAAGAGTAATAATAATAATAAATAAATAACTAAAAAGTTGACGGTTGCACCCTATTGGATTTTTAACAAATGGAATTGAGACGATTTAATTTAATTTGAGCTAGTTTTCAAGCAAAAGATCTGAATCCTAAATCAAATCAAATCACGATAGATCTAATTCCGAACGGAGCACCACACATTTTCTATTTATGTACGTTTAGTGCTGATCATAAGGATGCCTCCCTCGTACCTAATATGAAAGAAATGTTTTTGTGAATTCAAAAACATGTGTATAAATATATGCATATGTATATGTGTGTGTGTATAGTGAAATTTCCTTTCTCTTTGCTTTTTTCACCGAATAAAATGATTGGTTAAGAGACTAATTTTTAAAACAAATAGAAATGATTAGTTGGGGGACTAATTTTGCACCCTTTTGAATTTTTTACTAATAAAAAATTGAATTCCCATAAATAGGGTTTTATGGGCTCTTATGTTTGGTTTTAAAGAAATCCTTTGAATTGCAAAATGATGTTGATGAAAATATGGGTCTTTATGGGCGTTTAGTACTAATCATAGGGATGCCTCCTCCCTCATGCCTATTATAAAACCCAAGCTTTGTTTACTTTCAGAATGTTTATTAGCTCACCACTTCTTTGAAGTTCTTGAGTGACTTTTTTGAGTTTATGATACTTTTCAGGGTCTGATGGTCTATTTATAAACTCCAAAACAAAAATTGATTTTGTGACACATCCACCTTTAACACACTAATATGTATACAAGAGCGCACTCATCCATTATCCACTAAACGATTCCTTATTATTGACATGGAAATAGAATCATATACAGTACACTGAATATCGTACTACAGGACATATTACAACACAAAGGACTGCTTAAAGCAACAAAAGCTTAGCTATTTAGGCGATCCCTTTCCCCTTGTCGTCACCACCACTCACATACGGGTTGTTACGTAACCTATCTAAAAAAGGTTAAAACCAACAAGAGTAAGTGTGAATGAACATTCACTAAAGGGATAATCAATCAAGTGCATGCTCAAGAAAGATCAATACAACAAATTCAACACAGTTTAACTTGAACCATCAACCACTAAGAGACCCATAAGATCATAAACGGTATGTCTGTTCAAACCCAAACACAGCGTCTACTCAACGTATCAGGGTTCGTCAACCAGCCAATACAGCCTATGTGTGCATTAACCCAAGCACAAGGTCTCTCATTCCCGGTTTCGCAGTTGTTCATCTCGGTCGATAGGTTCAAATGCAACATTCAACAATCAACATAACAAGTGGGACCGAGCAAAAAGGTTCAACGACGTTCAAATCAACGTTTGAGGTGCCAAACAACTATAATAACAATAATTAGAATAGTGGGTTCAAACGATTATTTCTAATCATAGCTAAATCAACAAATCAGGCTCAAATAACAAATGCAACCACAATTCTGATGAACAAATAAATATAGATATTTCGAATAATGTCCGAAGTAGCAAATAAGAATAAAATATTAATAGGTAGAGATATATTTAGGAAAAATTGAGATATTTCAACAAAAGGACTGAAATACCTCGCTAAAGAATAAATCTCAAGTAAAAGAATATATTTTCCCTTATAAACAATAAACTTTTCTTACAAAGAATAGATTACCCTTACCTAAATTGTTCATTAGGTCAACATTGGTCTCTTTTTCTTTCCTTCCTGTGGCTTCTCACGTCTTTCTTCCCTTTTTCTTTTTTTTGTTCTCTTCTTTTTTTTTTTCCCCCACTCCGCGCTCCCGGGTCTCTCTCTCTCTCTCTCTCGTTCCTCTTCGTTTTCTTTCTTCTTTTTTTTTTTTCATCTCCTGTACCATCTAGCTTGATATATATATATATGTAAGGTCAGCATCTTGGCCGACTTGCCGACTTAGTGAGATTGCTCACTAAGTCGGCCCCCACCTTGCCCACATGTGTAGTAACATTAGTTTATATATATATATATATATATATATATATGATATCATACATTATTTGTATTAGAATAATACATTTTATATAATTTGAATATAATGTACACGTTATAAAATTATTACTATATGAGCTAGCTACATGCGTATATAAATAATCAAGTGTTGTACATCCACCTATTATGCTCTTCACCTTATTTCCAATTCCTAAATTATTAATGGATTCCCAATTTCATCATTTGATTACGCTGTTACTATACTTTACGTAACATCGCACCTATCTATCCATTTTCAGTCCTATTTTCACATCTTATTCAAGTTGAAATAAAAATTAAATAAAAATTTACAGATATCACAGATTTGATTTAGAATTAGATCTACTTAATAAATGATATGTTTAAAAAATTCAAAACAAGAATTAGTTTAATTTAAAGATGAATTTGCATGTATTTACTTCCATTATATATCAAACCAAAAAGGATCTGATTTCTATACATTTGCTCCGATTTACACCTTAAAATTATATTAGCCTAAAAATATCCCCGTATTCTCCTTTATCTTTTCTCTCTCTCTATCTCCTCCCTCCCTCCTCTCCCTTATTATCTCATCTCCCCCCTCTCTCTACTCTCCTCCTATTAAAATTATTATTATTATTATTATTATTATTATTATTATTATTGCATCAAATAAAATTTCTCATATTTATTATTTTTAATATTATCATTAGTTTTCAAACTAATAAATTTTTTCATTGTTATTAATATTTTATAATAGAAATTCTCATATTAATTATTATTATGCCTATTTTTATCTAGATAATCTTATGGTTTTATTTTTGAAGAAAAAATATATTAATGAAGAAATATTTTTATTTAATAAATGAGATTATTATTTATGATATAGAGGCTAGCATTGTAAACTTCGAAAATCCTTATAATTTTTATCACTAAAGGTGAAATTAAAATGATTTTATTTGGGCTGATCTTCAAACACCGCATTTAAATTCTAGATCGGTTTCATGATTTGACTCCAAATGGAGCATGAAGGTTTTATCTAATGGGTAATTTCAATTTTCTTCCATGTGGGAAAGTGGACCTGAAACTTCCTTAGGATAGAGGCCTAACTCGCCTAATCTAAACATGCCAAGATTTGTTCTCTCTAACCTTTATACAATGTTAAACACATCCATAATTCTTTGTGTTTATAATAGATTATAGTTTATGGTTCCAAATAATCTCGAACCTGACTGTCTTTAAATTTAATTAGTTTTCGTACTCAAATTCATTATACCAAATAATCTCGAACCTGACTGTGTCTAAATTTAATTAGTTTTCATACTCAAATTCATTATATTATGGGCATTTTTTTAACACACCAAAATATTGCACGAGGGTAAAGAAAAAAAAAGTGAAAAGAAATTTCACTTTTTTATTGTTCTTTCTTTGTTGTCGGTGAGTAATTGAGTTGAGAAGAAAATAAATATTTTGCATAAATTTTTTTTACTTCCATTGTTATTTTTTTGTTATTGCTGGGTGCGTAAATGATTTCAGTGGTAGAAAGATTTCAGAAGGGACAACGCTAGCCGTTAAGTGAGGTCCCATCTTCCCATCTTTTAAAGAATAGGTTTTTTATTTTTATTCTTAATTTATTTTTACAAATATGTAATCCAAATTAGTGGAAGTTGGTGCCTTGACAAGTGTCCTTGGAGCATAACCATCCGGTGAGAGTTCATGTTCGGGCAAGTTTTGTATAGTATATAAATGTTTTGTAATTTGTAAAAAAAAAATGAAAATATCAAGATTTAAACCGTTAAAAAATCAAAGGTCAGATTTTCCTTCACGTGTTTTTTTCTCATTAACCGAGTCAGCACTCTTCATGACTTATTAAATAGTGTTAAAGTTCCATCCACTAATACTAAATTGCAACACTTAATATACTTTAGGATAAATTTGTACAAAAATAAAAGATTAGAATTTAAATTACAATATGCTAAAGTGCAAGATTTTATGCACCATTTGACCTTTTCTCTGTTTTATTTGTCACTAATGTTGAATAGTTAGAGCACTATAGGTTCATGTAGATGTAGTAGACATGCATAGTACTTTAAGGAAAATAAAAAAGGCAAAAAAAAAGTATAAAAATAAGTTTGATTAAAAAATTGTTACACAGGATGGATAAGGTACATTGTAAACGTATGAGAAAGACAAGAAGAGTAATTATTAAATCTTGAGGCCTAAATTCTCTGTTATAGAGGAGCGACTTGGATCAATGTCATGTAGAAAAATATTTTGAAATGAAAAAGAGGTGTGTGAGCGATTATAAGTTGGATGGACATGGAGCTTATGAAAGTTGAGGATGGAGCTTAAAAATAGAAAGATAGAAGAGTGATGCATAATAAATAGAGGAGGGAAAGCTTTTCTTAAGATGCAATGTCTAATCGATTAAAAATATAATAAATCATTAGAAAATTTTCACATTGGTATCTCATAATATTTGATATTATCCCTCATTTTATGATAATAATAATAATAATAATCACCATCATCATCATCATCATAAATATCATATTATTATTGTTCTTATGTGATATCATTCTAATATATTTTCAAAAATAAAATGAAATTATGTTAAAATTGTAGGTATAGTAAAAGTGAACATTTATTAATTACTTTGACATTTCAATTTCAATTTCACCCTTCTATCAAAGATTTTTATGGCTGCACGAAAATCAAGGTTTGAGATTTATTCAAATCTTATTCCCTTGATCAAATTTTCAAAGCTCATGATTTTAGATATAAATGATTTATAAATTTTTAGATTTGTTTCTCTATTCTCTTCGATATAAGACCTGTATAAAATATTTTTTCTTATTATTTAGACTATCAATTTTTATTTCAAAATTTTATGGGTAATTTGACACAGGTGAATTTATGGGCATTTAAGAACATTCATAACATTATGTTCAAAAATTCATCATTCCTATTACGGGTAAAAGGAAATTCTATTAGTCTTCTCATTATTATTTAGGGTATAAATAAAGTGACGAAAATCAAATAAACGATATTTAACAATATAATAATTTTGGGGAAAAAAAGCTGGTAGCTCAAAATACATTTGAAGCTCTTTTATATAGGTCTTTTATTGGAGAGAACGAATAAACGAACGCAATGAAATATAAATTATTTAAATCGTGAACTTCAAAATGTTTAAAAATTAGGGATAAATTTCGTGGGGGGAAGTAGGCAGCAGGAGAGCTTCTCTAAACCGGCTTGCAGGGAATTTCTTTTTCTTTTCTTTTTTTCCCAAGTATCGATTCCCCTAGCATTTGTATTGCATAAAAATGTGTTTGTAAGTTGGTATTGGAAATATATGGGTTTGACTTTGGTGCGGTGACTATACCAAATTTAGGTTCAGCACGCATATATAAAATATAAAAATAAAAAATAAGATCAATCCAAAATAATGCAGTTTTGGAACTTGTGTTCTTTTTTTTTTTAATATATAACAAGGCAACAGCTGCACTCAATTTATGTACACCAAACTTATGTGTAACTGATGTATATTAATTTTTCTCGGAATTATATTTGTAACTTTAAGAGTCCATATCATTTTGCAGATGCCCATAAGTCAAACCTCAAGTAGTGGGAGAGGGAACCAACCGTCGACGACACAACTTGGAAGTTTTGCAAGGCGAAGAGGCATGCACCAAATGGTTTAGATATATTACTGCAATTTTTGCAAGGTCCTAAACGTACCACTATATTTTGGTTATGGTTTCCACACTACCATGATGTAAGTGCTATTTGTTTTTTTCTTGAAATTCAGAACTCAACTTGAACGGATCCTTCGAACCCACCCGAACCTACAAATTGAGGGAGGTGAAGCATGTCCTAAGGGCACCTTCATGTGAACCATGAATGCAGATACAATCTATATACTATTGAAGGGAGCTTCCCACGCGGCTACCCTCCCCCAGTGCCCTCCTTCCTGATGCACGGGTGGGATCCCCGGAGATGTGGTAAAGCACACCATAACTCTATCCAACTGTTAGTGGGACCATCTTTCATGATGCGCCGCTAAGACCTGTTTTTTTAAAGAGATAGAAAATCACGTCATAAATCTTCTTTCAGTAAAATTAGAACCTAGGGGGCCTCATTATACTTCAAAGACTTTCTCACTACACCATGCTCGGGAAAGCATGTAAGTGCTATTTTTGTTAAGAATTTGCGACCGCAGGTGTTATTTTTTTATCAAGTGCTAGTTTTGTTGAGATAGTGCGATATAAGGAAGGTCTGTTGATCGAATGAAATTATATTCTACTTGAGTATAAAATAAGATATATGTGAGGCTTGAGTATACAATAAGAATTCAATGAGTCTTTTTCTTTTCTTTTCTTTCCCATGTCCCTTTTTCATGTTCAGCCAAAGAATGCAATATTTAATGTAATTTAGGAGAAATTTGCAATAAATTGAAAAGATCGGCATTGAAATCGTAAAAGAAAAAAAATTAGGATTTCAATTGTGAGAGTATCAAAGATCAGGCTTTTTTCCGCGTGTTTTCCTCTCATTAACCAACTGAGTGTGACATGTGAAATAGTGCTAATATTCCATTCATCAATGCCAAATTGCAACACTTAATATATTTTAGAATAAACTTGTAAAAAATAAAAGATTATAATTTAAATTACAATAGGCTAAATTTCAAAATTTTTTGCACCATTTGAGCTTTTCCAAAAAGCTAGTAAACTGATGTTTATGGAAAATGGAAATTACATTAATTGTAAGTCTATTAAAGATAAGCATTTATCAATTACTTTAAAATTTTAATTTTACCCTTCTATCAAAGGTTTCTGTAGTTGCACGAAAATCAAGGTTTGAGATTGATTCAAATCTTATACCTTTGATTCCAAGCTCATAAGATTTTAGATTTAAATGATTTATAAATTATTAGATTCGTTTCTTTGTTCTCTTCGATATAAGACTTATATAAAATATTTTGAGTTATTATTAGGATTATCTATTTTTGTTTCAAAATTTTATGGATAAATTTAACACCGTGAATTTATGGGTAAATTTTTTAAGAACATTTATAACATTATGTTCAAAAAGTCATCATTCCTAACAGGAAATTCCATTAGTCTCCTCGTTATTATTTAAAAAATTATTGCCATATTCCAGACATGACAAACAGGGAAAAAAAAAAAAAGAAGGAAGAAAAAAAAAATTATCGAAAGAAAATTTTCACTTATTCAAAATATATATTTTTACTACGACTAAATCTTGGACAAGTACGAGTTCATTGTTTACTACTTAAAAGAAGCAAAATTCCAAAAATTGGAATCTGGCATTTTTCAAAACTACAAAATTGACATACGGAACAGAGAAACAATTACGGAAAATATTATTTGATATATTCACTCTTTCAATCCATGGAAGCTTGAATTTCTTGTAGAGTTCGTCCTTTGGTTTCAGGTACCACTTTGATGATGAAAACAACAGATACTGCACAGACTGCAGCAAACAGGAAAAATGTACCTGCAGAAAAAAAAAAACATAAATGAATAAAAATAAAAACAGGCATCAATCGAATCACTACAATAACTAGTCTCGACCCCTTGTGAGACTCTCAACAGGTTCGCTCTGCATGGGCTCTGCATGCGGACTGTTAGCGGACGAAGCAAACGGACCCAACACAACTTGCTCTGATACCATGTTAAAGTTTGGAGACTTCGATCTCAAAATAAATTGTTTTCGACCCATCATAAGATTCATAACACTACCTCAAGTGTAGGCGCAACATAGGATCTAAATGTGGACTATAATAAGGGGAAAAAACAAATGGGCCTTCTAATAATATGTCAAACTCGGGATTACTTTTCATCCCAAAATCAATTGGCAACAGATGGTTATGTCAATCATCTACGATAACTAGTCATGACCCCGGGCGAGACTCACAGCAGGTCGCACGAATCCCATAAGTCGTGATTCCAAGAATCCAATCAAAAATGTGCAGATTACTTGGAGACAAAAGGAATGAATCGCAAAACGTACATTGTGAGCTCCAGTTCATGAGGAAACTGAAAGAATAGGACACAGCTCCAGAGCAAAACCAGTTCACCAGTGCCACTAAGCTTCCACCAATTCCCTGTGTGTTTATTGGGAATACCTGCAAATGGAAGGAATTGAACAAAAGAAAAGTCTTAACATATCTAGATTTTCAATTCCATGCCTAGCTATTCAGTGTTCAATATCAGTGGGTCATTTCACAAGTTCATTTGTTACCTCAGACATCATAATCCAGGGAACTGAACCCAACCCAATTGAGTAGGCTGCCATGAAGACCTGGAAGAACAAAAAAACACAGAAGGAATTGAGATTGACCTGTTCAAAGGGGTGGATCATGGTGAACAAGGCTCGTAATTCTTTTACGAGTTTGATCCGTTTCTAGGAAATAAATTTGAGGAGACTCAAGACAGCAATGTATTAACTTTTTTTATAAATCAACATGCATTCCCCTTATGCGCATAATGTTTACTTCTTGCACTCCAAAGTTGAAGAAAATCAAGACTACCACCAGTCAAATATGCCATAGACATACCAAATGCAGCCAAATTAAGTGAATTTTATTACTTTCCATGTAATAGATATTTCAAGACCGGTCAAATGATATCAAAGTCTTTACGAAGTCTCTATATCTCAAATCAATCGACATTGGCTACTTTCCAAACGAATTACTCAATTTCCACTAGAACAAGGCTGCCTATTGTGCTCCAAAAACATTACTCAATTACCATGATGCCTGTGACTGCAAGGATCGGGACCATGTTTGATGCCAATTGATGAGCCTGATCGACAATAAGGAGAATACTCAGTGTAAGCTTGATAAGAGAATAGATAAAGAGATTCAAATCACTTGAGAACAAATAACTGCAGATTGCCAATCAATCAAATTTACTTTAAGCTTGAATTAAGTACCTTCAGAAGGAAGGAAACACCAGTTATCAGGCCGCCAAGGAACAATCCATATGCAGACACCTAGAATCAAGAACAAATATGCATTAAAGAGTTTTCCCCTCTTTAGTATGAGCTGGTGAATTTCCCAAACATGGAACAAATAGGGATGCTTCAACAATTATGCCTATATACCAATAAAAGGGGTCTTCTCCCAGCCCTGTCAATTAACCCCGCGCCGAAAGCCGTTACAACAACCTGAAAAGGAAACATAGTTTTGTTACAAATGACCTTCACGTACAAGTGTGTGAGGAGACAGGTTTTACAGAGGGTCCAAACCTGAAGAGAACCATAGAGAATACTCCCAAGATTTGGAGGGACTCCTGCAATCATAGATCAATTAGGATCAGTTTTATTTAAAAATGATGAAAAAAAAGACTCAGTTGTTCATATAAAGCAATGCAGGTTCACCTGCAGACACGAAGATCTCGCCCGCATAAAAGACAATCCCATTATACCCTGAACACTGCTGGAAAAACATTAATCCAGCTCCAACCTGTTTTGACACAGAGGAAAGGGGGGCACAAAAACAGTTTTTTAAAAAGAAAAAAAAAAGAAAAAGGTCAACCAGTTAATCTCTCCAACGGCTGAAGCATGCTTACAGTGAGGGCACGGAGGTTTCTCTTCTCAAGCAAATCCAGTATCGTAGCCTTAGGAAGGAGCTGCTGAGCCACTATGTAATTCTGTTACAAAAATAAGGAAAGGCCACCATCTTTATCTTTCTAACATATTGTCATTAAGAAAACGTAGCAGAAATAATGAAGATGATGTACAAGGAACCAAACATTAGTTAAAATAGCTAAAAGGATCAAACATGAACGTTATTTGTAAGTGAAAGGAATAAATACTGTTAGCTCAGTTGCTTCCTCAGAAATGTCAGCATCGGCTCCCCGAAGCTTCAGTAGTGCAGCTTCGAACTCCTTCTGGAGGCCAACCATTGCCTGCAGATATCAAAATGATGGAAGTTTTCATTTAGAATTAAAATTATTTGTTTGGCACAACATGGCTTTCATTTTAATTCAATTCATTTTTTCTCATTTGAAATGTGCTAAGAAGTTATTTGGATTAATTAACTTTACCATACCAATCTCTTTGGTTTTCAAAAGGAAATGGGAAAAATAATTGCCTAAAATAATAAGGTTGAAATGGTTCAACCTTTTGAACCTAAGTATTCCTTAAAAAGGTTGAAATGGTTCAACATTCAAGGGTTTTGCGATGAGGTAACGGATGCCAATACGAACAAATTTTCAGTAACCTTACCAGCCATGTAGGTGACTCTGGAATGAAATTGAGCCCTCCTAGTAGAACTATGCTGGGGACAATTCCTGAAAGTACAGCCCACTATAAGTAAGCTACAAGCAACCATTTATGAAAACATTTTATGACTGGCCCCTAAATGAAATCGGGGAGTTGGGGGCCTGTCTAGTTATGGGGAATTACATCATGTTTGGTAATATAATACTAATTCCATGAAGATATAACATGTAAGGAGTAATATTTTTGTGGAACATAAGTGAAATGGCTACTCCCATGGAGCGTAGCATTAGTCTATCGTCGTTTCCACGTACTGTCTTCGAGTTAAAATGTCATTTTTTGTAATGCGATTAGAAAAGCAAAGTTTTCCAACTAACTTAAACATGTTCCCTGTTTTTTCTACACTTAAGATCATCGAGAAGACAAGGGTTTCCAATAACTTTATATGAATAGCTAGAATCATAATATATTTAGGTTTAACTTTTGGAAATAAAAAGTGGAAATATTTTCCATAATAAACAAGTTGTCAGTAATCTTGAAATCATATGCTACCTGTTAGAGCGAGTTTCCTCCATGGTACAAATGCACCGATTAAAAAGGCAACAGTCATTCCTGCATAAAGGAGCACCTGCAGATCGAGCACGCAGAGAGTAAGCAAGCACCCTGACATGAAGTTTGCTGCTAAATCTAAATAAGATGAAACCCTTCAATTCTTAAAAATTGTTTTGTCACATGACTACATCTACTAATCTGACTAACAGAGACTTTGCTCAAACAGATTGCATGGCCAATTCTTCTTTGCATGCCCCTAATAAAGAAGATGACTGTCTATAACTTAAGATTTGTTCGACCTGGTTGGCCGTTGATAGCGCTCCACGGAGTTCTCTGGGGCTTATCTCAGCTATGTACACTGGCACCTGTCCAACCCCATAGAGAAAAGGGACATGAGTCTCATGAATACATCACTAACATATCAGCCAGTAATTTATTATAGTAAAAAAAAAAATCAAAAGAGAGAAAAGCATATATACCACATAGGAAATAACACCAATACCAAATCCTGTTGAAAATCTCCCAATTACTAGCAGCACAGATTCCTTAACATAAATGCAGATATAGAGTCAGATTCCAAGTTATCACGGTTACATCAAGAGGAAACTGAAAGTAAGAATGAATAACACAAACCATAGATAAGTAAATTGCAAGCCATCCTCCAATGCAGCAAATGGATGAGATCCTCAAGGCCTTTGTACATAACACAAAACCATACAAACTTAAATGAGCCAATACGTTTATCTTATGTATATCAGATACTAATTAGCTCCTTCACGTAATGATCTTGTCATGTTTTGTTCATGTTACTTGCCACTCCATTCTGCCTAATTCACTTTAAAACTCATAGAGCAATCAAGAATACATATTCCACCTATGGACAGACCAAGAATACATATTCCACTCCTAACTCTTCGGAATAACTATTTTTTTTTATGTAACCTATTCCGCTCATCATCTATAGAAATAGCTATTCCCTACATATTCTATTCCTATGAAATAGTTCCTCCATTCCTACACTATTACAGCCGGCAGACCAAAGTAAGATTTGAATAAGCTTAAAGAAACTTTCATCTTTTCTTACCCCCTTCCGGCCAACAAAATCAGCAATCGACCCACTTGTGATGGCACCAAGCATCCCACCAACGGTCAACACAGACCCAAAAAACGAGTACTGCATTTAACAGTTTGTCATTCTAGAAAATCTACCAAGAGGGCAAGAAATACAACAAAAACAACAACAACAACAAAGACATGGGCAAACCTGTGAATCAGAGAGTTTAAGCTCCTCCTTAATTTCAAACTCCGCAGGTGCAGAATACCCAACCTACAAGGGAACAAATAAAAAGAATATAACCCACATATAAGTACTTAAAATATTTTTATTTTTAAGAAACCAGAAACTGGTAAAATTTGACAGGCTTCTTTCGGTCATAAACACAAACGCACGACGTGCATCAATACTCACACAGGATCCAAACTCGAACGAGCCGCATACCGCGACAAATGTACATAAAAGAACCATCCAAAGGGCACCATGGTTCCTGATTTGGGCCACTTCTTCATCCTTGTTCTGCCCCATGAGAGGCTCAGACAGGTTTCCATGCCCAACCCCCACATCTTTCTTCGTGGCCATGTCTTCCTCCTAAATATATTTCCTCAAGTTCTGGGAAGAAGAACCAAGAAATCCAATTGAACCCTCAATTGAATCTCATATTCTAACTAGAAGAAGAATAAGGAGAGTGATGAAGGCGCGAGTCCTTAAGGACCTTAGCCATGGCATAAGGAGAGACATCATGAAATGCGCAGAAAACTCTGGTTCCTTGAATTTCAGGGGCAACCAATTTATACCCACAAAAATGTTAAACTTGGTAAATAGCGGATGACAGTGACAACCGGATGAAGATTTTTTGTGGGAAACAGTAAGAAAATGCCAAATTAGCTGAAGCATTCATTAAGGTGAGACAATTCCAGGTAACGCCCATTGGGAAATACTTAAAACAAGTTGTCTTTCGCTATTTGCCAGCCAAAAGGAAAATTCTTGGGGTTTCTTTGGGATCAATGAATATTGCACTTTTGGGGAGTGAAGGATTGAGGAAAACTTTTACCACCACCCCGTTCAAGCTTTGGACCGGTGATAATTGAATATATTTGTCAATATACAGGTGGCAGGGGTGCTAGGGAGACCTTCACCGTAGGCTCCACCAAAAATAATTATAAGTCTCACCATTAATTATGCATTTGACTAACAGTTTCTGAAAGTTATCTCCATCTCATGCTATGATCACGGGAGAAGGTTTTTTCATGGAGGATATGGTTGTGATGTGGAGATGAGTAGAGCCAACTTGCACCAAATCATGATATCTCCATTCATTTATTTTTCTTAAAACATATTTAAAATGGTAGAAATAGAATTTGGATTCTTTCCATTTGTGACTAGAAATGAACATGTTCATTTGACCTATGAAGGAAATATTGAGTATTTTAGATGCAATCTAGTCATATCTGTAACATGCAATGAGAAGGCAATATTTTACAAAAATATTTAAATTAAAATATGAAACTAATAACTAAGTCCGCATTTAGAATATGTGACATTCATCTAAAGGTTATGAGTGCTCACCGATCCAAAATTTTCAAATTTCCCCAATTCTTGATTGGCAATCCGTAAATTTGTTCGAAAAATTTTAGGTAAATTTATCGGAAAATAGAAGGAAAATTAGGTTTGTTCGATAATTGAAAATTTTGTCAAAAACCTTTTTACTGTTTGATACAATCGAGCTCATCGAACGAAGGTTTTGGCTGAAAAATCAATAAATTTGTTAGCATTAAGGGTCTAGCATTTTCATTGAATTGTAGTAGAATTTCAGTTTTGGTCAAAAAACCGGCTAAATTTGATTTATTGATCGGAACTTTTGATGGAGAAATAGTCAAAAATATATTTAAATTCTGTCCAAGAAAAATAATAATTCAGGAAAAAAAAAAGGTCAAAAAGTTATATTTCGGTAAAAAAAAAAAATGTTTTCCCTCATTTTCTAGGGGAAAAGCAATGAAATTTCAAATTCGATTTATCAATCAGATATTTTTTCGATTTGGAAAAAAGAAGGCTGAAAGTGTTTTTAGGAGGAACTTTATAATTTCAAAAAATATTTTTTAAAAATAATATTCTGATAAAATAAAATAAAATAAAAATCCCATCTATTTGCCAAAACAAGCACCCCAACCAAGGGACACGTAATGTGGGAAAATCGCCGTTTATCATGTTGAATGGAATCTCCTTGTCTGATCTGGCTGGAATATTCCTCGCAGAACGGGTAGAATCTGGGGTAGGGTGGCCTTTGGGGCCCACCACATGATGACCTGTCGTGGGTCCCATGCCTTTCTGGAGTATCCCGGCGTCCACGTCAGAGTGACCCAGTTCAAGGGATGATTAGGCCGCCAAAAACTCCATTATAATGCCCAATTATTTGAGTGTGGCCACCTCGCCCCCAATAATTTGGGGGACAAACTAATGGCGGTTGGGACCTTGTATCATGGGTGGTATACTATTTGGCCTAATAATGCTCCAAAATTAATTTTTTAAATAAAAGTACATTCGGTGGACGATTCATCACTCCACGTCATGTGAAGGGTGGATCCCATTTAAGCTCGTAAGTTGTTCATCTTCACTGGTTGGATTTATAACGTATTTTTTAAGGAAAAAACTAGCATTATTATATTATATGCACGTTCTCAGTCCAATTTTCGTACTAAACATGATGATGTGGTAAATTTTTGAACGGTTCTTTATTTTTGTTTTACTTAACATCTTTCAGAAATGACTGTTTAACTTTTTCCACCTGAGTAATTTAATGAAAAAACTAATCTAATTATGTGGGGTCTTTTGTTTTTTCTTTCCTCTTTTTGGACATGCATACCATACCAAAGTTGAGCGCAGTATTTGCACCAAAGTTAAATTCTAATTTAATATAAAAAAAATGTATAAAAAATATACAAGTAGTATTTCTCCTCCCATAGCTCGGACCCTCTTTTTGTTCGTGAAAATAAGTTGGACCACCTTTTGTTTCGGGGGAGGAGGTTTTGTATTTTATCCTATAAAGGTTGGGCCATTCACCAAAATTCGGTTACATCCCTAACAATAGACTTTGGAGCTTATTGGTGCCAACCCACGGGAGTAATAGTTTTGCGGGCAATAGACTGTCTCATTTAAAACTTTCACACATCGGCCTCCTGCCGGTAACAAAATCTGTCCCTATCCGTAAAATAATTTATATGATCATTTCACATAAAAATCTGTCTAAGGTAAGTATAGCGCATACACATAAAAAGAAAAAATATATATAAAACAAGAAAAAAAAATTATGTCATTTTCGATCTTGTAATTTGTTTTAAATATCACAAGGTAATTTTTATACTTAATTTATGTGTGATTGCTGCATATTAATTTTTTTAAAAAAATTGCTTTGTAGTAAATTTTGGCGGCTTCCGGTCCATGATAGACCAAAATAAATTAACATTGTCTCAAAATAACATAATATGTCCTCTGGAGCGGCGCCAAGTTTTAAAAAAAGCGTGGGGGTCAAAAAAAAAAAGAGGAGGAAAAGACGTATGACTGTAGTCGGCTAATTGGGGCATGCATGAATCAAAACATTAATCTGCAAGGGCTACGTCGGGAATTTTATACAAGGGGACAAAATTTATAGTAATTTTCTTTTTCGTTAAATCAACAGGAGATAATGACAATTTTGCTAAAAAAAAATCACATTCACAAGTTTTTCCCGACTTCAGAAATTAAGAGAAATTATCAAGAAGTAGTAAACTATAAATTTTGAAAGAGAAAATATAATTTCAAGTTGTATAATTAAGAAAACAACCTAAAATAAAAGTGCACTAAAGTGAAAAAAAAAATGAAAATAAATGACCTAAAATAGGAGGCAAAAGCCGAGGCTAGAGAATTTTTGAGGAAAAGTAAGGGGGGAAGGACTTGGTCAGAGTTGTAATTAGAGTAAAAAAAAATATGGATAGATAACCTTTTAAGAATAAGAGGGGCAGCAAAAGTGTCTTTTTTTAAAAGAAAATTAACAAAAACAAGAAAAACACTTAGGCTAGAAACATAATTATTGAGAAAGTGAAAGACATGATCAATATTTCAGATAAATTAAGGGAGGCAATTGCTCCTTGATGCAAAGGGTGCAGTCACCCTTGTTTATATGGGGTGGTGAAACGGCGCCATCAACTAACAATATGACTAAAATTTATCATTTTATTAATTTTTTACGTACTAATGTAAAATCTCACATTTCTATCAAAATTAAATAAAATTAATTTATGATTTATTTATAACATGACAAGGAAAGGTTGGCGAGCCCAATTGAAGAAAATATCTTAACACCTTTTCTAGAGCAAGTGTTTTTGGGTTTTATTTTGAATCTCAACCTAACGAAATTTGATCATTCTCATCTCTTAATTGTCGGCACCCTCTTCTGGGGTTTTTTTTTTTTTTGGCTAATCCGTATCCTCTCACTGTCTGAATCACACGAGTCTAAAACGGTCAGGTTTCAATTGGAGAAGAACTAACGTGACCCCTCAAATCAGATTCCAAGTAAATCGATAAATATTATGAGGAACCTGACTCATTTTCAGATAGGTTCAATACCTTAACACGCAGCCAACCCCGTGACGTCGGCACCCACTCCTGTTTCGTTGGTGAACTTGATTGATACTTTTCTTCTTTTATTTTGTTTCTCCCAAAAAATTACACTTAGCTGTCAAAGCTGTTCATTGTTTTGGCATTATTTTAAAAAGGACAAAAGAGAGAGAGAAGCATCCAAGATTAGAAGGAATAGGAAGATCCGCCCTCTAACGTGCTGCGATTGGGAAGGGGAACAGAGATTCGGAAAATTAAAAAAAAAAAAAAAATACAGAGAAAGAGTGTGAGAGGAGATTGAAGATAATAGAAGAAAATGAGGGAAAACTGAAGGAAATGTTTTTTTAAGGTTTCAGGTTTTCTACACGCAAAAGGCCAAAACGGTGCCCCACTGCCCATGCAAAAATAGGTGTGGCTTCACACGATTGGCCATTACCAGATGTGACTCGACTACAGTTAGTTCATATTTGGGTTACGGATCAATGATATATCCAAATTATTTTACAAGACAATTTTTGTTTGTTTAATATTTTCATGAACCAATTAATATTTTTCTTACCAAAAAAAATATAAACTAATTAATATTTTCTTATAATGGAAATATAATGACAATTCTGCTGAAAAATTCACATTTATAAGTTTTTCTCGACTTCAAAAATCAAGAGAAATCATCAATATATTTTCTTGAAATTAGGAAATCGGAGGAAATTAAGAGAAACTACCAACAGGGAGTATTTAAAGAGAACAAAATATAATCTTAATTGTATAATTGGGAAAATAACCTAAAATAAATGGACACTAAAAGTGAAAAAATGAAGAGAAATGACCTAAAATAAGGGACAAAGGCCGAGGGTAGGGAATCTTTGATTAAAAATAAGGAGTGAGGGGCGAGGACTTGGCTAGAGTTGTGATTAGAGTGAAAAAAAAATATGAATAGATAAGTTTTTGAGAAAAATAAGAGCTAGAACCATAATTATTGAGGAAAGTCAAACACATGATCAATACTTTAGAAAAATTAAGGGGGCCAATTGCTCCCTTATGCAAAGGGTGTCGCCACTCTTGTTTATATGGGATGATGACATAACATCATCAACTCACACCATGATCAAAATTTATCATTTCATTAAGTTTTATGTGCGAATTTAAAATCTCACATTTCAATGAAAAAAAATAAAGTAAAGCTAACTTATCATTTGTTTGCGGCATGATTAGGAAAGGTAGGGCGAGTCCTATGGGAAAAAAGACTTTTAAAACCGCTTATGAAGCAAGTGTTTTTGGTTTTTATTTTGAATCTCACCCTACCAATTTTTGATCATTCCTGTCTCATAACTGCGGGCGCCTTTTTCTCTCTGTGAATTTGATTGACGATCTTTTTTGTGGGTAATACTAGTCATTTAAAAAAAAGTAATTTCATTAAAATTGGATCACTTACATATGGGGATGAATTCCAAACGTGTGATGAATGAATTATATAGAGCTCATCGATACATGGGAGTTATGAGATTTAAATGGGTTTTGTTTTCTCCGGAGGAACAAATAGATCGGCCCTCTCACATGATGTGATTGGGAGGGACAGAAGGAAAAGACAAATTAAAAAAAGAAAATACAGAGAAAGAGTGTGAAAGGAGACCGAAGAAAATAGAAGAAAAATGGGGGAAAATGAAAGAAGTGTTGTTTAAGGTTTCGTGTTTTCGACGCGCAACAGCCTAAAAAAAAAAAAGGAGAAGAAAAGAAAAAAAGATGCGGCTCAACATGATTGGCCATTCCTAAAAAATATGTCAAAATTATTTTATGACTCAGATCATGTTATGTTATGCAATGAGCAAGTTAATCGAATTGGGAGTCGAGGGCTCAATTTTACGACATAATTTTATGTCTCTTCCAGTATTTTTATAAATCAATTAATATGATTCTTACTAACAAATTAAATAAACTAATTAATATTTAAGAAAAATTATAATTTTAAATTCTAAAAAATACAAATATCCTAACTAGAAACACACTTGGATGAATCATGAGCCGATAAAAATGGACAAGTAAAATAATAGGTCAAAATTATTTTATCCGTGAATTGAATTGAATTATCTTATGAGCAAGTTAGATATGCTAGTGAGTTATGACTGGGTTCGCCAACCCTAATAATGAATAATCACGTAAGTTTTTATTATTAGTATAAAGGACAAATCCACACTCTTTTTTTCCTTACAAAAAAGGTTAAAGCCTGTGAAATAGAGAATAAAAAATTATTTTATAATTCAATATAATAAAAATTTGAATCCCTAACTCATATAATAGGATAATAATTTATTATCAATTAAGCTAATACTTACATATAAAGAGAAACTGGCTCTAATAATAAGTAATCACCCGAGGCTTTATCATTTGCATAGAGGGAAAACCTTTTCCCCGATGTTTGGTGCCAATGGGATGAAACTAGCATGGGGGGTGAAAACGGATTGAAGGGTCACATCTTTGCACAGTAAAACAAATTTTAAATGAAACGCACTGGCCTCGTTGCTCACCAATCACGCCAAACCAAATTCATTTTCGACCTCTTTCTATAATTACCCTTGATTTCTAAACTTATTACCAAATTAAACATCATTTGAATATATTTCTCAAAATAAATGCCATGCCACTAAGTTTATAAATAATTAATTCTTATTTTACTTTTACTCACACAAAAGGAGAAAAGCTAAATTTTTATAGGAAATATCTCTTACTCTTGTAATGGGAAGAGTCTCTTTCAATCAATCAACTTTTTAATTTCATGAAGGATAAATTTAAGATTCCTAAACTAGGTGCCCCTAAATAATTTAAAAGTAAAATTATAAAAGATAGATGTATCACAAATTTATTCTGGCACACGTTATCATTTACTAAAATAGCGTCTATAAAATTTATGTTATACAAATCTTTTGTAATTTTATTCTGAAATCCTTTGTATACATAGAATTATTGAAATCGATTAGGGGTGTGCAGGCGGGTAGGTAATTTAGTTTTGGATCATTTTCTATCCAACTCACTTAAGGCGAGTAATGAGAAATATCATCCAACTCTTCTTGGTTTTGAGGTGGATTGAGTGTGTTTTTTTTCTTATCCGACTAAAAAAAGGTCAGATGGAGTAAGTCAAAATATGAAACCTATTTTACCAAAATAAAGCACCAGCTACAACTATTATACATTATTAATTTGTTAGCTCAACGTAAGCGCAACATACTAAATTTACTCGATAAACTTCAACAGCAACTAATATACTACAATAATTCAATCCAACAACAACAAGCATACTAAATTATCAAAATTTAATCATAAGGGACGCATTAATTCAACAACAGGTAACCATATTGGGATGGAGGAGGTTTTATTAAGTCATGTTAGTTTTAGCATACTATTACTTGGATGTGTATATATTTAAGAAAAAAAATACTGTTAAAGCAGTCAACTCATGTCTAATCAACTCAAGTAAATGCCACCCAAATACCTAATCCAAAAAATTTAACTCGTTGGCTTTGCAAGTGAATCAATTAAGATTGGATTAATTTTGTGAGTGAGACGAGATTATCTTGCACACCCATACATACCATAAGTGGAGCTCTCACGTATACAAGGCCTTACTCTCACGTGACAGTGCTGAGATTTATCTCGAATTGTCCAAGAATAATACCCCCTAGTACACGAAAAAACCTTTAAAAATAACCATGGAGCAAACATTATTAAAAGGGTAATTCGAGGAGTCCCTTTCAATCAACCAATCAATCCTGTGACCCATTTAATCCCAAAAATAACATTTAATAATGAAGGGAGGAACCATAATAGAGGGCAACAAATCAAGGACCTCCAACGGACAAACGGTTATCAATCGAAACGTCCAATCTTCTCAAACGGTCCATCATTCTCCGAGTACTTCCAACATCCCCAAAAGCTTCTTGGGCTTTGCTGCGTACACCGTACGGACCCCGACCCCGACCCCGTGTGCATAGCATTTCCCGAAACTCCTACGCGCATGCTTGCTTGTCATGGAAAACTAAAATTTAATTTGTTAAAATTATTTACGTGGTGGCGTGTTTGATTGGCATATATTTAATTTCAGCTCTCAAAAATAAAATCGAAACTAAATTTTGTTAATGTAATTGAAAGGATATATTTACAAAATCATGATTTTAACCAATATAAAATCAAGTTATGATGATTTGAGTTTACTGATTACTCTCACTCGAGTCTCAATCATTTCAGTTTACTAACATTTTTTTGGTTATTTTCCTAAATCATAACTCAGGCAACGAAGCATACATTGTACACAAAACTTGTTTGACAAAACTCTGTTTTGGAGACAAACAGAACTTAGTTTTGAATTGGATTTGCTTGGCAATCCTTTTCTGTCTTCTTCCTTAGCCTCGGCTATATCTAAAATTTGGGATAAAAGACATTGACACCTCCTTCCCTTTGTTAAAAAGACAGTGACAAGCTCTGATCCTTTCAAATTGACTTTTTTGCCCATTACCAATTGGTATATGACAAAAATAAAAGTATTATTATTTTAATTACTTGAAATGTCATTTCTATTTTTGTGGAATAAGAATTTTTAATATAAATTCCTTATTTTATTTAATAAAAAATTCCGATAGGATAAGAGTTCGATATTTTACAATTACTAAAAAAATAGTAAATATATTTTAATCATTTTCTAATTTATGATGAACAAAAAACTCAATTTCAAAGAATCAGGAGGCGTCAGTGTCCATTTCACAAAGGTAAAGAGGTGTCCATGTCTTTTATCCTAAAATTTGGATAAAAAATCAATGTGTTTGATGTCCATGTCTTTTGGCCTAAATTTTGGGTAAAAAATTTATGGGTTTGATTTATTGTTTTTTAAACCCTATTTCTGATTTCAAAAGGTTGAAGAGGACGCGAGGATGGACATATTTCAGAAGCAACGTACTAAGTTTGATAGGCTACGAGTTTCTTATCCGTTCACCTTAGGTGTTTCTATTTTCCGTTATAGTTTCTACCCAGGGCTTGAAAGCGTCCAGATTTTTTTACTATTAAAATTAAAAGTATGCACTAATATAAATTGTATAGTAATTAATAAGATTTGTATCCTCTACCATTATTGTGTCGCTACAATTATTGTAACTCAGCTCTTCATTTTTAATCGAGAATGATACACATAATTAAATCAATAAAAAAAAACACCCAAACTACCTCTTTTAAGGCTCAAGTTTGGGATTTTTCTTATTTCCTTCTATATTTACTCTTCCCTTTGCATTCACCTTCAACTTTGTGAATTTTTTTCTTTTCTTCCTAATTTATTGGTGCTCTAAAAAAAATAAGCTCAAAAAGAAGGGAAAAATCATAAAACTAGTTGGGTGGGGATGTAAATAAAAATGAAGAAAAATTATATTAAAAAGGAAGAAGAGAATTATTTCAATTTGAATTGTTTCATCATATGAAGCTAAAGTGGTGACAAGCAAAAAATAATAATAATAATAATAATGTATAGTCCGTGATGAGAAGTATGTTTGAAAGAAAGCAAGAAAGAAAATAGAAAAGATAAATAATGAAGCTAGAGCCTCAATAGAAAAATAATGTCATAAAATTAAAAAAAAAATTTACTAACTTAAAGCGTGAAAGGAAGGAGTTGGTTTTTTCCTTTTACTAGTTTAATTATATGTATCGTTCTCAATTTAAAAATAAAAGTTTGAGTTGCAATAATTGTACAAATACAATCATTACAGAGAATTCGAACCTTAATTGATAAGTTTTTATATTTTTATATATTCTTTCAATTTACACAAATAAAATTTCTCAACCTGAGAACCACTTGAGTTCGTAAAGGGTGGCAATGTAATTAAATTAGGCACAATGACACCGTAACCCGCCTCCTCTTCATGTGGGCAAAAGTAGTCCCACTTCCAAACCCGTGGACTCTGCCGTCTCATGAAAATATAGATTCAAACAAAGAATATAATATAAGATTCAAGTAAATACTACGCATTCAAATTGTGAACAAGAAGTCAAAATAAGCATGCATACCCACTTTTAAATATTGTTATCTCAATTAAACTGACAGAATTAAACCCATTGGCTCTCATACTTGCGTGACGAAGTCGGCTCAAAGTGCATTGCATGTATTTTCTGCATTTGAAAGAATATTTAATCATTTTATTATATTTTTAATAGTTTAAAATTTTAAGAACTTTATAGGTATTTTGTACTACCAAGAATTAGGGTTATTTGGATTATTTTCTCAATTTAAATGTTTTGTGTATTTTTTGGGCATTTTGAAGTGTAACTCAGTCATAAGAGAGATTTTTAGCTTTCAATGGTACTATGCTCATTTTGGCCTTTTTCACTTTCCAGGTATTTATGAGCTTTTTTGTGCATTTTTTTGCTTTCAATAGTATTTTGGTCATTTAACGTTTAAAGAATACATAGGGTATTATAAATTTATATAGGAACAATTTAGGGAAATTAAAAACAAATTGAGAATTTACGATTTGACTAGGGACAATTTGGGGGAAATGAAAGAGCATCCTGTCCAATTAACTAGACTGGCACTTTTCATCCTTAGCCAGCGGCTTTATAGTAATAATAAGATAACAATTCAATCGAACGATGCTATGGACGTAAAAAATTTCACAACAAAATCACAAAAATTTTATGTGATACAAATTCATAAGAGCACATTTTGCTATTTACTAAAACATCCTCCACTAGATTTGTGCCACATAAGCCTTTTATAATTATGTTATGAAATCTTTTGTGTATGTATAATTATTCAATTCAATATGTATCAATAAGCTACAAAATAACTTTTCCTTCTTAAGTGCCCAATGCATAAATGTATTATATATATATATATATATATTGAGTGAGGGTATCAGACCTGGCAATTGTACCTACTACTCTTCCAAGAGGGCTGCATCCGTCCATAATGACAGTATCTGAGCAAATTGAGTTCTATATGTGCATTACATACTGAGTTGTCCCGTGGGACTCAGAAAGAAGAAAAGTTCATGAATGCCAACTAAGTTAATCTCGCCGACATAATATATTTATATACTGCTCCAAGCAAAGAATCGTTGAGTACATGCAAAGTACGTAAAATATAGCTGGTATATATAAACTAAATTATTTTTTGCATTGCAGTTGATTTGCACCCACAGAATTCTCAAAACAAGCAAAAGAATAAATTAATTGATTTTAGGGATTGTTTTTGGATTAAAAAAATTAAAATTACTTTCCAAATTGCATTTGAAATTCTTACTTCTTTTTTTCCTTGAACATAAGATATTTCCTCACCGTGGTGGCATTATAGCAGTGGGGTAGTGGTGCTCGTGGCTTACTAGAGCTTTGACAAATTGGAACAAAAAGGTCAGCAAATTAAAATAAAAACAAGCACATGCGTGATTGTGGTCTCCTCCATCAAATGCATGATCGTGTTCTCTTAGAGTGCGCAACATGATTCTCCTTTAATCCTATAAATTGAAACAGCATAATACTATTTATTAATCTGTTAACTTTTATTTAATTTTAAGATGTTTAAGGTCTTCATCTAACAAATGAAAAGAAAATATAAAAAAAGAATAAGAATATTATAACAGTTATGTATTTTATGATTTTCATCCTCTAAATGAATGCTTGATATCATGAAATTATAAGAAAATTAATAGATATGTAGGTTATTTAAGGTCTTTTTAATCTGCATTATTAAAATTTACAAACTAGTAGGTGCCGTTTCGGAGTAAAGTTCTGAATGCGGTCTGAATCTGAATTTTTAGACTTGTTTAATTACAAAATTTGTAAAACTTTGAATAAAATACTTTTACTGTTTTATCCTCAATTTAACTGTTGAATAAAAATAAGAAAGGTGAAAAAGAATATGAAGAACCACCAAATTTAAAATTTGTCAGAATCTTTAAAATTAGAAGAAAAAAATGAAGTACATGAAGAACTAAATCTGAAAAATCATAAAGAGCATGAAAAAGATAAATAAAATCTGTAAGAACATGACGAACAAAATTCCCAAATCTCTAAAATTTAAAATCAAATTAAAAACCCTTAAAAACATAAAGAACATTAAAAACCTATAAACAAATTCCTAATCCCAAATCTGCAAACGATTGAACAAAAGAAACCTAAATCCAAACCCCAAAACCCCCCAAATCTGCAAAAAAAAAAAAAAAAAAAAAAGATTAAAAGCCTTTAAATTCGAACCTCAAAGCTCCCAAATCTTCATAAATCAAAGAAGCAAACCCTAAATTGAACCCCAAAACCCTCTAAATATGAAAATATAGTATAATTAAACCCTAAATAGAACCCCCTAATCCCAAAATCTGAAAAAAAATCAATGAGAACACCTGCAAATTTGAACCAAAAACCCAAAAGCTACATAAATAGCAAATCTAGGTTTTTTTTTTAAAGGAAAGAAAAAAAGTGTGGAAGATGAAATGAGAGGAAAGATGACGGAGAGACAGAGACAGAACAAAGAAGAGAAAGAGAGAGGGCGGGAGAGATTGAGAGAGAGAGAGAGAGAGAGGAGAGGGAGAGAGAGAGAGAGAGAGTTTGGGGGATGAGGCAAGAGGGAGAGAGAATGCCAAAGAAAAGTGGAAGGCGGATTTATTTTCTCGTATCCAATGTGGAACCCGCCTTGACCCGTCTCACCTAATTTTAATATTTTGATATTTTTAATATCGGCTTTTTAACCAACTTTCATTCATTCTTTCAGGTGTTTCTTGTTCACATAATATAATGAGTGGTGTTTTCTGAAACTTTTGTTATGATTATATAAGATTTAGATGTTAATTTGGGCAATTACCTCAACTGCCCAATCAATCTGAACCAATCACCTTATTAGGATATTAAAGATTTATTCACCTGCTTTAATTTTGACATTGGTCGGTTGGAAAATTTGGCGATATAACTAATCTGAATGCATATCCCTAATTATATGGGAGGGAGATGAAAAAAATGGGAAGTGAATGATAGAGAATGGAGAGGAACGGTTGGTTTTTAAAAACGCGAAGTTGAAAATCGATGATTATTGAGTGCATGAAATGTGAGAGAATAGCTTTAATCGAATTTTCCTGCTTTGCCTACATGTATGATAGACGGAGCACTGGGTGGGATAGAGTTGAAAGAACTGGTTCGAGATGTTGAAATCGAGCCATCAAAATTAGGCTTGTCAATCAGCTTGATTCAGACTAAGCCCGAACTCATTTAATTGATCTGGAACCAAACTTGATTACAAATTTTTAAATAGCTCCGGTCTAATACGGTTGGATCGAATCTTGGTTCATGGAACTTATTGAATGGATTTGGATTCAGCCCCATTTTTTTAGGTTTATCGGGTCCAGATCCGCTCAAAACCCAATTATTATTATTATTATTTTTTTTGAAAGAAAGCAAATATGTATAAATAAATGCTTCTAAAATGTACAAGAAGAAGCGGCGGCAAACCTCGCAGAAACAAGTCCAAAAATTGACAACAAGCAACCCAGGGGCATACCCCGTAGGAAAATTAAAAAAAATTAGTAAAGCTTAGCCAAGTGAGTTGCCTGCATTATGTAGAACTTTAACTTGTTAACAAATAACGAACAAGAGACGGATGCATCCCCAATTATTATATTGATTGGACCCGAACTATTGACAGGCCCAATCTCGGCCATGAGAAAACTAAGAATTGCCACCATTGGGCTAAATAAGCCAATGGGAATCACTCATATTGGTCGACCCGATTATCTCATAAATATTCATTATTTTAGAATTTCAACCGTATGGATTTGAAGATCATGAACAAATAAGGGAGCACATAAATTTTCATGCAATTTTATGGGGCCCAAGCCTTTCATCTCTGTGATAAACATCAAAATAAAATCTCCAAGTGGTCAAGATTTTCGAATGATACAATTGAAATTCTAAAAAAATAATGAAAGTTCTTGGACGAGCCAGCGCCCAGTGCACTTCCCCATTTCCTTCAAACTAGGCCTATCCAAAAGGATGTTAACCGTTTAAAAGAACATGGGCTTGTAAGGCAAGGCCCATCCAAAACGGCCCACATATATTAGATGAAAGAGGGCCTACTGAAATCAAGTTGGGCCTATTCGTTGAACAGCCAATTTATTATTGGGCCTCCTTCATCTATATCTATATATCTATACTATTATAAGACAAAAGATCTTATGGTTACGTCAACCAAAATTAATTTTAAATAAATATTTTAAATTTTAAATTTTTTATAGTTATGAAAGTTGTTCTCTTAACCACTTACTAACCAACTTTTCTTCTTACTCTTTTCACTTTTATCTTTTTTTAATTACATACTCATTCTTTTTTTTTTTTTTTCCAATTTTGTAGTTAATCTTTTATATTTTAATAAAAAAGTCATTGAACACTTGCATTACACGTGCGATGCGAGTAGTTATTATAAAGGCAATGGATGTTTTGGTTCAATCAATCATGTATTTTTCTTGAACTTCCGTTAATAACATCAAGCGTTGCAGTTATTTACAGGCAGTTATCACATAACTGATCTTATTTTTACTCAAACATTACGGTTATCATATAGAAATTCCTTTTTTTTTTCCTCAACATGTGTGGTGCAATTACTTTTGATTGTAAAAGATCCAAAAATCTAATTTTTAAATATTTAATAAATATAAATCTTTACCCATACACTCTTTTAGACAGTATATATTAATCAAAAAGCCATTAAATACGCTCAAAGTGCGTGTAATGCAGGTAATATAGAATTCTCGGTAAATTTTGTTAAGGACGCGACACAAATATATAAACTTTAATCATATAGATGCGAAGTGAAAGAAAAATCAAGGGAATCGATCGATTCTCCGACCAAACAAAGAATTACAGAATATTAAATCGTAATAATTATGATGACTTTTGCTCAATAATCATGGATTCTCATTTCTTTGCCACCCTCGTCTAAATAAAATTCAAACACTTCTCCATTCAAAGTCACATTCAGCATTAATTATGTCAACAAGAAACCCCTCATGCTCATTGGATGCTTGACGCAGTGGAACTCCGAGTAGAAGTTTAGTACACGATTGAACTTTCATAATAGTAATGTAGAAATTAAGTTTTAAATTTTTTTTTTCTTTCTATAATTGAATAATATGGGGCTTAAAGGTTAGGGATGCATTAAACTCCTCACCATGCTCCTTTAATGCATCATTAACATTTGCAGTAAACAGAAATTATTTCAGGGATTACAGAAGATAGAATTTATCATTTACGTTTGAATATAATTAATGCACAACAAATTATTCTGGGAACTGCGGAAGCTGCGCACGGTAGCCCGAGGGTTAGTTTGGTCAGGTTGCGTTTCTCTCTTTTCTTTTCCTTTTTTGATTTTTTTGTAATTTTGTGGGCAACGAATTTTAGGAAAAAATCATTTTTAATCGTTGAAAAGCCTCAAACCAATAGAATTTGCTATGAAAACCGGCTACCATTAGATCAGTTCATTGGTTCTGATCACCTTAATTTGAAAAGTCGTGAATTTATGCAATTCAATAGTCACGGTCGCTCATTAGAAAAAAAAAAAGATTGAGAGAAAACTCAGAGGTAAAGGAAATAAAATTTTATAAATTCAAAACTTCTTTTAATTCAGTTGATTCGTATCCCAAAAGTTCATTCCCCCTTCCTTTCGAGTGAAGGCATTGAGGGCAAAGTTTAAACTTCGCGAATTTCAATAATACGGGTAAATACATGCAACTCATTTTAATAACTTGACGGTTAATTTGGATTCTGAAATTATAACAAATAGTAATATGAATATTCTTAATTTCATTCTATATTTAGTAAATAACAAAGTTTATATAACATTTTTGAATTAATTTTTAGATTTGATGTATGGAAATAGAAAGAAAATCTATTATTGACGATGTAAAAGAATCATCGGCATTACCATGAATAATGAATAATGACAAGATAAATGGCCTGGGAATGAGACAAGTGACAAATGAACGAAAATAAAACAGTTAACTTTGTTTTTACTCCGTGTATTATTAGTCGGATCTTGATTTCCTCTCTAAAGTTTCAATTTGAACACTCGATCTTCAATTATTAAATTACTAATAATCTATCTCGCCTTTTATTAAATTTATAAGTAAATTAAGGGTGAATATCCTAATTCCTTTTTTGACACATGTTTTGGTGGTGCTGCTAGGGCTGATCACTAATTTAGAATTTCAACGAGAATTTACTTGCAAGTTTAGCGAAGGTGCGGCTGGTTGTTGATAATTTGATAATTTTGAGGTTCTAAAAGTTCAAACGAAAATTCAGAGGGGCAAATCGAAATATAGCAAATAATTAAAGGACTAAAAATAAATTTAATTCAAAAATAATTCTACGATCTAAAAAGATAACTGGGGTGCCAATACCAAACTTCTCAAAATGTAATCCCAAATAAATCACTTATACTTACCCTGATCTTCAAATAACATAATATTAGATTTATTCTGTAAATTTCAATCGTATAAATTAAATGATCAAGCAAACAATTTGAGGACATATTAATTTTAGTATAGCCTTGTCATATATTAGGTATGCATTTATATTATAAACTACCTAATTGTATAAAATAATTTTAACTGTTGTAAACACTTAGATCTCATGGTTTATAAATAATAAAATTGTATGAAAACTACTACTTATCGCACTCATTCGGTTTCATAAAGTTTAACTCCTAATTTTTTATAATTAAAATGACGTAATTTTAATATGCGAACCATGGCACGTTAAGCTCATGGAGCCCCATAAAATGAGTGCGGGCAATCCATGGATCACACCATTTCCGATATACACACCAAATCTTGCTTACGCAGCAAGTACGCCCTTTTATACGCGAGAGAGAGAGAGAGAGAAGACAGAGACACAGAACCGTCTCGTGGGTTCAAGGTCAAACCGCCGTCGCCGTCGAAGTCCCGGAAGATCGCCGATGATCTCCGTCGCCAGCGGCGGAGCTCCTCCCGCTCGCCCCCTTGCCGCCGCGTCAGATTCCTCCCCGACAAGATTGGTAGCATGAAGAACCAGAAGGGCACCTCTAGGAACAATGGATTGATCCCCAACTCTTTCAAGTTCATCTCTTCTTGCATCAAGACCGTCCGCTCCGCCGGCGCCTCCGTCGCCGGCTCCATCTCCCCCGACTCCGAACAGCACAAGGACCAGGTTTCCTTTGACTTTGTCTCTGCGACTGTCTTTCTCTTGCGTGATCTTGAGGGGTTATTTTTTGGGATGTGTTTGGTTCTTGATGAACCGTGCAAGATACGAAATGGTTCAGGAAAATTAGATTTTGAATTTTCTTGGCCTTGATCAATGTTGCTTGCTGTTTCTGTACCGATCAGTTGTCGGGATGGGGGTTTAGAATTAGCTGGGATATTATAATTTGCAAAGTTTTGACTATTAGAAATGAGCGATTAAACAGTTGTTATGTTTCTTGAATATGGATTCATGATTGGCTTAATGTGGCAATCGGTTTTTTCTTTCCTTTTCGCATCAATAAATATGAAGTTTGAAACTTTGAGTGACCTCAGCTTGATTAGTAAAAAAAAAAAAAATAAAATCAGTAGCTACTTCCTCCACTCTATTATACATAATTATGCTATACAGTCTCTTGCTTATGTTGCACTGGGTGAAAATGTTGGTAAATTTTATTCGATTGATGCAAGAATATCTAATGACGTGCTTGTCTTGCTTCTATTATGTTATACTGTATCTTGCTTATGTTGCACTGGGCACAAAATTCTGTAGAACAATGTTCGGGAGATGTGAGAATTTCTATTATTATGTTTGTCTTGCTTCTATTTTGTTATTCAACCCTTTGTTGAACAATAAACGTGCCATATTCTACTATATATTTCAAATTATAGAGGAAAAAAGTACATCAATATATTTCAATTTCCTTTTAGGTATGTAGTGTCCCGTGTGACAATATGAAGTTTCAAAAGGCATGAAAATTGCATTTATTAAATATTAAATACACCTTGTGTTTGGTTGTTTTTTATTAAAAAGTTGTTTGCTTATGTCAAAATAAAACGCCAAATAGAGTTGACCTGTCACGATGCACTTGCAAATCCACATCTCTTGGACATTTGCTCCCCACCAAATAAGTAGTTCGGAAGAGCAGTCCAAGTTTCTCTTTGATGTAATATGAAACAAAGCCTTTAAGAAGGTGGTTTCCTGATAAGCATGGAGGTGCATGCTTGTAGGTATGTGTAACTATAGGTTTCTTTTGCTGAAGCATAGTTGAAAGAAGGTGGGTGAATCTTTTACTTAAGGCTTTTCCAAAGCCCTGTCAAGCAAAACTATAGAAAAGGGTTCTTATTTGGCTAATTTGGTGCTCATGATGCGCTACAGAGTCTGCCTTTGCATGATCTGTAGCGATCAGTTCCATCCTTTATTCAGTGGAAATGTTGTTTGCCAAAATTAATATATCATTTGGGATCCAATTAAAACATCTGAAAGTTCGTAAAATTTGTGATTAGGAGGAATAGAAACACCTTTGAGAGTGTCATTTTGTGCATTTTGAAGCTTCATGTGTTCTCTTGCATATGATCTATAGTTGTTGAAGGCCAGTAAGGTGCATTGAGGTACAGTGTGTTCACAGGCTCAGGCAATTCATGGAACTTGTGTGCCTGATGAATATGAGGTGCATATTGTTTTAAATGTTCATATCTTCTATAAGCCTTCTTTTCCTTAGTTGAAGCCTCGACATGGCATGACCAGTTAAGTAAATGCTTGATGATGAATTCGCAGTGCTCTAACAGCTAAGTTTGGAAGTTGACTATATGTTTCTTTTTTCTGGCGTGGAATACAATTTTTTCTTCCCCCATCGGCTTCCCTTCATTCCTAGGTTTAAAGGTACGTTCAATATAGTTTTGATCAAGTTTAGAAACTGTAAGTCTTGTGATGTTGTAATTTTTGATGAAAAATGTTATATAAATTAAACTAAATAAATTTGATATAAATCCTTGATTTGGACGAAATTCAAACTTGGAAACTGGTAGGAAAATAGTCTTAAATTTTTTAAAATTTGTTTACCGAGGACTTGATTTTCCCCTTTATGATTGTCCCTAGCTGTGAAATTTCTTGTTCTGGTTCTGTATGTATATACAGGTGAATGAAAGGAGGTCTCTTGTATTGTTGCGACCAGCTTTATCTTCTTATACATGTATATCTTTTATTCCACTTTTGGGGCATATTGACCTCAGTAGTTTTCTTCAAACAGGTACTATGGGTGTGCTTTGACAGACTAGACCATGGTCCATCTTTCGTCAAGCATGTTCTCTTGCTTGGTTACTCCAATGGCTTTCAAGTACTTGATGTTGAAGATGCTTCTAATGTCAGTGAACTGGTCTCAAGGCGCGATGATCCAGTTACATTCCTACAGATGCTACCCAACCCCATGAAGTCTGAGGTTTCTGAAGGATATAGAGCATCACATCCGTTGCTCTTGGTTGTTGCAATTGATGACACAAATGCCTCAGGTGGGAGAGATGGATCGGTCAAAGATGTTTATGTTGAACCTCATACTGGAAATGGTGTCAGTACTCCTACAGCTGTCAGGTTTTACTCGCTAAGGTCTCACAATTATGTTCATGTTCTGAGATTCCGGTCGACTGTATATATGGTTAGGTGCAGTACTCAGATAGTAGCTGTGGGCCTTGCATCTCAAGTAAGCAGCATCTTGAGCCAATTAGTACTTATTCTGACTTTTTCTGTTGGAATTCCAATTATCATTGTTGCTGCCTCAGAAGAATAATTATGTACAATTTATTTGGCTTCTTAACGATTTTTTATTTAAATCTTTCTTACAGATATACTGCTTTGATGCTGTCACTCTTGAGAATAAATTTAGTGTCCTTACTTATCCCGTTCCTCAATTGGGAGGCCAAGGAGTTAATGGTGTTAACATTGGCTATGGTCCAATGGCTGTTGGCGCAAGGTGGTTAGCTTATGCTTCCAATAGCCCATTGCTGTCAAATACAGGCCGTCTAAGTCCACAAAGTCTAACTTCCTCTCCTGGAGTCTCTCCATCAACTTCACCCAGTGGTGGAAATTTTGTTGCCCGGTATGCCATGGAATCTAGTAAGAATTTGGCTACTGGGTTAATCAATCTTGGTGACATGGGCTATAAAACTTTGTCAAGATACTACCAAGACCTCCACCCCGACGGGTCTAGCTCTCCTGTATCATCAAATTCAAGTTGGAGAGTCGGTCGGGTTGCACCACATTCAACTGAAACAGAAACTGCTGGAATGGTTAGTCATCTTTTCATCCTTTGTTGGATGAGGGAACTAAACAATAGGGGCTACAAAAGATTAAAATTGACATGTATTCCACTGATTAAAGTGATCAAGCATAATTTGAGGATTTTCTTGTTTCTTTTGGATGTTTTTTGTAGGTCACCATCAAAGAGATTAACTCAAGAGCTATTGTATCACAATTTAGGGCACATACAAGTCCAATTTCTGCTCTGTGTTTTGACCCCAGTGGGACACTTCTTGTTACTGCCTCTATACATGGGAACAATATCAATATTTTCAGGATTATGGCATCCTGCTCAAGAAATGGATCTGGCAGCGTGAGCTATGACTGGAACTCATCCCATGTGCACCTTTACAAGCTCCATCGTGGCATGACACCAGCTGTATGTTCATGGCTTTCTTTAACTTTTCTTTTTAGCACCTGGTGTCTTTTGTTAATGGCTTTTGTTTTTCCTTATATGTTACAGGTGATACAAGACTTCTGTTTTAGTAATTATAGTCAGTGGATAGCTATTGTTTCGTCCAGGGGGACTTGTCATATTTTTGTCCTGTCTCCTTTTGGTGGTGAGTCAGGCCTTCAGATGCAAAGTTCTAGTGTTGATGGCCCCAGGCTTTTACCAGTTTTATCTCTACCTTGGTGGTATACTCCATCTTTTTCGATGAGTCGACAATCTTTTCACTCACCTCCACCACCACCTATTACCCTTTCTGTGGTTAGTAGAATTAAAAATGTTACTGGCTGGCTCAACACTGTCAGCAATGCTGCTTCTTCTGCAACAGGAAAGAACTCTTTTCCATCTGGTGCTGTTGCTGCAGTCTTCCACAATATTGTAGTGCCTGATGTCCAACCTGTCCATTTAAATGCTACTCCCGTGGAATACCTTCTGGTTTATACACCTTCTGGCCATGTGATTCAACATAAACTTTTACCATCCATGTTGGAAGAACCAAGTGAAAGTGCTTCCAGAACTGGTCCAGGTTCTGTCGCACAGATGCAGGATGAGGAGTTGCATGTGAAAGTAGAGCCTGTTCAATGGTGGGATGTTTGCCGCAGGAAAGATTGGCCAGAAAAGGAGGAATCTGTTCCAGGGATCACTGTTGCTAGGCAAGAAGCGTCTGATAGTGAGGACAGTATTAGTGGGGATAGAGATTTGGAAAAGCCCCATGAGAGATCTCACTTGTATCTTTCGAATGCAGAGGTGCAGATAAGCTCAGGTCGTCTGCCTATTACACAAAATTCTAAGGTATATGCTTGTTTTGTGGTTTTAAATCCTCGATGCTTTTGCTTGTTCATGTTTTCATATATGCTTCTGATCTGTTCATTTTCTTTTAGATGTACTTTTATGCCATGAGTCCTCTAGGAGCTGATGCGCAAGATCTCACCATAGATTGTAGTGGCGGAGAATTTGAAATCGAGAAGGTTCCTGTTCAGGAGATTGAAACAAGGCAGAAAGATTTATTGCCTGCTTTTGACCATTTCCAGAGGATTCATTCCAAGTGGGTAGACAGGTAATTGCTGAAGTTTTGAATTGGATTTAGTGGGAGTACGCATTGTGATGCTTAAGGTATCTTGTTGTGCTACCCCCATTTCCAATTGGTCTTAGGATGGGGACAGGACAAGGGTGGCTCCTTTGTGTACCCATGCTATCCACTCGCAGAGCCCAGGCTGTGTCTCCCTGTTATGGGAGTATTGAAAATCTCATCTTGTGTTCCCCGGTAATTGATTTTGGGATGAAAACTTGCAGTTTACATTCTAAAAAGTTTTCGTTCCATTTTAGGAGGTAGCAACTGCTAAGGCTAAAGATACCACGTTACTATGTTCCCTGTCAGTCTAATGTCAATGGAGCTTTACATTATGTGCTTCCATGTTCCAGTCTAAGCTAGTTGGCTTTTGGAGTTCCCTTTTCGTTGATGTTAATATATTTTTCTTTCTTATCTCGGAGGCTTCACCATCTTGGTGCCTGATCAAAATATGCTTAAACACTTCTCAGTTGTTGGTGGTGCAACTGGTGCTTTGGGATGTGTTTATGAGTATGTGTGTTGTATGCGTGGTAATATCCATTCTAGTGACAAACAAAATTTTAACTTTGGTTGTTTACCACCATGTTTCCCTTCACTCTGTTTCTTTCCTTTCCCCTTTTTTCTTCCTATGGTTGTGCTTCGTTATGTTATTATCTGATAAACTGCTTGCTTGGTTTCTTTTTTTCAGAAGCCTGGCTGTGGGAATATATCCAAATCCATCCTCTGTACAAGATGAGGCTAAAGAGAATACATCTGAAGATGCTATTGTTTCTTATCCTAAGCTGGAGAAACCTGATTTGGCTGGAAATATGATTGAAAATTTGGACTCAGGTAAGTCCGTCATCATTTCTTCTACTAAATTCAATTCTGCGAACTAATGTTACTCATTTTATTGTTGGCAATTCAATCAGGTTTGTCAAGGGCAACTTTAGATCCAATGAATGCTCATCCACCGGTTGTCCATGTTGTAAATGAGAATGATGGGGGAGAAAGAAAGGGTGTTACATTAGCTTCCTTGCTGCCAAACCAAACCCACTCAAACAGAGAGAGTGTATCAGTTTCTCCAAGACAATCTACCATTGGCCTTTCTCGTGTTGAGCTCACTTGTTCTACAAATCATCCGTCCATATTAAAAGATGGTTCTCTTTCTTCTAGACAGAGCTTTGCAAGAGAAGTTCAGCCTCCAAACAGTGTAGGGGCCAGTGATTTATCAAACACTAGTTCCAACCGTTCTGATTTGAGTATGAATGTTCTTGATGAGGGAACGGCACATGATGCACTAGATTTTGAGTCATACTTTCGGGAGGGCTATTATAAAGCATCAGATGCTGATGGTAGCCATGAATTAGTAGAAGTTACGGAAGTGGACAGTAGCAGCGGCCCCATTGATAGGGAAAAATCGGAGGAGGGTGGAGATAATGATGACATGCTTGGAGGTGTCTTTGCCTTCTCAGAAGAAGGTAAGCATGAAGATCGTGTGCTACTTAGTAAAGTTAATTCTAAAGTTTAGTGAAGTTTAAACAAACTACACTGTCATCTTCTATCAGTTACACACGAGTCCTTGTGGGTATTATTATTAATCAAATTTTTAATTGTTGATTAGGTTTAACAGTGCCATGTTAAATTAAGTGACAATAATGGGATTAATTTTTCTACATGGTGTGGTGATATGATGCATTATGTTTGACATAGCCCGTCTAAGGCTGTTATCTTTAAACTCTGTAATAAATCTTCCATGGATTCGGGGACAGCTGCGTGTAAGATGTTGCTTTGTTTACAAAATGAGGGAACTTGTCGCTTAGCTTTCGTGTCTATTATTAGTTTTTGGTTCATTGAGAGAAGTTTCCTGTCGTTTCATAATTAGTAATATAGCAGTTATCTCATTTGCTTTCTGTTGAAACTCGCTCTTTAACGTATTATTTTCGTTGGTTTCAGGTTGATGTGTTTCTTGCCGTGCTTGGATTGTTGCTGACCTGGTGCGACCTTTCCTGTGTTGCCTGTTATTGTGTCGTCGGGTCATACAGTTGGCATCAATCAGAATGCAGGCAGTTTATGTTTCAGGTTCTTAGTGATTCAATTCAATGCTTACTACCGACTGATCGATTTGAGATACAGGACATGTAAATCTTCATTCGTCCAAGTGCTTGTCCAGGAGCAATTGCGTGGTTTATTCCCATCAAATTTCTCATGTACATGTTGTAGATTAAATGACATAATACAAATGATTTGTGTAACATTATTTATTCTTCATATGGTAAGGGAAAAAAGAGAGAATAAAGTGGGAAAGAAATAGAGCTGGCTGATTCCATTGTACAAGTTGTGCTTTTTGGCTGCTCCATGTTGCTCTCCTTGGTCAAACCCTAGTTCACACCGGAGACATCATGTGCTTGGGCTTTGTTTTATGAAGGGAGCAGTGCTAGATATGCGCATGAAATGTGTACGTTAACGTTTACAAGAGTTGTCCAGCCATGAAATAAGTAGCTGGCAAATCAAAATTGGAACTGGCGCAATTCGCGGAAAAGGGAGTCGTAGAACGAGAGACCTTATCCGCGAGGGCGGGGGTACTAGCCCGGTATTATTAAGAAAAAAGAAAACAAAAGCTTTATTAAATTTGGGAAATTCGTTGTGGATAATCACAGAAAGTTAAACGAGGGTCGAGAGAAATTATGTTTGGACCTTGGAATTTCTGACCAGAAGCAATTTTAGATTCGTTGTGGATCATCATAGAAAGCTAAACTAGGATCAAGAGAAATCATGTTTGGACCCTAGAATTTGTAATCGGAAGCAATTCTAGATTTAGGAAAATATCTCTTGGCACCTAAATTTATTGTTTGTGGTGCAAGCAATAGTTGATTACTGAGCTTCGTTTGTTCCATAATTCAAATGATGATGACACATGAGCTTGAGGATAATGATTGTTCTATTTCTTGTCTATGTTTAGGAAATTAATATTATCACATTTTAGTTTGCTTTAAAGCTTGGAATATTCATATTCTAAGTCCTATTTCTTCTGTGTCAAGAAAAGCAATTCTAATGTGGCAAATTTTCAGTTTTTTTTTGTTATTACTTAATTAAAACATCCTTTTAAAAAGGACAGCTTAAATTTTCCTAAATGATTCTAATATAAAAAGACTGTATGATGAATATACAAGTAAATTATTCAACCAAGAATTCTCGTAATTATTCCATTTTTATGGAATGATTATACTATTTCTTCTCCATCCTAACAAAACCTCTTTGGGGACACACCATCATGTAAACATCCAAAGGAAGACTCCCCGAGAAGGTCAACCCGCCATAAAAATAAAACAAAATAAAAAAAGTTTAATTTTTTTTATTAAAATAAAAAAAAATTAAATAAAAAAATTAATTAAAATAAAGGAGGAAGGTAAACCCATGCATAAATGTCAGTATTCTGTTACTTGTATTGCTTCAAGGTCCACATGGAACGAAATGAAAATTAGGGTTTTGAAGGTGAAACTCATGCCAAATGAAAATTAGGCCAACAGGATCCACCAAAAATTCAGCATTTTTTTCTTAAAAACGAAAACTTTCATGGCACCAAAGTAATCTTTCCGATCGCAAATGCTTCGTCGTTCCATTCTCCGCCAAACCCGCGAACTCTTCATCTCTGCGACTTCTTCGTCTTATGCTTATTCTTCTTCTTCTTCTTCTTTCACCAAGCCCCCGCCTCGCAAAGCCAATCAATCCGTACGCCGCATTCTCCACCTCCTCTCCTCTTCCCCTTCACAAACACCAACTCTCAACAAAGTTCTCCAAACCCTCAAAGCCTCTCCTACACTTCTCACCCCCTCAGATGCCTCGACCCTCATCTCTGCCATTAAGGACCCTCTTATCTCCTTTAACTTCTACCGCTACCTGAAAGCGACCCAACCCGTCTTTAAGCCCAATTTAGCCCTTTTCGATGCTCTTATCACGTCTCAGCTTCAATCCCTCAACCCCCACCTCCCAAAAATCAAAATTTTCTTCCAAGAGATGGAGAAATACGAGGTGAGTCTTCCCCATGATGATTTTCGAGGGTTTCTTAGGGCTTCTGTTCCGAATCATTTCGAAATTGCGGAGTTTTTTGTTTCGGATGTGTTGGAAAAGATGCAATTTGAGGAGGATTTGTATAGTTTTGTAGTGTCGGTGTATTCGGATCATGGATTTTTGAAAGAAGCGGTTTTGGTGGGGGAGAGAGCGAGGGAGAGGTGCTCGAACCTGAGTTTGGAGTTCTACTGCTGTGTGATGGGCGTTTATAGGAAGAATGGGGATGCCGAGGCGGCTATGAAGCTGTATTTGGATATGGAAGAGAGAGCTGTGAGGGCGAATGAGGAAATTTATAGGATTTTGTTGGATATTTTTTGCAGGGTTGGGTGGGTTAAACTCTGTCTAGTCATTGTTGAAGAGATGGTGAAAGCGGGATATAAAGTTGATGAGTGTTTGAGCCTGAAAATGCTGAGAAGGTTTATAAGAGAAGGGATGGTGTCTGAAGCTGAGAATTTGTTCAGAGAAGGTGTAATTAGGGGTAATGAGAGCTTGGGTGTTCTTGTGGAGGTAATGGCACAGAAAGGAAAGCCTTCTGTGGGTCTTGAACTCATTAAAGTTACGCAAAAATCACAATTTGATGTATATGCTGATGTTTATGCATCGCTGATACGCCGGTGTGGAAAGTTGGGTTTAATTTCTGATGCGGAGAAAATATTTTACGAAACTAAATCTTATGTTAAGAACAAGGAAGTAGTATATTCCTCAATGATTTTCGTGTACTCGCAAGCAAAGATGAAGAGTAAGGCAGAGATGGTTTGGGATGAAATGAAAGTCATTAATGGTTTTGGACGTAGCGAAGAGGCATTTATGTGTATGATGTCGATGTATGGATTGATGGGTTTGGTTGAAGATGCAATCCGGTTGTTTGATGAGTGGAAACATAGTTACTGTAAGATTAGTACTGAAGCTTATGCAGTTCTGGTTGATGCCCTAAGTAAATCGGGGAGGCTAAATCAAGCAAGAGACATTCTTTCAGAAATGAGGCGGGAGGGGATTCCCCTCACAAATACAATATATGCTTCATTGTTGGAAGGCTACTTGAGAGTAGGCCTTATGAATCATGCTATAGCTTTGGTCAATGAGCATACAAAGCTAGGGTTTGAAGCAGATGAAGTTGTTGGTACTAGCGTTGTTAAAATATTGATTCAGTCCGGTAGATTTTCAGAGCTTGAATCGTACTTAGATAAACTGGCATCCCGGGGGATCAAGTTTCAAAGAGGTAATGGAGAACTTCTAATGCAAATGTGCAGGGATGAGCACTGTTTGAGAAAGATTATGAGGCTCATGTAATAGAATTTGCATCAGCAAAATTGATGCAAACAGGTTTGGAATCGAGCCTTCTTCATGAGGGTATGATATAGTTTATCAAATCCTTGTATCTTATGCCTCAGGTAATTTTTCCCCCCTTTGCCTCTTTTATAGGCTGTGGCATGTTTCGACGTTGAAGCATGGTGAGGGCAATTTATTGAAGCGGGTAACAGAACTTATATTTATCTGCAATTTTAGGGTGAAACTCAATGGCATTTTCTGGATACAATTCTGAGTTGCCTCTTGCAGAACAGGCTGATGATTCTATGCCATGAAAACTGTCACCAACAACCATGTTCGAAAGAGGACGCGTCGGTAGGTGTTGGAAGTGTGAAGATTTGATTTATAGAACTTGAACCTTATGTTTTCTGGTGCTTACATTTTTGATAGTTTTGGGGAGCTTGTATTGGATTTGGTTGATTGTGCGTGAACAAGGCAATGGTAGTATATTAACAGCATAGGGTCACCTGGAAGCTTTGGCCCCTCCCCATGTACAGAACAGAGCACATTCTTTAAGCAGCTGATGACAGAATGGTTTGATAAGAGACGATCAAACCATCTTAAATCGTTCGGAAATGTGTATGAGAGATTCATCAGATGATTACTATATTTTTGATTGAAAAATCTTTACGTGCTTCAGAATAAGCGCGCAACCTGCAAGAGGAAAAAGGTTGGAGTTGAGGGTATAGACTCGACGGTGAAGAGATTTTTTCCACCGAGTTTATTCCCTTCGAGCTTTTATTTTCACTCCAGAGATGTGAAAACAGATCCGAGATTAATTTTCTAACGTGGAAATGAAACAGAATCAAACCATGTATTGCAACTTCGAAGGAGTATCAAACTGAATACATTCTAAGATCAGTTAGTTTAGATAACCGGGAAGTAATAAGCAACCATATATCAGCTTATGTCTCTCTTTAAAATAATAGCATCAAACTCACTCTAAACTATATCATTCCCGTCCCACAAAAGCAACATCAATACTGGCTATTGGAGTAACTGGAAAATTGAGGGGTGCATGTTAAAGTATCTTTCACCGTTTTCGCTCTGGCCGCCACCGATACACGGGCTTGGATGTTGGGTACATGATCTCATCTTCTCGAAGCTTCCGCTTCCGACCTTTCTTCTGTTTCGTTAAACAGATTCATTATTTCAAAACCCATAACATAAAAAAAAAACATCAACAGTAGTGAAAGGCAATCACCGTTAATGATACCTGTAGTTCTTTCTGCATGGCCATGTCCATATATAGTTTCTCTAACTGATGTGCTCTACTCTTTCTTACCTCTAACCATTTATAGGAACCAGATGTCTTCCTGGACAAAGAAAGAGGAAACGATTACTTACACAGAAGAAACATGGCTGGATGTAGGATTCACCATAGCACCCAAAAATGGGAAATTTTTTTTTGGAGGAACTTGGTAGTATAAAAAGAATAATCATAGCTTTCTAATAATCATTGGTGATAACTCTGGTAAGAGGTTGAATCAATCATTGGTGTCATCTCTAGTAAGAACCAACCAAATATTAATTGGTACCTTAGGTTTTCTGATTACACTTACGCAAATCAAGTTATTAAATTTCTCAAGATCATACCCTAGGCATTCCTAGGGCACGGGGCACCTTGACAAGGTTGCGACAAGACGACAAGGAATTAGAGGGCGTCTCGTCGCCTTGACAACTATGCTCAAGATGACTTATATGAGAACAAAAGGTTCAACCATCTGAAATCCTCGGTATCTTGCGTTTAAAAGGAAGTAAAGATCATTGAAGTCCCATGCTCAACATTCATGGGGAAAAAAAAATACAACACTAATTGACCCAGTTCAGGGCAACACAATTATGTTGAAATTTTTTGTATATACTAAGATAAATATTTAAACTGTAATAATATTGTCAAAAACAACTTGGGTGCTAATCTTTGTCTTAATTCTGTGTGGATTATATAAATACACGAACTATGAGAATCAGCACTTTTAAGAGCCAACCTTAATAAGGACCTCCCCCTTGAAATCAAAGCTTGTCCTATATCATACTTGGTGATGAACATGAATTCCATAAGATCGTGACTTTCTCTTTGATTGGTGTCCTTCTCTGTTGACTAAAGAGAGCTGTAATTAACTATTTTGATTGAACCCCAACTCGGGATAAGATAGTGATCAAATTTGGTCAGCTGGCATTATGAAAGGTCAATATTATAACTCAGCAATGAGGATCCTGAAGTGGACTTATGTGGAACCTATATGGGTTGGCTCACATTAAAGAAGTTGGCTTAACAGCTCATACTAGCATCGTCCTATATGCAATGACTTTTATTTGTATCAAATTAAAAAAAACTTGGCTCATCCATCCTCCTGGTCCTTTGAAACTTTCAACGCAACTATAGCCAAACAGGATGAATCAGTCAGCAAATTTACCTCATAATCTGATCTGGAATGTCTCGACCAGCAGACACAGCTCTGCCCTTTCTAGATTGTTTCTCTATTTCTTTAGCCTCCTCCCTATAAAGAATAATACGGTCAGAAACATGGAGGATGATCCATAGCTAAAACAAAATTAAAAACAAGTTTCCCAGATGCAGATTGCCGTAATTATCAAAACAGTTTAGGTTGACAACATCTCACATATGGTACAGCAGCTTAAGTCAAACACGATTGAGCAAATATTATGGATGGACAGGTCTACAATATTGTCTCATGCAATTAAGATTTTGTAACGCAAAAAAAAAACTAAAAATGATCCAATTATCATGTTTTCCCAATAATAAATGACAACAGTGGGGGCAGAGGCAAGCGCAGGTCCAACATTGAAACCTATTCCCAGAAAAGTTGATTACACCAAGGAAACACCCTACTTCTTTGATTAAATGAAATGCTTAGAAACTTTAATTATACCCCTGGTAGGTAGACTGAATGTTGATGGCCTCTCACACGAGGCACTGAAGAATGTTTGATCTTCTCACTTCTCGTCATGACCATCATTTTTTCATATTGTTAAAGTTTTTCTGTTTGACCATTACAAGAAATAATACACCCATGAGTTCCAATTAAGACTACTGTAGCATCTCTCAGTGGATAATGAAGGTACTGCTTCTATATGTCTTGTAGACATATTTTTTATCAATGAAAATATAATCTTACAACAGCCCCAAGGGGGTGCCAACCTACGAAAAAAAAAAAAAAAACAAAAAAAACTTAGTTAGCAACTCTACAAGGAACACCTCAAAATGGAACCAGATATTTAATAAGAAGCCATTATTGTGCTCACAGATATGGTAAAGCAATCATGAGTCTCACGTTTTCTAGTATCAGCAGAAACTATATCTACTTCAGAATTACAATTAGCTACCAGTTTAGAGACAGCTTTCACCTGGTCTCAGCATAATAAACATGTCTGTTTGGTGGCTGATTATCAACAGAGTGCAGCACAGCAGACAGCTTCTCAATTTTCTGCAGCGAAGAAAAGAAGATTTAAAAACAAAAAAGGAGTCTGGACTAAGGCATCCAATAAATAAAAAAACCCTCCCATCCAACCTTCTTCTCACTCTGAAGTTTCTGTAACACGTAGCCCATATCTTGCGTCTTCATCAGTAAGAGTTCTTCTGGGGTGTATTTATTTGCCTGACTCCTGTAGCAAACTATAACACTTAGCATAATTTATAATCAATATAAAATGCATATATGAAACAAGGAGTGATGCTTCAGATGTTACTCCAGTTTGTGAATTCCATCAACAGTTTTTGTTTTGATCATCTTGAAGTAAAACTCATCTGGGTTCCTAAATGCGGCTTTGTCCTTCAGTTTCTGTAAAGCAGACACATAAGAAATGAGATCATGTGCTTTAACAGTTTTCATACGCAGATATCCAGCAGCTTCATGTTAAATGAAGGTTGCAATGAATGGAAGAACAGTGGGAATACCCGTAAAGCCTCCTCTTTTTTGTGGAACGCTTTTGCACGGTGAACATAATCTTTGTGTTTTTCAAGAAGTCCAAACTTTTTCCTTGATTGCCTGATACAGGAACAGTCTCAAAGCTCAAAGCACTGAATATCAAAGTGAAAAGGTACAAGGGTAAACCAGTCACTCACGGTTGAGCTCGCTCTTTGTGGGCCCTTCTGCTGACTGCATTCCGTAGAGATGACATACTTAGGAATTTAACAATCCACAATCCACCCCAATAAAGATTTTTGTCAAGAAATTCGTGAGCAGTTTGAGGATCAATAAGCTTCTAACTTTCTATATCCTGCAAAGTTACAGACGCCCAGAGTTCCGGTATCAAATTCAGCAAATAATAATAATAATAATAATAAGTTCAACATAATTCACAAACAAAGAAGCAGCAAAATATTATCAAAATCTACCAACAGTAGAGATGCTCATTCATAAAATTAGGTAATTTTTAGGCTGAACCATGATTTAAAACTGAGAACTAAACACATTTTTAAGTCAAAAATTTTTACCCATTTCTAACCAACCTCAATACATTTCTCATTTTACCCATAAAAAATACACTTCTAGAGCCTGTGATGTAGTACTCCTTTAGGAAACAAGGACAGAAAACGCCTCGCCCAATCTTGGTATCTCTAATGCTTAAGGTTTCTCAACTTAAATTTCAATACTTCTTAAAAAGACTAGAAGCAAATAACTATTTCAAAAGGAAGAGGATTGTATTCAAAATCAATTGCAGTCCAATAAGCAACGCTTAGAATTTCAACAATAAAGGGTGCTTAAATTTACATCAAACAACAGTGCCTTTTAAAATCAGCTTGTTTGGAAGTTCGATCAATAAAAAAAAAAAGTCACCATTTTGCAATCTAGGTTCCACTCAGCACAAAAGCTTGTTTGATCCTGAAAACAAAGAGAACATGGGAAACCAAACTTCCCCATCAATGGCTTTGTTTCGGCGGCTACATTACTCCTAATGGAACCCTAGGCCAAGACGAACTTAAGAATAAGGAAGAGGCGGATAAACTGATAATGGCGGCGGGGCGCGGGTAAGAGAAAACGACAACAAAGAAAAACAGAGAGAGATGCGAACCTGACTTTTGCAGCTCCGGGGAGAATGGAATAGCACAAAGTCGAATCAGATGAATAATCGAGCAGTACGGAATTAGGTGTGGATGAAAACCCTAATCCAATAGAAATTGCTCGGGTTAGGGTTACGGCGGGAGCGCTTTGTTTTAGGGTTCCCGAAAGAGGACCGGATGAGAGAAGAGGCTTTTGGGGGAGAAACTCTCTCAACTGAGTCGGCCACCGTGGCCCGATTAATCGTTTGAAATAAATTGGGCCGATGATCCTAAACTGGGCTTGGACAAAAATTTGAATCCAATCTTTTATTTGGGCTGAGCCTGAGCCTTATAAGGTGAGGCCCAATATAAACCCAACCTGCCATTAATAAATAATTGATTAATTTATATTTGTATGCATATATATATATATATTGTTAGTTTTATACGTTTTTATAAGCTTGATATAGGCTTGAAATCCATTTATATTAAATGGGCCATGTATGAACCATGAAATTGAGGCTCGATATAAGATCGGTCGGAGCCCGAACCTATTTGATTTTCTTTTTTTTTTCTTGATCGAAAAGAACTGATTTTATTTTATTTAGTATGAGCTTGAGCCATCTCAATTCTGGCTTGTAGAGCCGATCGAAAGTCGTAAGTGAAATCTGATGAGAAACCCAAAAATCATTTATTTTAGGGTTCATGAGAGGTTGCATTTTACTTGGTGCACTTTGTTTGGGCTTTTTAGTTGCTTGGCCCACCTCGTTTGGGCTCATTATTCCATCAGCCCAAAAAATGCCCGGCCCAGCCATTAAGTACAAAAGATACCCGCCAATGGAAAAATAATAATAAATGCAAATATGTTTCTCTCCGGGGAACCAAAAAAAAAAAAAAAAAAGGGTATTTCCCGCAGATTTGCCACTAAGGATGTACAGAAAAATCACCACCCGCTAAACCAACCCAATCCAAACCGATCCACCAAAAAAATCAACAAGCAAATAAATCGTCTCAGGTAAGGCGGGTTAATTTTCCGGTTTTAAGGCAGGCTGGGTTTGCAAATGAAATTATATTTAGGACAGTTAGACCCAACCCCCACAACTTAAGGTTAAAAGAAAGTTAAAAATAATATGTGAGTACACACATGTGAGCACGCACCCGCCCACACACATACATATACATATGTTAATTATTGTTGAATTGAGTTGCTCCACTGTTGTAGTTGGATTGGATTGAATAAATTTAAACTCTTACTTGTACTTGTATTGAGTAAATTTAGCCCTATAGTATTTATATAAGCTGTGGTGTGACTCTTGCTTTATATTTGAAAAACATGTTTTCTTTTTTCATTTTTTGACCCGGACTAACCCCCTTCACTTGAGCCGCCATAGGTTGAGTAGAAAAATTTTCAACCCACCTCAAAATTAAAGTAGTTCAAGTGAAAAATGGTACAAAACTAGCTTGACTTGGCCTGATACACCCGCGCGCACACCACTAACCCTCGCTACAAGCCCATCAATCTTCAATGTACCTTCTTCTTTCTTTTTCGTGTGTCACATTAATGTTCCTACTTTTAAAACAAATTAAATATTACTTAACTTATTACCCTCTATGGTGTTGTCTTATTCAACTAATCATTTCGCTTTTTTTAATTGGGGTGTATGATTTTGTACCATAAATTGATTCATGGAAACAAGCAAATCTATACCTTGCCTAGGGCTTTACCCTACTAATTCACTGTTTTGCTGAAACCTCATTTCAATTTTATGATGATTCTTGTGGTATTCTTTTATCTATGCAACAGCAGCTCTGTCAAGCTATTACAATAAAATTTAAAGTCTCTTGCAAGTTATACTTTATAATTAGAGATCTTCATTGTTTTCTCTGTTTCAACCGAGATGCGAAGTTCAATTATGAAACCTCAAATCTTTTTGTGTTAATGGCTTCGCATGGATTTCATCCAGGTTCCCGAGTTAGTTTGGAATGCTGCCATTGATACCAAGAAGAATCGAATCATTCCTCGCCACATTCAGCTCTCAGTGAGGAATGATGAAGAGCTCAGCAAGCTCTTGAGATCAGTAACCATACCAAATGGAGGGGTTTCACCTAACATCCACCAGAATCTCTTACCCAAGAAACCTGGGAAGGGTGAAATTGGATCTGCCTCTCAGGAGTTTGTGAGTTTCTTGTACTACAAGGGTTCTCTCCTCTCTGTTGCGGTGCTTATTATGGGTAGGCTCTTTCTGTGCTGGGGCATAAGGCCTTCTGTTGAAAACAAAAAGCGAGTTGAATCACTGAAGCTTTCACTGAAGCCTTCTGGTTCTCTCCCTTTGCAATATGTCCATAGCCTAAAGCTCCCTTTGCAGTATGTCCAAGAGTTCTTATTTTGTTTGTGCTCTTGGGATGTTGTTAGGGCCTGCAGTGGGGACCTTAGCCTCTTTCAAGCCTAATATAAGAGTTTAAACCAGCTTGGAATGGGTTGTCATGCAGTAGCCATAATGGTGCATGCAGATCGGCTCTTAAGTCTCATTTCAATCTTCATAATGTGTGTGTAGCTGGGGGAGAGGAACCGAAAGGATTATAAAGCTGCCTGAAAGCTTTGTGGTCATATTGCGCGCTACGATCCGACTGAGAGGGTTCTCATGGCATGTGTTAAGCCTTTGCCCTGAAACTAGACATTCGGTACAAGGTGAGACGCCTTACAGTGAAGGAGAGAGCAATCCACAGTCTGCACTTGTGGGACCATGTGGCTCCTAAGTGTAGTTCACACTGATTTTCATTCTTTACAAAATCTTCATTTAGAAGCACTGGTTATCTAGAGAGAGAGCAATCCAGCTCTTTGCACTCCACTCGCGGTGATTGAATCACTAACCACAATCGTGCTAGAATCAGATCTGGATGGAAGGTTTTCATTTTCTACTCGTTACTAACTACTAAGGTTCCAATTCAAAAAGCTTAGTATTTACTCAAAGATCGAGTTTTGTAAAACTTAATATTAAGTGTTTGGCTGCCTGCACCAAAACTACGCAAAATAATGGAAAAAAATATCAGTAAACTAAAATGATCTAAAATTGGACAAGGATATATGAATAAATTCAAAGAGTTAGACAAGCTAAGTTAGCATAAATTGGCAAAAGCTAAGTTTTGTGAGTTAAAACTTTGTTTGGATGGTGGCAAAACACATCCCAATTATTTACCGAAAAAAAAACCCTAGTTATATACTAGTGTATCACTATTTAAAGAAAGAGTGTGTTGCAAAGACCTTATGCACGGGAAAACCCAAATATGCCGCCCCAAAATATTTTATAAAAGAGGAAATTAATTTTACATTCTTTATCTGCATCCTTAAAAACAATATAGTTTTGTTAAATAATATAATTTCTTTTTTTTAAAAAAAGTTTGGGAGTAGATTATAAAAATCTGTCTTCCAGTTGTATTATCTCTTTCCCCCTTTATTTCGCAACCCTACACTCCCCTCTCTCTCTCTCTCTCTGTGCGTGTGCGTGTGTGCGCAGTGGGGGGGTTTTCGTGATTCTCGTTCGAGCTCTCCCAAAACAGTTGTAGGGTTTCGATCAGAACTCCAACAGTCGTTTCTGAGGCACCCAATCGATGGGGCGATACAGGAGCAGGAGTAGAAGCTATAGTCCTCGCCGCCGCACTAGATCCCCTCCCCGACCCCGACGCCGTTTCGATGAACCGCGCGACCGCGACCGCCACCGTCTCAACCGCTCCCCACCACCCTCCGGTTTGCTCATTCGGAACATCTCTCTTGACGCCACGTACTGTTTTTTGTTTTCTCATCTCGTGCTTCTCTTCTTTGTATGTAACCTAGGTTTCTTTTGCATGTTTGTTCCTTCTCGTGCATGTGGGTGTTTGAAATTCTTTCTATTTTATGGGTCCAATGGAGAAATAGCATTAAAAAGCTTGACAAAATCCATCTCTCTTGACGCCACGTACTGTTTTTTGTTTTCTCATCTCGTGCTTCTCTTCTGTGTATGTAACCTAGGCTTCTTTCTCATGTTTGTTCCTTCTCGTGCATGTGGGTGTTTGAAATTCTTTCTATTTTATGGGTCCAATGGGAAATAGCATTAAAAGCTTGACAAAATCCAGTGACACTTCAAACCCCCAAAACTTTTTAGTTGTGTACGAGGGTTTCTTTTCACCACAATTGACATCTCAATTCTAGTTCCCGCGAATCTAGTTACATTTTTGCTTGCTTTGGGTTTCCAGTAACACTGTGTTTGTGGCATTCAAACTTATTTTCTGGAAAATTTGACTTGCTCTTGGTTTCGGGTGATTACTTACCGTGTGTCACTTATGAAAACTGAATTACGTTCATTGATGATGCAGGCGGGAAGACCTAAGGACCCCATTTGAACGTTTTGGCCCAATAAGAGATGTATATCTTCCCAAGAATTACTACACTGGGTTTGTCTCTTCTCTTATCACACGGCTACCAATTGGTCGATCATTTAGCCAAATTTTCATTTATCAACTTTTTCAGCATGATGTGATATGTAATTATATATTTAGAACTGAATTTCAGAGCATGTTTGCATTGCAAAATGGAATAGCTATTCCATAGGAATAGAAATTTTAAGTAGTAACTATTCCATTGGACCATGTGCAATATGGTTTAGGAAATCTATTCCTGTGGACCATGGGTGGAATTGGTAAGGAATAGTAGTTACCAAGAGCTATGAGTAGATGTGGAATAGATATTCTTGATTGGGCCAGGAGCTCTATAATTGCACCAAACAAGGTAAGCTATTCTGTTGGAATACTGTGAACTAAACGTGGCATTAGTTCAAGCACTTCATAGCACTGGTTCCAGTGGTGGAAAATATTGTGGCATGAAGGAAGTTTCTTGAGGCTATATTTAGGGTTTGATCCATCCATGGGATACCCATGTACATTCAGAGTTAAAGTTGTTGAGAATAATCTAATGCACTTAGACTGTAGATGGATTTGTTTCTCTCATGATTTGTTGATTAATTCCCCCCGTTAATCTACTCTAATCTGGGGCTCTTTAGCAGTTAATAGGTATACGATGTAATTGTTTCAGGGAGCCACGTGGCTTTGGGTTTGTGAAATTTCGAAATGCTGATGATGCATCTGAAGCAAAGTATCATTTGAATCACACCATCATTGGCAGGCGTGAAATTTCCATTGTTTTTGCCGAAGAGAATAGGAAAACTCCTCAAGAAATGCGTGTGACTACACGCCCAAGGTCAAGACTGCTTTTTTACTTCTGTTGTTTGTTTCTATAATATTGATTTTCCCATTAATTGTTTGTTACATTGTTAGTTTTTTGCATGCAGTGGCCGGTACGGGGGAGGCCGTAGAATGCTAAGTCCACGTAGGTCCCCAAGGCGTCGATATCGCTGTTAGTTCTGAATTAACTTTGTTATGCATTCACTTGATGGGGACCTTATCTATGTATTTCAGGGCTTGCATGCACACTTTAAAGTTATGTTCTTGTAATATAGTAAAGACTGGACCTAAATGACTTGTTTCTGGCTAATTGTTAATTTATTTTCCTGAGAACAGCTTATTCTGGTTCACCACCCCCAGTCAGACGTAATTCAAGGTCTGCACTCTTTTCCCATCGAATTTACTTGTACATTGTTGCCATTATATTTTTTGAGTTAACTAACTGTTTCTTAATAATAACTCCTTACAATTTTGTCACTGCTTTCTCTGGCAAACTTAAGTATATCTTAACCAGCATTTTGACAGTCGCACTGCACAGGCACCCTGCTGGATGTTTGGATTCGTAATCTATCGGAAAAAATTAATGAGTTGGAGTTCTTTTTTACTGAGTTTTCATTATATTATAGCATTTAAGTCTGTGCAGCAAGGATGAGTATGAGCATCTGGGTGGCTGGGATACTCGTTTTAAACCAAAGGGTGAGAATTGAGGGGGCTTAGACGTGGCAGTTTGTTTCTGAATCATCTTTCTAGTTGGAAATAGTTGTGACGCTTTTCTATTGAATCAAATGCCTTGTGGCGTGGTGTAATTAAGAACACCCATTGTATCCAGTTTAATGGGTCCGGAGGAAGCCTCTATTTGTACCATGGTGACCCAGTCTGGCCCTTGGAAATTCATCTTTCAGTGCCTTCCTCATTTCCCTATGCACATCTCTAATAAGGGGGGAAGGGGATTAAGGGTAGAATTTAGTTTTGGGAAGATTGAGGGATGTGGGATAACATATTGTCTCTTTCATTTCCAAGACTGCTTAGTCTTTGGGTCTTTGACTTCTATAGCTCACCTTACTACTAAATGGACCAATCATAAACTGCGTATGATTATAATTTTATATTCCTAGTAAAACTTACTCTGTTTACTTCTCACATCTTAAATTTTGATATGTTGTTCAAATACCAGTTAAGAAAGAACCAAAAGTTTATATTTGCCAAAATAAAGAATATCGAGGTCAGCAGATAATGGAAGTTTATCAAAGTCCTTGTTGCTAGAGGTCAAAAGAAGTGAATTCCCTGTGATCAGCCATCTCCGAATAAAAGCATATCCAGTATTTAGAGAGATGAGGCAAAGAAAGCTTTGCAGTTTTCAGTTGAGCAATCAGTGCAGCATTTTAAAGCATAACTTGAAGTTTGTTGGGAAACAAAGTTACATGTTATATTCAGGAAAAACTATTACAGGACAGGTAAATGTTGTGCTTCCTGGACAGCATCTAGCTTCAGAGTGTGAGTTAATGTTAAATATTTTCAAGGTTCAAGTGAAAAAAAAAAATTTTTAGAAATTTAAGTGCATGATTACTTGCATATATCTCAAAATGGCTGTTGATTATATTTTTTGAGTTGTCAGAAAACTACAACCTGATCCTCTGTTCTATTACAATCGACTAATTCAACCTATGGAATTTGCAGAGATAGGAACCGTGGAGCAAGGGCTTATTATTCACCATCACATTCTAGGTCGATTTCCCATTCTGTATCCCCCTGTAGCGAGAGGGATTACAGGTCCAAACAGAAGTCCTTGAGTCCAAGGGATGATGACAGGACTCCAAGGGAGGACTACTGCAGGTCACCAAGTCCGATAGAGAATGGCCGAAGATCCCATGAAAATATTAACCATGGAAGGGACTGGTGGTCACAAAGTTCACAGGGGCATGATAGGAGGTTGAACTCTCGTTCCCTGTTGATCTCCCGTAGGTACGTAGAATTTGTTAACATGTGCAAATTTTTAGATCCTTGAAAGGTGAAATATTATTTGTTATATAGCCTTAACTTGGGCAAGTTTTCTGTCTGATCCATCTGAAATGGAATTATGGTTTATAGACTTCATACTAAATAGTATGGGTGTGCGGAGTTATGTTGAAAAATGCTGGAACATAATTGCCTGTTTAAGCTGGTTCGATTATCTTATCATGATTAATTTGGTTGTTGGGTTTCTTTGGGAATTTTGGTTTTTGTTTTTGTTTTCTAAATACATCACTGAATTAGTTAGCGAGCATATGATTGATGTGTTAAGATTTCTTATCTATTTCAATGCTTTAAAATGGAATTAGAGGCAAATGATTTTTCTGTTTCTTAATTCTTTTCATTCAGCATTTTGATTTAGCAATTTAAGCATGTATGTTGTATCATATTATTTTTGTGGTGAACTGACTTGGATGTTTTTATTGGTAATCCTTCAGCCCAAATGGCATATTCTTAAGAACAAAATTTCTGGTGCCTAGGGTAGGGAAGTGTGTGAAATGGCTCATTACTGAGTTTTGATAGGGCTGCAGCTGAACCCAGCCAAGTTGAGCTTGGCCAGGTTGAAGCTTGATCTGTTATTTTCATGAATGAGTCGGGATTGGTTCATGAGCAGTTCACAGATCAGCATAAGCTCTACCTCACGGTGCCTATCGGGTAGGGAAGTGTGAGATGGCTCATTACTGAGAGTTTTGATAGGGCTGCAGCTGAACCCAGCCAAGTTGAGCTTGGTCAGGTTGAAGCTTGATTTGTTATTTTCATGAATGAGTCGGGATTGGTTCATGAGCAGTTCACAGATCAGTATAAGCTCTACCTCACGGACAACCCCAAGCAGGAGCTCTTTCATTTAGTACTTTGCATTTTCTATAAACTTTTCAAACAAAAATGAATCAGACAAATAAATTTCATGTTGTTTTGATGAGCTTTTATTATAATCATAAACTTTTAATTGAGCTCATAAACGAGCTTTGTGATGAGATTGTTCGCATGCAGTTCATGAACTCTCCTTGCAAACATAATGAGCCTAAAAATTTTGTTCGAGCTTGTTCATTTAGCTTAATGAAGGAACAGGAGAGTGGGGTTCGTGAACGTTAGTTCTTTTGCAGCCCTAGTTTCAGGTTGACGTGTAGAGTCTATTCTCTCCATCTACTCCCAAACCCTCTAGTAGCCACAGAGCCCCATCGAGTATTTTCCAATCAATCTGGAATACAATGCACCTTGCACCTCCATTGACTCCTAGCATCCTTTACAACCTCACTAGCCACCACCAAGCTGTCCAAGACTTGGGAACTCAACAAGGACGTGCCAGTCAGTACCCAATGCTTCAGCTTTTGGGTTTAGTTGAGATGATGCCTCTTGTTTGATTGGAATTGCCTATTGTTTTCCTCAGCCTTGCCTCCTGCATGCGTGGTGTATTGATGGATATTTTGCGTTCAATTGGGTGGTAATTAATTGAAGTAATATGTAGCTATGATTAGTTTTCCTTTCATTTTTCTTATAACAGTTTAATTTGATCTCGTGATTTTTTCTATGTGCAGTCCACATTGATATTGCGCATTTGGCATTGGAGTCTTCTTCAAACCTTGGGTTGGAAGAAGCTGTGGCACTTATCAGAGCTCGAAACTAAAGGACTTTACGTGCGGGAAGTGTTTTACATGGGATTGGATCATCTTTTTATTTCGATAGATGTTCTCGTTTTCTGCTATGACTTGGGCAATGATGTTCACTAGGATTCAACTGATTATACAGTTCTGCTTTCTTCTCTATGTTTGTGCTTCATTTTCGGATGTGGGAGAATTTTGTTACGGTTTATAGTTCCCCTGTAAAACCGTGTCTAGAATTATTGCTTTTGAGGTGGGTTGCTGTTTTAATGCGATGCCTGGAATGTAGAGAGCTCTGCACCCAGAACTGACCCAACTCTTCCCTGCTGCAATTTTCTCCAATTAAATTCCTTTGCATCGTTGGGTCTTTGTGGCCCAATATTTGCACCTCTTGGGCCGTGTCACAAGATTTTTTCTCCACGTTGAGGTGACTGTGGCCCCAACTTCTGAACCCTTGTGCCATTGGAACCCACATTTTGGCGTGCCAAATTTATTTTTTGCATCTTTCACCTTTGGGGCTCAAAGTTTTGCTCCTTTGACCTCTGGGGTCCCAAATGTTTGTTGCACCTTCGGGCATCTAAAGCACAAGACCTTTATTTTTGTTTGCATCTTTAGGCCTGGCTTTGCGCTTTCGGGCGTTGTGTGTGCAATTTATGCCCTTCTGGATGTCTTGGCCCAAATTTTTGATGCACTTTTGGATGCCATGGCCTCATTTTCCATCTTGGGGTTCCTTGGAGCATTTGAGGACCTTCAATTCTTTGTTAGTGTCTATTCTTTTGATATTGTAATCAATTCTTGTGAGCTCTGTTTCAGGCTTAAATGTTGCCTGAAATAGGGTGTGATGGTCCCAAATTGATGTTTATGTGCCCCATTTTAGCCTAAATTCCCCCCCATGCGCGCAGCAGGTTACTTTTGTTGGTCCTTATTTCTGGCTTTATCTTATCCATTTGAGCACCCGTCGGCACGCCATTCTTCAGCTAATCTCACTTTTTGCATTGCCCTTAATATGTCACAATTTTAAGCTGCCCATGTGGCCATACTTAAGTTAATCTCAACTTGAATTGACCTTACTGTGAGACAATCTTCGGGTTAGCCTGCCACAGTTTTACGTGGCATATGGGCCTCTGAATGGGTTTATAACTCTATGGAATTCAACCAGTCGTCCGGGTTGTGGCCTTAAACGGAGCAGGAATAGAATAGAATAAGTATTTCATAAAAATATAACGAGACGGGTGAGGAATGATTCTTTTCAGGGGCCTCCACTGAAATTTGCAAGTAATAACTACTATATTATTAACTGTTGGTAATAGTTATTTTTTATTTATTCATAATTTACTTTTCTCGTGATACATGGAAATAATAACTTCACTTGTGATTCATAGAAATTTTACTCTTTATATGTTATATCTTTTATTTTTTTTATTTCTCATGATATATTTTTATTAAATAGTTAAATCGGTTGCCTTTATATTTCAATACGGTCGATCAAACGAGAAGCTAGTATCATTTTATGGGGGTTCTTTTGGGCCAGTGTGGACTGGAGTGGGCCCCAATTTGGTTTAGTGCCTATACATAACATGGAACCCATGTTGCTTAAATATTGTAAACCGGATAGAATTATTCAAAACATTTGGTCAAATTTGTTCCATCATTTACAATTCGGATCTTTGAGATGGATGCCATTTTCAGAAGGGACCAAAACTGGCAGCAAAAGCTTTTGCTGACTGCAAAAATGAAGCTGATCAAGTCATTTTGATAAAATTTTAAGATAGTAAATTTAAATAAATCAAGCTTGAATATATTGAAACTCGACTCATTTATGTTCATGTACACTATCATTTATGTTCATGTACACTATTCATGAGTACATTCTGTGAACATAAATATATATTGTTCTATAGGTGAATATTTATATACTCTTTATACACATGATGTAACATAACATTTTTTGTTGAGCATCTGAAGTTATTTTACATGTGCTCGACTCTTTACTAAGTAAACGATTACGAACTATCATTTAACTTATTAAAATGAGCTCATAAATACGTTTGCTAATACAAGCATACGAATAGTTGTCGAACACAGTGTTCACAATCTCTTCGATAACTTAGCAAAATATTCACGAACAAAATGGACAAAGCTTGAACAACTCTTTCATGAACTCGGCTCGCTAAGAAAATAATCAAACCAAGCTTGAATGCAGCACCGTATCACTCAACTCGTTTGCAGCCCTAAACATAGCCAACGGAATACGAGAGTTTATTATCAAATAGATGCACCAGTTAGAAATCCCACGTTCTAGCAAGGGTGAGGAACAAAATCATAAAATAATCTCAAACCCATTTTTGTTCGATGTTATCATTCCTGTACGACTGCTCCAAAGGAAATATTGGAGGTTACTGGCTTGCATTTTATTCTCCTGGCCAGCATTTCATACCAACAAAACAAAGACTTTGAAGACAAACCATAGGTTCAAAATACTAAGAATATGATCAAATAAGGATCCAACTGTCCAGATACAGTTCAAAACACTAAGGATCCAACTTTACTGTCCACTTATAGTTCAAAATACCGAGGATCCAACAGTCCCCATATAGTTCAAAATACAAAGAACATGATCAAAAGAGGATCCAATTGTCCACATACCTTCCATATTAGAGTGATACAGCAATTTTTTGTGGCCAAATCCTGATCTCATTTGCTTTTCCTGGTTGGCCTATTACCCTTGAATCGAACTACCACTTGTCCCTTTACTAGACAAAAATAAACAAAAGACAAATGCAACCTCAAATCAGTGATAAGGAGACGGGCCCGCAAAAGAGTACCGAGATGAAACCGGCATGAATGCAGCATCAGGCCTCGAACCCGGGTGAAGGTATATCTGGTTATAATCTGATAAAGCATCCGACGCATATCTTGAGTACCTCTCAGTCTCATCAATTTCTCTCCTTCGTGAGTCACTAATCTCACCAAGACGAGCCTCTCTCCTTCCACTAAGGGAATAAGACCGTAAACCAACTTCCACAGGTGGTGGAGGATACAAGTCCGCAGCTGAGGATCCATATTTGTGAGCATAATACGGGTCCCTCAAAATGGAAACTGTAGCTGCCGGGAGAGCAGACGATGGTAAATCCCTATAATGAGGATCCAGTTGGTAAGAGCTTAAGGTAGTATCTGTAGTTGCCAAGGGGGCTTGGGACGGTAATGTTAGTTCCCGTCTAGGACCCACACCATAAACTCGATACTCTTGTTCAGTCAGGAAACGTGGATCATGGGGAACTGGTTCTCTCTCTGCAATTGGAGCTGTCAAATGATGTGTTTCTCTCTGAAGACCATGAGATCGATACTCCTTTTCAGTCAGAAAAGGACCACGGGGCAAATCCTCATTCCTTACAGATGACACCTCTCTGTATGAGGTGCGCTGATCCCTTTCCAGCGACAACCTATGGTAAACCCTAGTTTCTCCATTGTCGTAGACATCTCTAGCATATGGATCTATGTGCAAACGAGGCAAGGGTTCCCTTGCTTGCTCATAAATTTCTGTGTTGCGGATCATTACCCTTGGTGAGGATCCAGAGGCTGGTGCATTTGGGCGGACTTTAGCTGGTTGAAAGAGTCTCCTGAGCCTCTTGACCTGCAAAAGAATTTCGGATGACATAATTCTAGATTATACGAAAGCAGGTGAATCAAGAAAAATGAATAAGAAATTCACTTGCTCAACAGTAAGTTCGGTTTTGAACTTGTGGTTCTGATTGTAATTTTCCATGATTGCCTTCCTGAAGACGCTCTCAGGCAGTGGATAGCAATCCTGAAGAACTCTGAAGCGCACCTGTAAATTAGAAATTATCAGCAATTAAATTCATTATGTTAGCAGGGAAAAAGCTACTTTTTGTGCATAGAATAGCTATAGATATGGTTGAGACCTGAACAGGAAAGGCGCCTCTAAAGGCTGTTGGTTCAAGTTCCATGCAACCAGCTGAGGTTGCCTTGTAGATCCCATACATTAGCTTCAAATCATAGTCATAGAGGAAGAGCTTAAGCCCTGGTCTAACACCTAGGACAACATCTTTCTTGTTTACAGATACACCCATAACCTGATACTGAAAACAATCTGGTTTGGTATTAGCATTGCACATAAAAATTAAGCCACCAAGGCTTCCTTTCTTCGTTTCACTTGGCCTGTTGCCATGTTCTCCTTTGCTCATTCGATTCCTTGGCATCTTTTCCCCCCCACGAAACTTTTTTCTGTTGTTCCAATTCTGCTGCTCCTTCCCAAACCTAGAAAGCTGTTCTTTCTTCCTTTTATTTCGACGACTTCCACTGGCTTGCTTTTTATTAGCGATACTCTTTGCTACATTTTCATCCCTTGACTCTTCTTCCTTACCGTCTTCTCTTCCATTGTTGTTACCTGGTTTGGTACCTGATGATTCGCCATTTTCCATGTTAATTGCTTTTCCCAAACCCTGAGGGGTACCTCCAGCTTTTCTTATGCTTAAATTCTTCTTGCCCGCAATCTTCTTCAAAATCTTTGGCTTAGCCTTCAAAGAAGCAAGACTCTTATCTTCAGACGGCGGTGGCTGAGAAGGGGCTTCTGTAGCATCCTCAGCTTTCTCAATTATCATCTTCTCTTTCTTCTTTCCCTCCATCATAGACGGTCTAAACAAAAATGTTTAATGGCAGCTGCAAGTGCATTTATATCCTTTGTTCTAGAATTTTGGCAACATACAAACACTTTAGTCAGAATAAAATAGCAGAAAGCACAAAATTGGAACAGAAAGAAATGAGAATAAATTGAAGAGTGGAAAGGTTGAAAACATTCTGAAATGAAGTCATATCAACAGAGTATCATTTCATTATTATTTATTTTTTAAAAAGGGCCGCAACTTATCAAATTGAAAGTATGAGCAATTTAGTGCAGGCATAGTAAAATGAGGTTCTCTTCAACTCATGAGTGTTAAACAGCTTCCTGAAGAACATCATAAACCTCAAGATGCAGGGGGGAAGAAATGAGACTACAAACTGAATATGCACTGCAGGTCAATATCTTTCATACATTAGGCAAATTTTCAATTGCATAATACAACTTAGGATTGAGAGGCCAAACCACTTGAACTTGATAATGATAGTAATGAATGAGGCTCTAATGCAACGACTAGACGTCGCATGATCTTCATTCTTCTTGTGGTACAGCCCTCTGACTTCATTTCATGTATTTTCTTAAAACTTCATAAAAAGACTGTAAATTAGGCACAAAATTTTACTAGTACAAACTCCAGAGTCTCCTCTGATACCCCACCTAGCACAACATTACAGTAGGACCCAACCTAATGCAACAGATGATGGTGTACATAAACGAATATTCAACTTCTACAAACGTTTCCCCAGAAAGATTCATAACAGGTGAAAATCAATACCTAAAAAAGGTACCATAGGATATTATCTTCTCCCTTCGGCTCCCTTGCACATTAAATCAAGAAAAAAATCCTAGAAAGCGCCCTTATTATGGAAGATCTCGAGAATTCATAAAACCCTAGAAATTAAGGACACAGTAGAGAATAAAGCACCATCAACCAATTTTACCAAAAAAAAAAAAAAAGGCACGATGAAACAGAATCAGAGAGAGAGAGATTAGGGTTCTGAAGTCATTACCGTGAATCTGATCTGATAGAGGGTAGAGCGCCTGCACGTTTGGTATTTCTAGAGCAGTGGGAATCGAAGGCTTCTGTGACGTCCTCGAGGCCTAAGAAGGATCCAATCCGGCTGAAATTACAATAATGACATTTTGCGTTTTCGTTTTTATCCATTTTAATGCTATTTTCCCTCCTACTCATATTATTATTATTATTATTATTGTACGTATTTTGGTCCCACTTTGTTAAAATTTGGCCAATCAGCACAAATTAGGAAAAGCTTACATGGCCACACAACAAATAATGCGTATGTGGTATCCTAAGGGCTTACATGACAGCTCAAAACCAATCTCTTCCCTTTATATTTAGGGGTTTCTCGAGGAGCTCTTCTCCTCCACAATGATGAACCCTTGTAAATGGACCTACGATTCTAGCAAACTGAGGAAGGGCAAAGAGAAATCAAATGAAGTTTTCAACCCAAATCGTATAATGATTATTAAAGAAAGTTTTCAACCCTAATTCCACAGTGATTATCAAAAGGAGGAAGGTATCTGACACCCCTACATTTTACACACCAACAAATGTACAAGGGTGTACTCGTCCATCATCCACTAAACAGTTCCTAGTCATTATCACAAAAGTGGAACCATGTCTAACACACTCAAACCGTATTACAGAATATATTACATCTCAAAAGATAGCTTGAAGCTATAAAAACTTAAACGTTTAACTATTCACGACCCCTTTCCCCTTGTCGCCACCACCACTCACATACGGCTCATCTTTTAAGAGTTTACCTGAATATGGCCAACCGAAAAGGGTGAGTGTGAATGAACACTCAGTAAGGGATAATCAATCAGGAATATACTCAGAAAAGTTCAATATATGTCAGCTCAAAGCAACAACTACTAAAAGACTCGAATGGGTTGCGAACGGTGTGTCTGTTCATACCTAGACACGGGGTCCAACATTTGTGCATTGATCCAAGCACAGGGTCTACTCAACATATCGAGGCCTGTCAACCAGCCATATCAGCTCATACGTGCGTTAACCCAAGCACGGGGTCTCCCATTCCCGCTTTCGCAGTTGTTCATCTCAGTCAATGGGTTCAAACATAACATTTATCAACCAATATAACAAGTGGGACCGAACAAATAGGTCCAACCATGTTCAAATCAATGTTTAGGATCTCAAACAATTATAACAACAATAATTGGGGTAGTGGGTTCAAACAGTTATTCTTACTCATAGCCAAACCAACGGTTCAGGCTCAAATAATACGTACAACCACAAATTGGATGAACAAATCAATATAGGCATATCAGAAAGTGCCCGAACCAGCAAATAGGATTCAAATACCAATAAATTCAACTGGATTTAATAAAAAATCAAACTATCTCAACAAGAATTGGAATTCCTCGAAAAAGAACGAATATCATGCATAGAAGCAAAATTTTCCTTATGAGAACTAGATTACCCTTACCTGGATTGATTGCAGGGTCGAGATTTATCTTTTTCTTTTTTTTTTTTTCCTTTGGCTGCTCGGCGTTTTCCCCTTTCTTTTTTTTTTTCTCTCCTTTTCTTCTTCCTCCGTGCGCGACGAATTCTCTTCTATTGTTTCTTTCTCTTCTTTTTTTTTTCCTTTACCTCCCTGTACGTCTTTCACCTTTCTCTTTATAATATATATATAATATTATATTGTATTATACTTTGTATTATATTATATGTTATATTATGTTTAAATTATATACAACATATAATTCTAGTATAACGTACACGTGTCATTTGTCCACATAGTCCACTTATCAGTCCCATATTTACCACTTATTCAAATTAAGATTAATTATAAATTTCGAGGTAGTACAAGGCATGTTTCCTTGATTTTACAGTTGTATATTTTATAATTAATGTTTTGTTTTTATTTGTACAAAGATTATTTTATACTTAGGGATTTGATTTTGCTTGTATAGAAATTATTTTATGTGGAAGGGTTTTGTTTTATTTTGTTTTTATGTTAAACTTTTTGCCGGCATGATGCTTGCCTTGGCGCATCTTCATGTCCACCATGGTTGAGTCTTCAAGCAAAAAGAAGTTCAGACATATGAAAGGGAAACAATAAACACATAAGAGCAAGATCCGGACTACTTTAGTGATATTGGTTTAATGAATACGATATCAGAGTTATTATACTTTAATGTTGAATCATTATATTTTTTGCTACCCTCTATGGATTTAGATAGTAGCCTACAAGAGGAAAAAAAAAAAGGTGATGACAGCATTGGGAACATGATTTCAATCGTCATTGAACATAAAAAAATGACATATATGTGAAGTACGAAGTTGATGAGCTTGATCTGACTAGTAATTTCCCTGCCCTACTATGTAATATTAATATTGAGGATGACGCCGTTGAGGCACAAGAGCATGAAGATGTGGAGATGGATGCAGATATGGTTGTAGATTTGGCTGTGGATGAAAGAATTCATGACTTAGATGAAGATGAGTTGGTTGATGTGGAGTTATACTTAAGTGATGAGGAACTAATAAAAGTACGGCAAAAGAAGTCGAAAAACCAAAATGAAAAGGCTGACAACAAAGAGGCAGAAATGTTCCTAGCAGGGGACCCAAGGGAGTGGTTACTTTGTTAGTGAGGAGCAAGGTTTGCTATTCAATGATTCTGATTACAGTGACTCTTATGACCCTCAAATTCCTGAAAACAGTGAAAGTAGCTGTGAAATGGCCATGAAGAAACCAAGAAAGAAAAAGTTGAAGACTCACAATCCGACATTCAATCCTAACACTAAGTCGCATGATGTTGACCTATTTGTTAGGATGAAATATACGGATAAAGAACAACTCAAATGGACCATACATGACTATGCAATCACAAAAGGTTATGACATCAAGTTTACTAAGAATGATTAGGAACAAGTTGCTGCAAAATATGTGGTAAAGAATTGTCTTCGGAAACTTTGGGCCTCTTGGATTCAAGTTGAGAAGACTTTCCAAAAAAAATATTTACCTGTTGAGCACACATGTGGGATTCTTCTTCAAACAAGGAGATTATCCTCAAAATGGCTAGGTAAGTACTATTCTACAAAGATTAGGGCCTCTCCTTCGATGAAGTTAAAGGAATCAAGAGAAATAATTTACCAGGAATTTGGTTTTAAGTGTCATTTTAGCAATGTTTGAGAGCCAAGGAAGAGGCATTGAAATCAATTAGTGTTGACTTACTTAAGTAGTGTGGTTGGGTTAGAGATTATGGTTTTGAACTCTAAAGGACTAATCCAGGTAGCACTATAAAGTTGTCTATAGAGAGGATAAGTTCAGATGGTCTAGCTGTGTTCTAAAGGATGTATATATGTCTTGATGCTTTAAAAAGAGAGGTTCATATCACTACTGATAACTAATCTTCAGCTAGTATATGGGCATGGTTGGACTGCAAATTTATATCAACAAAAGCCACAATATGTCTTATTTTGAGTTATTTTGTTCTATTTCATGTGATTGTATCTAATGATGTTGCCTATTTCATTAAATGAATGTTGTAGGAGAGTTTCTTCCTTTTTTGTGGAGCACAAGTGTTGTGCTATGTATGTTTACTCCAATTTCAGGAAGAGATTTAGAGGTTCCTTGTTTAGATGTATGTTTTGGCAAGTGCAAAGTAAGCTACACAAAACCATTTTAGTGACAATTCTGTTATTGAAAAGAATCCTTGATGGTGGTGGAGGGCATTCTTCCCAGAAAGAGCACTCACTGATAGTGTTGACAATAATATGTCCGAGGTGTTTAATGGTTTCATATTAGTGGCTAGGCACAATCTTCTAATTACTATACTTGAAGAAATTAGAGAAGCATTGATGGTAAGGATTCAACAGAAGAAAAATGACATGTCTAGAAAGGACATAATCCTTTGTCCTAGGATTATGACTAAAGTTGAGAAACTTAAGTTTGTTAGTAGACAATAGAGAGCAACACTAAATGGTGTTGGTGCACATCAAGTCAGATTAGGCATTGAAGGCTATATAGTGGACTTACCCTAGGAAAAAATGCACATGTAGGGAGCGGGATCTAATTGGGATTCCTTGTGTGCATGCTATATCAGCAATTAAGGAAGCAAGGGGTGAGGTTGAGGATAAAATTGCAGATTGCTACATGAAAGAAACTTATATGAAACATGAGTTGAGGTTATGGAGTTTATTACGCTCCATCTGGACATATGTCTATAAGGGTAACAATTATTGTGTCTTTATATTTATTACTTGTGCTCATTATTTTATTTTTATTACTTATGTCTATTACTAAAAACATATTTGTATGCCAAGCACATCCTCAACAAGCAATACTCAAGCTAGCTTATCAACCACTGCACATCAAAGTGAAGTAACTAGAGTGCATCAGAATACCCAAACATGATGGTGTTTATGATGCAAAAAGGTCACGACAGCAGCAACATACAATTCCATTTTGTGATCTGATGTAATACGGTGCTAATGATATAGTAGCAACATGAATTCTAATTTACGTTTCTGACGTAATCTAATATAGAGCTCAAATTAGTTATCTGTTTCTATATGACTTGGTTTTTAATGAGTTGTATGAGACTTGTTGATGTAATCTGGTGTAGAACATAGATCTTAATCATCTGTTATATGTTGCTCATCTTTCTGCATGAGTTGGTGACTTGTATGATTGGTATGAGTTGGTTTGTAATGAATTGCTTCCTTGTAGAGCACATTGTTATGGTGTTGCTTCTCGTTATTCCAATATAATTCCATATCAGGTTGGAAATTATGCTTCACAGATGTGTTATTCCACAACAAATGTATACCATTTCATTCAAAGATTAAAAAATATAGATCATAAAATAAAGGTTCCTCTTGACAACAACAGAAGCCAGCAAAAGTACATGAAGAAGGCTATGTAAGTCCATAAAACTTGAATTACTTCAACAACACTACTAAAACCCATTACAGATCTAGTGATAAATAGATAAACACATAGCCAACAACATTGTAAATAAAGAAACACAAATGACAATGAGTGTCTTCTCCCAAGCTTTTTGTATATTCAATTTATTCATCAAACAAAGGTTCTTCTTCTTTAACTTGGTCACTTTCTGCTTGAGGGAATCAGTTTTATCCCTTTAACTCTAGTTTTTTCGGTAAAGCTCAAGTTTCCTGACCTACTTCTAGACTTTGCATCTTGAATGTTCTTCGAGCACTTTACAACTGTGATTTTTACCCTTTCATCCAAGCACTGATAGAATGTATCTGCCTTCTTGTTTGTATATGTTACACACCAAAAACCTACGAATTGAGTTGTGTACAATCATGGATGTAAGTTTTGCTTGTCGACCACATTGACAATACCTAATAGAAATATCTTCAATTCTATGCGGATTTGGACTAAAGCAACCATGATTCCTTTTTTCTAAGTAGCAATAACCCAAAATGGCGAAATTAGGGTTTGGAGGGACAACAACGTTGTGGAGGAGGAGAGGTCTTCAAGAAATCCTGAAATATGAAGGAAAGAAACTGGGAGGGCCATGTGGGATTATTAAGTTGTCATGTAAGCCCTTAGGATGCTGCATATGCGTTATCTGCTGCAAATTGGTCAAATTTTGACAAAGAGGGACCAAATTGATACAGAAAAAATAGGGACCAATTTAGGAAAAGCGATATTTTGGAGGGACCAAAAGGCCATTTAACTCTACATTTCTTCCATCTTTAGTTTCACTTCCTATTTTCCATTGTAATAAATGCTTAGGATTTTCCAATTTCATAAATCCTTTTTCCAATTTCGATGATCCAATTCATAAGCAGCAAGATACACCTCCTTTTTCTTGGGACTTGAGATTTGATAATTCTAAGTATACATTTCTTCCATCTTTAATTTTCCTTTTTGTCTTTCATTGTAATGAATTGCTAGAATTGTTCAATTTCACAGATTCTCGACCTTTCAAATTCCGGTGATCCGTATCTTTAGTTTTTCTCTTTTTTTATTATTATTATTTTTTAATTCATGGTTAGAATTATCTAAACCCATGAATTTTAAAATTTAAGCCATTCATTTCCTGCGTTGAGACTTTAGAAATGAATGCTACTCTCTTTAGAAAATTTATTTATCTAGATGCATTGACGTAATAATTTTTGAGCGTTTCAGCAATATTTGAAATATAAATAATTCATAAGTAGGTCCCATCCTTAAAACATTGGTTATATAAATCTCCAATAAGTCACAAGTCTAAATGTGAACTAGCTTTGTTAGTGTTTTTTTTTTTTCCCCCTAAATTAGCTAAAGAAACTTTGTGAAAAGGGGATTTTTATGAATGGCCCTGCACCAAAATTATTCTTTCTTTTTTCTTTTTACTTATATATATAAGTATTCCCAAGTCTTTTACTTAAAATTTTTGTTTGTAAAATTTTAAGCAATATTTGTGAAGATTAGTGTGTACGCTTTTTCTGGTGACTTATTAAGAAACTTTGATATTTACTTTGAGGCTCTTCATATTTGTTCCAGAGAAGGAAATTAAGATAATGTTGCTGTGTGGAGTAGAATACAAATTAAAGAAGAACAGAGAGAATGAAGAATAAAATTTTTTCTTAGAATAGATCTTTTCACTTACTCCCACACATGGGCATTTGGTGTAGTGCTATGATTCTCACTTAGGGTGCGAGAGGTCCCGAGTTCAATTCTCGGAATGCCCCCAATGTCTAAATTTGATCTTCAGTTTTTCAAATCCATTCTCCCCCAAACATGCCTGATCCTATCTTCCATTTAGCCAACAAGACTCTACTCAAGGAAAGCACAAGCAGTGGTTTCAAATTTTGGCCAATATCTTAAATCGATCTTTACTTTTTCAAATCCATTCTTCTCCAAACATTGCCTAATCCTTTCTTCCATTTTGCAAACATGGCCCTATTCAAGGAAAGGACAAGCAGTGATTTCAAATGTCATCGTTCAATATTGCGGAAACCCCAGGCACACCAAAGGTGGCAGATGCTAAAGCGCTTCGACCGAGAGATGCCTGCACTATCGAGCGACGATCTGAAAACACATGCGAACTAACCACACGAGGTTCAAGAGTGCACACAAAAAAAAATGATCCAACAAGAAACTGAGATTGTTCCCTTCATTCAAAAGACTACGCTCTTAGTTTTATTTAGTCCCTGTGGAGCAAAATGCATATCAAACTTTGCTCATTATGCTCAAGTTGGGAGAGTGCAATCATCCTTGAAGGCCAATAACACCTGCACAAGCATAAACGAATCAAAGATTTAATACCAAATTCGACAACACAAAATAAATGATGAAATATGGCAAGGCTGTTAATCAGGCTACAGAAGGATGGACATTCTTATCTTTTATTTTCATATCATTTAGGGTACTTTTGGTAATGGTATGAAATTGATTGAAATGCCTCGATCAATTGTGATTCCCATAGCACAAAAAGAGCAAAGCAATAACGAGAATGACCATGAACTAAGGTATTTTGCTAAGAATTACTTCTTCTGTCCTTCAAAATTCATTCCATTCCATTCCATTCCCTTCCATCCCACCATACCAAACGTACACTAAAAGATCAAGAATTCTCAATCTAAATGAAGGTCCTTCTCTCTCTTTCTTTTGGGATAAGTAGAATGCAGTTAAAACAAATCAGCCTAAAGATGAATAAAAGAACTGACCATGAAAAACAATACAACTATCGTATTGGAATACTTAATATCCAGGAACCCAAACATGTCGCATACCATAAACCCAAAAAAAGAGCCCATCTCATTCTTATCCGGCCCGTGTCCGTCTTTTCTCATGTAGAGTTTTATTGTTGTAATTCACTTACCGCAGGCTAGTCTGCCACCAGCATTTCCAGTTGATTTGCTAAGCTCATGTCCACCTGGAGATAGGAAGCCAAAGATTAACACCGCTTAGATGCAGTAGGAGATTCTTTTATATTAAAATAACAAAAAGGAAACTTAAGAAATAATTTTTTTTATCAAAAAATTAATGAGTCAAGAATAGACAGACGTGAACAGTAAAAATGAAGGAGGAGGGGAACAAAAACAATCCAAACACCAGCAAATTGGAAGTGTTAATTGGCTACTCAATGCTCCAGCTGGAGGTCAAGGTAGAAAGCTGGGTAAGAATAAGAAATTCCTTCCACAATTCTGTTTTATTTATTTTTATTGCATATATTTTCAGGTAAAAATCTGTATGCATATGGTTGAAAACAAAGAAAGTATTTTCAAGATTAGCAAAGTGTGATTAAAACTAATACAATGGCATTAAAAAAATGCATAAACCTGATAGCTTATGCAAGAAATATTAGCATTGAGAATATAGAACATTCATCTTATCCAGTTCCCACCTAGTACATGTTGCATACATTTAACAATTGTGAACTTCCAATAGGTAAAACATCAATTAGAGTAAATGATAATTCAGCCAACATATTCATAATTAACTCGTTGAATATTACCCCTTCCAAGGTCATCAGGATCAGCATGAACAACAACAGCCCTCCCAACAATGGAATTCGGTCCACAGAGAGTAATCTGCAAACGAGTGCGGCCCGCCCCAAAACAAAAGATCAAAAATTTCCAATGAACAAAATGTTAATTGAACATGCTTGAAATTTTACCATAACGAAACAATAGAAACAAAACCAAAAGGGCGAAATGAAAGGCCTACATGTTTATCGGTAATTGTGAAATTAACAGTACCTGAATAAAGCAAATAAAAATACATTAGTTCAAGGAATATAAATGTGAAACATAACAATACGTATACCCACCAAAAAAAAATAGCAATCATGAAAATGCTGATAATTAAATTATAACTACTGTATTGACAAGGAATCTGTTAACGGTTTGCAATATTTATACCATCTGCACCAGCAGTAACATTTCCCAGATCACCAACATGACGATTCTCATCTTCAGGAGCACCATGCTCTTTGCCAGTAGGGTTAAAATGTGGCCCTGAAAATTAATAGTTAGAATATCCAAAAGTTAAGAATTATTCTAGGCAAAAACATAGGACATAACTCCCTAGTTTTCCTCAGATTCATAAAGGAAAAAGCAAAAAAAGTAAAAAAGCAAATGGTAATTAGTAAATACCAGTTGACATGCAACCATTTGTGGTGTCCCCAAGGGCATGGACATGGAAACCAAGCGGACCAGGATTAAGCCCAGTAATATTGGCAGCTACTGTAGTCAGGCCTGGAAATAATTATAATGAATAAGATGCGGACAGAGGGTTCAATTTACATTATAATCACTCTGTCAGACCAACGATTACCATCTCTTTCTTGGGAGAAGTAGATGGCTCCCTCGACGTTCTCACTGCTACTAAGAACTGCAACAGCCTTCACCATTTTTCTATGTGATCTGCAAATCATAACAATTTTTCTGAAAAATGCTAAAGTAGAGCAAATCAAGATACATCAATAGCTTTTTAAATATATGAGAAAAATGAAAAACAGAATGATTCAGAGCAAATAGAAAAAGAAAACTGCAAGCAAGATTTCGCTAATTACAGAATGCTTTTGTCTGTATCAACGTGAGAAGTGAGAACAAAAGCAGCCCAAGTGTAAGAGATAATGTTGAACATCATTCAATGACTTCTAAGTAACAACAAAGACATGACTAGAACAAACCAAAGATATGTCAATCCAATCCTCAATTAAATAATTTATGCTCATCCAGCCAACCCCAATTAGCAAAACTCAGCTGATTTTGGAATTCTTTCTCAAAGTAAGCAGATAGATGTGCAAATAAAAGGGTTCATAATTCACAAACTCAAGTTGAACTGAACTCATTGTTCTAATTTGCATTCACATATACATACATGTATATTACATGTACACGTGTGTTGAGTGTACACGGGTAAAATTATGAGACAAAACTTCAAGAAGTCATACGCCCAACAACATCAGTATCCAATCAGTAATTGTTAAGACCAGCTCCGCGCAATAATTTTTAACAATACACTCAAAAAAGGATAAAGAAATAACTCGGCATTCAAAACGAAATCCAACCACTGATCAGAACTGGTGGTAGACTTGTGAACAATCAATCTATTAACACCACAAGCATAATCAGAACAGAAGCATTTGAGCCACGTTTCAAACTACCCACCAAAGATTTTAGTTAATTTAAGCTACTAATCAGCAAAAACTCCCAACAAGACTGCTAAAATTAAAATAAAATAAAAGTGCAAAATTTTAGTGAATTTAGGGAAAGATAAAAGATCATGGAGAAAACAAGAGTCCAGAAGAAAAAAATAAATAAATAGAACAACAGTGAAGAAACATATAGGCAAAATTAAGCGAATCGGAGCAAAACAGGAGAAAAGCATGAATCAACGAACACTTAATCAATGCAATCGAATAAGAGAATTAAAAGACGCGCGGGAGGGATGAGATTGGATCATGCATATCTCAGAACACCCCAGAGAAAGCGAGAGAGAGAGAGAGAGAGAGAGAGAGAGAGAGAGAGAGTATAATAGACAAATGGAAGAACACGTGAGAAACGGGCCTCTTTGATTTTTCAGACAGAGTCCTCACCAAACCCACCAACGGCGCCGTTTTGCTCTTTATCTGTTTGCGTGTAGACTGGAATGAACGCTTCTCCCGGAGCTCAATGTAATAAAGGATTTTGTTATATGGTCGGCGATCCTATGTAATTGCGTAGAGATTTGTCAAAATTATATTATTTTAATAAAAATTAAATTATATTTTTCATATTATTTATAAAAGATATTATTTTGAGATGCTTTCATATATAATTAGGTGGAGAAATAAATAGTTGGAGGCAAAATGGAAAAGATAAACTAATTTTCTTTGTACATCCATCATGTCCAAAATATTAATGTGAGAAAATTTAAGTGATTATATAAATTTATTTTCCTGCTTATTAATTTTTTATTAGAAAAACACAATATTTAGTAATTTGGGGGCTAAGGTTGTTCTCACCTTGTGTTCATTGAACACCTTTCATATCATTCAAACGGACGTGCAACTAATCCTAAGTATGTGCACTTTCTAAGATCGTACACGAATAGAAAAATCGTGGACGCATGCGAATCGATTAGTTTTATTGTCTAAGAATACATTTTTTTTAAAAAAATCCCGAGATAATATAGAAAAAAAATTTAAAACGAGGTGCACGGATTAAATTTTTTCTGAAATAAGTTTTAGTTATTCAATTACTAATTGTGTGACTAACTCTTGAGTACTAGTCATGTATTTGCCAATAGCATGACTAACTCTTGAATGTTAGTTACGCATTTATCAATTGTCTGACTAACTTTCAACTCCATTCTCCAAATAAATTGCATGTTGGGACTCGGAAAAAATTGAGGTTTAAAAATAGTCCTGGAATTTTCTATACTTAGGGTGAATATGATTTACATTTCCAAATCACTTGAAAATTGATAGACATGTATAATTTTGCAGTTTCTATCTATACGGTTCAAATTTTTCAAAAATACATTGAAAAAATGTTGCAAAATAGTATCATAGGCCCTTCTCCATCAACCTACCCACTCGTTCCTACTCCCCCCTTCCCCACCCTGAATTACCCTAACAATGGTCATGTAATTACCAATTACATGACTGAAAATGGAAATAAACTTATTCGTGCAATTAGCAAACGCATGACTGCCTAAAAAATTATTTCAACAAAAAATTGATTTGTACACCTTATTTAAGATTTTTTTTATATTATTTCAAAATTTTTTCCTAAAATTTCGGGATAACTTGGGGAGCGAAACTAATTTAGGAGTCGGGAAGCACGTTAAAGGCTATTTTGATTTGGCTTTATAACATTTCCTTCGCTTGTAAGTGTTGACAGGCTTCTATGTTTACCGATCAGGTCTATGCTTGATGGAAAGATCTTTGGATTTAAGCTCAGCTTACGTAAAATTCAGCATATTTCATTATTAGTATTTGTAATAACCCAAACTCTTGTACCATTCAAATTATACGAGTCTGAAACGTTCAAATTCTAATTGGAGGAGAATAGACTTGATCCCTCAAACTAGTCGGTGGATAATATAAGTTTGTAAGTAGCGGTAATTAAACTTGACTTATATTTGGATAAACTAAACGCCTTACCATGCAACCAATTCCATGAGAATAACTCAATACATTTTATTTTAAAGTTAGTCGGACTTTTGGCCAAATCCGACCCAACTGAACGTCCGTGACTTGCTTTCGGAGATAATCGGCTTAGTCCACTTGATTCAACATTTAGGAAACGTCTTTAACACTGCTTAGCAAAAAATTAAAAAAAAAAATAATAATAAAGAAAGAAAAGCAAACGTCTTTTACTTTTAATGTTCTCCCTTAACAATGCATTAACTACATTATACTTGACCTCACAATCTGGGAAGTTAGTCAAACAACAGATGGTAGTGAATGAAATCATTAACGCTCAATTAGAAATAAGGAAAATATTAAATTCTTGACGTTGAGTCAAGATAATTGTCACAGTGTGCATGGGTGTGTTTGGCTGCAGGTTTAGAATTGAGTTTTATAAAATTAGTTTCGACTTTAAAATTAAATCAACAAACTTTAATTTTGTGTAAAATATATGTTTGTTTGTATGAGTCAAAATTTACTTTTTACCCTCAAAACTCGGTTTCGTGTTTCATAATTAAGTTTTGAGTAACTTGATGACTAAAATATCATGAATAATTAAACTCATTTTAATGATAAATTAAAAATAACTTCACAACGGTATCCTATCTAGCAGAATTATCTCTGAATACTTGTGTTGTGAATTCCAATTAAAGCTGAAAACGAATCAAAAATAACCCGATAAAATATTTATTAAGCTGAATTAGAGAATGGGATGGGATAAAAAGGATCCCATGAGACTTTTAATCCCACTAGGGTAACAAAATTGAATACCGTAAGCACGCATCAACCATTTGTTTCCCTTTTGTGATTGTTGTCTTATAAATTATCCTAATAATTTGATATATAAAAATAAAAATAAAAAATAATTTATTTTCCCCTTTAAAGAGCAAAAGGGCACTTTTGCAAAGTAAACGTTAATGACTTTTTATCCCATTTAATCCTGTGCTTGTTTAGACACATGATAGGATTTTTTAAAGAATAATTGGGTCTTAATCAGGTCTTATACCAAATAACGAGATGTTCTCATATCCATAGGCTTAAAAATCCCATTCAATCCAATTTTCTCTTATCCCATCTCATCCTCTAGCTTGGCGTAATAAGGCCAGAGATTTGGCTCCAAAAACCCGCCCCCCCCCCCCCCCCCCCCCCCCCCCCAAAAAAAAAACCCTTTTATCTATACACTACAAGAAAACCTTATAATAGCAACGGGTTTTTAGCGACAGACACGAAGCCACTAAAAATCGTGTTCCACCATAGGAGGAAGAATCCCATCATTGATTTCCTCCACAAATAATTATTGTGATTTTTTTTTCTCTGTCAAAAATCACAAATAATAATAACTGGCTTTTTTTGCTTGTTGCATTACTCAAGTTCAAGGGTGTTAGAAGAAAAGCTCTCTCTGCTTTCTTTCCAACATTATGCAACTTTTCAAGCAAGATCTATTTTGCAGTTCCTTTTCAAGATCTCTGTGATTCTCACTATTTCTCTCTCCTAATTAACTTTTAGGAACTTTTCAAAAATTTAATCGTTCGGCTCCAAAAACACTAAAGCCTACTCTCACCCCTCCCACTTACAAAAGTGGGATATTTTCATAAAACAGCCTTGTGTCAAAATAATTTCATTATTTCCTCTTCCAACACAAGGCCATTTTAGTAAAATATATATCATGCTTGTTGGTGTAAGTTTATGTGGGAGAGAGTAAGAGTAGACAAATTTGAACCCAAAAGTAGAAATTGGGGTGAAAGATGCAGAAGCAAGATGAGGAGCAAGTGGATCAGTTCTGTTGTGAGGTGGGGGCGAAGAGGCAGGTTTTCAAGGTCTGGATGCACAACAACAAACAGGCCATGAAGAAGAAGCAATAATTATTGATTACTGAAAATTATTTATCCTATTTTTTCTAGTTTTTTTCCCCCATCGTCCCCCCCTTTGTTGATTCAAGGAGTACCCACTTACAGGGAAAGATGGGAGGGAGGGACTCGTTGTAAAATGGCATTCATGAAATGCAATTTTTGAATGTTTCCTCCCATTGCACGTCACATGTTAATGCGATTGGAAGGAAATGAAAAAAAAAATGAACCCGTAGTTAATTTAATTTTTCACGCCCTAACACAACGTTGTAGGTGTTTCAGTGTGGAAAGCATTAAAATTATGCTTCCAAAACTCAAATTTAAAAAGTTGGAATGTGAAAGATTTGAAAATGTGGAGTACATTTATTAAAATTTTCCCCATAAGTATTTCAAGAAAAAAAACTCAAACTTTTGCTCCCATTTATCCACGAGGGATTTCAATATCGCCAATGACAATAATGAGTGAGCTACCCTTTTAATAATGGAAGGTTCACTCCTATAATTTAAATATAAAAATGATATTAAAAAAAATCATATTACATGGGGCCGTTTGATTCCCGTAATCTCACATTTCCTTCCAACCGAAATATAATGCTCGGGAATGTAATGCCCAGAATGTGACATTTTCTCGTTTGGTATACTTAGTCGAATTATTCGAAATGTAACATTATTACGTTTAGTATAAGCAATTAGATTTAAGGAATGTCAAAGTTTTTCATTCATATTCTTACATAAAATATATATTTTAAACATTAAAATAAAAAATTTACCTATTTTTTAATTTTAAAGGAAGAACAATTTAATTCAAATATTTACTAACTAAAAATATAATTTATATAAAATAATAATAAATTTCTCAAAATAGTATTATTAACTCTTTATTATGAATAATATATTTATTTACTAACAATGTTATTATTATCGTAATTATTAATATTATTTTAAGTTATACGAGCTACGTACGTAATTGAGAATTTTTTTCAATCTATTCATCTATAAGGGTAGTTTTGACATTCTATTGCATGTGCACATTACAGCCCACACGAAATCTCAAATTTCCACCTCTTAACTTAAGAATATTAAGCCCTCATTTTTCAAGAATGTGAGATTACAGGAATGTAACATTCCAAGAATCTCACGTACCAAATTCTAAAATGTGACATTTGTCAGTACATTACAAGTAGATTTTGTGAATCAAACGGCCTGAGATTCATTGATAATTTAAGTGAGTTTGAGGATGCACAAACTTTGGTTATCAAACTTTTTCCAGGCCGACAGTTGAATGGCTTGATTCATTTATAGACCTAGTATTAAGTTATTACAGTACAAGTGGAGGAGCCCTCTAATTAGAGGTGGTAATTGGGGAGTAGTCGATCATGTGTGTGTTAAATGCAGGTCACAGGGCAATACAAGTGGATCAATGGTCATGAGTTGTTTAACAAGCGGCTTAACGGATCAAGGGCTCATTTTGGTTGGACGACTTTGATTTTTTTTCTTTAATATTTTTATAAACCAATTAATATGTTATAATAACTCTAGTTTTAGATTAAAAAAATATTAAAAATGAAAATTGACTGAGTTGAGCTGATTACAAACGAAACCACATGAATTACAAGCCAAGATTATTTTGCAGGCCTACTTATACAAAGAGCGAATCGAACGGGTTAATGGGTGAAGGGTCGAGTTGGCCGGCTCCGCCTCTCATAATATGTTCACTGATCGAACCCTGCGTCCCCTGCCCAGCCGGATGTACCATATCAAACCAGGTCCATCGAAGCGCTCAAAGCCGAGTCGAGCCGAGCCGAGCCGCTAAACCAAGGCAACTGAACGGCCGGTGCAACCGCTTCTATGTCACATTCAACCAACTCTCTCTCTCCGTGTCTCTTCGCACACACAGAAGAGAGAGAGACCAGTGTTGTTTCAGACCACCAAACGAGAACCCCTCTCTCTCTCTCTCTCTCTAACGAATTTCTAGGGTTTTTTTTTCTCTCTCTCCACTGTTCAACCCGACGTTACTACGCCTGAGAAACGGTAGGTACACGCCAAATTCAATTCAGTTCAACCCTCCACCCACCCACCTTAATAATCCTCTCTCTAGGGTTTCATTCCCACATGTAAGCTTATCTCCTTGTTCTTCTTCTTCTTCTTCTTCTTCCTGTGACGAGAACTTGTCATTTCTCGACTTGATTCGGGTTCGGAACTGAGAGTAGGAATTTTAGGGTTCATACTGTGTCAAGAGTCTACTCAGGATACTGATTTTGCGTGTCGTTCCGGAGGTAGTTTCTTTCGATCTTGTTTTGGCATATAGCTACCGCGTGGTTTTCTTTTTCAACTCTAATGAAATAACTTTCTGGTCTTTCGGAGTACTTGGGAGATGAGTCTACTTTTCAGGCTTTCAAAGGCTGGATTGTTTTTTAGGGATTGGTATATGGATTCGTTTGATCTGTTTTTTTTTTTTTTTTGGGTGAAGTTTCAGGGTGAGAGATCTTAGTATCATTTCGGATGTGGGCCGATTACTGATTGCCTGAGAAAGAAAGAACCATGACTGCTGATCTTCTGGAAATTCATCCCCGAGAACTCAAGTTCACATGTGGGTTTCTGTTTCTGTAGAAAGTTGATCTTTTTTTTTATCGGCATAACATGTTGATTTTAGTTCATGAATTACCCACTTTCTAGGCATGTGGTACAGTGACACGGTGTTATTTGTTATTTATATGATTATATAAAGCGGAATTAGTCTTTGACTATATGCGATTTTACTAATTGCTTCTCCCTCGGACCCATGCGATTCTTATTCTTTCAATGAAAAAGGAGAAGAGAGTACCCGTGAATCCTTATGCTAAGATATACATTGAGGTAACTGGAGACTCAAGTAGTACCTTCTTTTCCCCTTCGAAGAATTGTCGACATGTGAATGATTTCTACTGGCCCTGTAAATGATAGGACTTTCTGGTTTTTATTGTAGTACTTTATATTATTTAACTTAATTTTGTTGCATTATTGGTCACAGTTTTTACAGCTTATGGACTAATCAGTGCGGACCCTTTCTTTTTCAAAAAAAAAAAAAAAAAAAAAAAAAAATCCTTATACAGTTGAATTGAAGAAGCAAAGCTCGTGCTCTGTTCGACTTGCAAATAAATCAGAACACTTTGTTGCTTTCAAGGTGAAAGTCACATTTTTCTATGTAAAAAGGCATTAATATTGAAAATTTCTTCCAATCAGATGGAATGACAATAGTGGTTTAATGTACTCATGGCATTGGCAGGTTAAAACTACATCCCCAAAGAAATACTGTGTGCGGCCAAATGTAGGCGTTGTCAAGCCAAAAGCAGTGTGTGATTTTGCAGGTATGCCTTTTCCCATCAGATAATGTGTACACTGTGTGTCTATTTCTGCAATCTGCAGGATTTTGACAATCAACAGGTCTATTTATGTAGATGGGTCAAAATATGGCAAGAGAGGGATAGCTCATGTGTCTGTGAAATTAATATTACATGCCCAGCTGGGACATAGTGTGTAGTGTATTGCAGAGAATCTTCTTTAAAATAAGCAATTCATTAACTGAAGCAGTTAATAGGAGATAACTTGGAATTTTGATTAATAACCAGTGACAGTGTGGTACATATTGGACTTGAAGTCAATGTTTAGTGCCAATGAGAAAACAGAAAGGAAAATGGCAGACCTTGGTGCCCTGCCTTCCTTTGTTCTTGCTCCCCCCCCCCCACCCACCAAATGAAGATATATCACAACTTGATCCTGTGACTTTCCGGTCACAAAAGAGCAACCTTGCAAGCTGGCCACTATCAGATAACAAAGAAGAAAAACAATGAGGAATATTGGAGCGGGACAATCGTAATATTGATGAATTGAGAGTAATAGAACTGTCACTATTTTACTATACAGCAATTAAGAACCTGATTGTTTTTATCTCACTTGTTAGACAAAGTTTAAGCTCAGGTCGTGCAAATATGGTTTACCTAATTAGAAGCATCATGTAGCCCCTTCTTTTGCTATCACTATATTTTTTATTTTGCTGTTAATGTAGTTACAATGCAAGCCCAACGGGTAGCCCCTCCTGATCTAATATGCAAAGACAAATTCTTAATTCAGAGCACAGTGGTTCCTGTTGGCACAACAGATGATGACATTACACCTAGCATGGTAAATTTTTTCGTAGTTGTACACTAGTGAGTTTTTATTATGAGCTTACACTGTTTGTATGGCAGTTTGCTAAAGATGGTGGCACATACATTGAAGAGTGCAAGCTCAAAGTTTTGCTTGTCCTACCAGACCATTCACCAAACCTGTCACCAATTAAAGGAACATTGAAGCAGTTTCCGGCTTCTGAAGCATCAGAAGGAAAAGCTCAAGTATTAACTGAACTCAAAGTCACCTCAGATCATTCTGTAAGATTTATAGCCAGATTTATGCTCTTAGTAGTTTTCTGCAATACTCCTGGTAAACTAATATTTATTTATTACTCTTTTTATTTTATATATAATTTATATTTCCATGTCAGGTTAGCAAAGATTTGGAGGAACCCAAGGTGGTTGAAGATGAAGAGTTAAGGCTGACGAGGGATGTGGAAGAGATGAAATTGGTTAAAGATATTCAGATGATGAGGTCAAAACTAGATGATTTTGAATCAAAGTTATTTGAGGTTGGTCTTTCTTACCATTCCTGGGTTTAAGTTGTTGTGCTGCAACCCTGTTTCTCTTTCCTTAAGTGTGGAGTGGCAGAGGTAGGTTGCAATTTTCCTCCCCCTCCCTTCCTTTCTCTCCCACAAATAAAAAATAAATGGTGGGGGGCTCTCTGGGTATATTTATTTATGGCTAGTTGGCTGCTGTGGTGGCCTTCCTCTCATTTTTTCCTTTTCAATTTGAGTTTTGAGAATTTTAGCTATGAGAGATTTGGCTTAATGTATCATCACATCTGCCTCATTCTTAGCGGACCACACTTGAGGATTTCATAAATCACGGTTTTTTAAATTGATATGAAGTCGTCCCAGGTAATGGCCTTCCTGTAGTGACTAAAGTTTGAATGATGGATCCTTTTTCCCTGCCTAACAGAAGGCAGAATGGAATGATCCAGTTTGGAATGCACACTAGCTTGAACTTCTTATGCCAATATTGATATGGTTAACAAATGTTAAAAACTATGATTTGGATTTTTGCAGGCTGAAGCTACCATCACGAAGCTAACACTAGAGAGGAAATCAAACATTAAGCAGAGAGAAATTTTGCAACAAGAACTAGTAGCTTCTTTAACCTCTTCCTTTCTTTTTAAGTGCTCATTATATGTGCCTTAAATTCCACTTTGATCCAAAGATTAGCAAAATAATTCATAGGCCTAGTTGCATGTGGAGTAAGTGCTTTCCTATTTTGCCCAAGATAAAGTAGTATAATATTGATCCAGGAATCTATAGTATTTGCATGATAAAATGCACTTCTCTTGCCCCCTTTTAATTTTATGCCTTTTAGATGAATGATCTTTCCACAGTAAAGGTGAAAACTCTATTATAATAGTGAAGTTATATTGGGCCATAGAATTTTTTTCAACCATTTTATGAAGAAATCTGCTTCGAATTTTCAATTTTGTGTTTGGAAGGGTGTGTGCACTTGTATGTGTGTGTATGTGTGTGTGTATGCGAATGCATGCTTGTGTGTTTGAACCTTGACATTTTGTTTTGGTTTGCCATTTCAAAACACATCGATTACATGGGTGATAAAGTTTTGAATCTTATCTTTACATGATAAAAACATGCTTACCCCGACATTTGTTTTGTGACCCTGGTTATCCCTTTTATATTTTCAGGATGCACTAAGACACAACAAAGTTGTAAAGAGAGTGCAGGTGGGATTCCCATTTCTTTTTGTTTGCATGATGGCGTTCATCAGTTTCATGCTTGGTTACTATATAAATGCTTGAGATGAACCCCACCCTCTTCTAGCCATGACTTAGGCTTCCTCATAAATATAAAGACCCACCAAGTGGGAATCACAATGTAAAGCAATCCTTAGTATACAGGAGAACAATGTGTGGGAAATCAATAAAAATGAAATCATCGTCTTGTAAAGAATCTTTCCGTGTGTACGTTTGATGAGTGGATCTGAATCGGTTGAAGTAAATGTCACGAGCTTTACTCTTTGGTCTTTTTAAGTTGTGATGGGAATTGCAATGAATCAAATCATTTTCATGAGAATTACTGTCGCCCTTTGAGATTCATTCTATTCGACTAAACGTGTTCTTTTTTTATGGGACTGTCTTGCATGGCTGTGGATGAGTTCTATTTCAGTGCCAAGTCTATATATTCTTGAGCAAGTTCAAATTTATTAGGCAACAAATAATTTCTAGGCTTCGAAAGCATGTGGTGAGATTTTGGGACGTGAATCATCTGAATTTGAAAAAAAGTCGTGAATTTGTTAATGTAGATGATCTTAGTTATTCATTTTTTTTTTTTGTCTCATTTTCTCTCGTTATCTTAAATTTAGGGGATTTATATCTCGGGCCATTGAATTATATGTGTCATGGTGGGCAGTCCGCATTTTGGCATTGTATGCTAGTTATCTAATGACTAGTTTGAAGTGAGAAAGTATCTAAAACACAATTTTTTTTCTCAGAATAGTCTAAAAAAAGAAAAATAATTTATAAACATAATCCACCACTTTAGAGTTTTCTAAAAGTAGCTTAAATTTATAAAATCACATTTGAGGAGTGCGATTTTATGGGGGGCATGCACTGACACTCTATGGCATGGGTGTTAGCAAGAGAATCGCACTTGGGGAGTATGATTCCTAAAATCACACTCATTGAGTGCAATTTTATATTTGCTTTTCTCCCACCCGAATTCTTCCTTTCTCATCAGATTTCATTTTCATTACAAATGCGATTTCACTCGTCGTTCGCTCTTCGCCGTCCTGCACTTTGTTCCGGTAACATATTCAACGATTCTCACTCTTTTACGTCTCCTTTCTTCTCTGATCTGTCCATTTTACAGGTGGCTCATTGGGTTGATTTTATAGCGCATTATTGTATAAAGTCTTAGCTTATATGCCTAGTTTACCAATGCATCTAATATATGCTTCATTTACGAATGTCGTGTCATACATGAACGTAAATATGTTACTTACCATCGATAGTTGTTCGACATTCAAAGTGAAAATTACAATTACATACCGTCTATGGTAAGATGAACATCCTAACTAGTACCTCTAACAGTGTTGCCCATTTCGGTCCGTATATAGCACGACATTCGATGACCACGCTTGGTTCTTCTCTACCGATCATTGAGAATAAGTTGTTCTTGAAAATGCTGTCATTCATCAGGGCAGTTGAAAGTCTAGAATACTAAGTCCCCTATTGGTTTGAGCTTTTGCTCCTAGGTTTTCACATATTCATCAATAGTAAAGTATGGAAGCATGCACTGCAAAAGGGCAACGCCACGATGTTAACAAACGACTAGGACATGAGAGCATGAGATACTCGAATCCCACTTGTTGCAAGTGCATTTTGTCGTCATAAGGTTACCTATATGCTTGTTACTGCTTTTACTTCCAAAAGAACCTCTCACCTGCATTGCGGTCTTGACCTCATAAACCCCCTATTGGTGACCGAAAATTAACACTTCGTGTGCTCCAACCCGCACCAACCTGTGTTGTATAATCTTCATCACACGACTGATGAATGGTCTAACATTTCCATAAGCAGTGACCAATCCGTGATCCCTTGAATTGGTGAAGTATTTATTAAGTTTGTAAAACGTCCACTCAACGCAAGCTGCAATGGGCAAGGAATGAGGAGTTCTCAACACGCCGTTGAAACACTCGACCATATTTGTTGTCATCTTGCCAAGGTGGCGCCCACCATCATGCAGCTAGGTCCACTTCTTGATGGGAATGGCATCCAAGAACTATTCTGACCATGTACATTTTGAATTTCTTCTTTTGTAGGCTTGCACCTGCAGCCCAACATAACCTTTTAAGATGCCCACCGCCGAAATGCTTCGCGAAGTTGCTCTACACATGTCTCAAGCAAAAGTGATGGTAACCCATGGGTTCGCACCATCCATTTCGCGGTTCATTAACGGTTGACAAAATAGAAATTTCACAATTAGTTTTAAGACAGATTGCCGCCATAGAAGTCTAAAAAACCATGCCCAATTCTTTGTAGTCTCCTCAATCATAACACTGAATGCGAGCGGATACACTTGCTTGTTCCCATCAATGCCTATTGCTACGAGGAGTTTACCCCTATACTTGCTAACCAAGAAAGTCTCATCCATGACTACCATGGGCCGACAGTGGTTCCACCCTTCAATGGACACGTTAAAGGCCCAAAACACACTATGCATCATTGCAATGACGAGTGCTCCATGGTTTGGTCGTGCTCGTATTACCGCTGCTAATTGAGGGTTGTAGTGCATCACTGTTGCAAGCAACTTTGGTAGTGTGTTGAACACCTTCTTCCAATCTCCGAGCAGCTCAGCTAGCACACTTTGTTTCCCATATCATGCCTTCTTATATGTCAGAATATACTTAAACTCTTGAACGAACGTCTTCTTGGATGAGTTTAACTTTATAACTAGGCCGTACTCTTACCTTCTCTTTGATTAGGCCAGAAATCATCATGGAAGATATGCTAAAATGGTCCTTGTTTCACCTGGGGACATCATAATTGTGGGCCCCCACATACCTTATCACAATCCAACCCACTACCTTTTTCGCGAAGTATGCTCAAAGGCTCCACTGACATCCCAAACTACGAGCGTGCTTGCATATTAGCACCAGCAACTCCGTATTTGAGCAACTGGTAAGATTCTCCTTGGAAACCCGAATGTGGCAGTAGTTCACTGCTTGTTGGAGTCCTCTTCGAGTCAGGCACCAACCCCGTTCGCAAATCGTCCGTATCGGGATCGAAATTGTTTGGCCGGGGCTGTTTATATGTTGACAGCCAATCCTCCCTTGTGGTGAAAATTTCAGATGGCAGCTAGTGGACTCATGTGGAGTTGACGTCAGATGCAGCCGTAACTGGCTCTGGATTACTCTCATCACTATTCGCAGAGTCCAACAAGATGTCCTCTTCATCATCGATTGCGACATCATTGTTCTCGATTGGCGGATCATCAAATGACATGTTTTGGGGCACGAAACTATTGCCTCCACATGAATTATGCATTTCGTCATTTAATGCTAGCGAGTAATATGGCCCATCATAATCACTTTGGCAGCTAACATCCTCATTCAAATCAAACTCATACTGTTGGCACGCGTATCCTAGTGAAAGCTCATTCTGTCTATAAGGGGTGACATTACTAGGCCCGAGAACATCGCAATCCGCCATGGGTGTTGAGTACTCATCCTGTCCTCGTCCATGTTAGGTTGTGGAGCCTGATATACGTGTATTCTGTGTAATTGTAAATACCCGGATATCATTAATATATAACCCTATCACCGTGGAGTTTACCCATGGGGCGTTACCACGAAAAAACTTTCTCTCTAAAAAACACAGTTTTCTCTGCCTTCTCTCTAAAACTTCGTTCTTCCTCCTTTTCCTCCATCTTCTTCATTCTCTAGATCGTAGATCCCATCAATTGGCACCGTCTGTGGGAAGAATCACTACGATCTGTGCAGATGGAGAGTTCGAAGATCGGAATCGAGAAGTTTGATGGATCCGATTTTGGTTTCCGGAAGATGCAGATTGAAGATTATCTGTATCAAAAAGATCTTCACGAACCATTGTCTGGGGTGAGGCCGGAATCCATGAAAGAAGAAGATTGGAAGCTCAAGGATCATCAGGCCCTGGGTTTGATTCGGTTGACTTTGTCTAGAAACGTGGCTTTCAACATTGTCAAAGAAAAGTCAACGGCGGATCTGTTGAAGGCGCTGGCGAATATGTACGAGAAGCCCTCTGCGATGAACAAGGTATACTTGATGCGTAAATTGTTTAATTTACAGATGACGGAGGGTGGACCTGTTGCGGATCATATAAATGATTTTAATATGATTGTTAGTCAACTGAGTTCTGTGGGGATTACTTTCGATGATGAAGTTAAAGCGTTGATTTTGATGTCATCTCTACCTGAATCTTGGGATAGTGTTGTTGTTGTGATTAGCAGTTCTCGTGTATCTGAGAAACTGAAATTTGATGAAATCCGAGATGTAATTCTTAGCGAAAGTATTCGCAAGCGAGAAATTGGGGATTCATCGGGTAGTGCTTTTAGTGTTGATCGAAGGGGGAGAAGCAAATCGAAGGGACAACACACACATGGCAGATCAAAATCGAAGTCACGTGGAATATCTCCACATAAATCAAACGTGACGTGTTGGAATTGTGGGGAGAAGGGTCATTTTAAAACTGAATGCAAGAAACCTTAGAAGAAGCAGAATCATAAATCTGGAGATGATAACAATTCTGTAAATTCAGCAGGAGACATTAGGGATGCTCTAATCCTTAGTCTGGACAGCCCACTCGAGTCCTGGATCTTAGATTCGGGTGCATCTTTTCATTCGTCTCCAAGCAAGGAATTGTTTAGAAATTTCAAGTCTGAAAATTTCGGGAAAGTGTATCTTGCTGACAATAAGGCTTTGGAGATCGAAGGAAGTGGGGATGTTTGTATACATACTCCAGCCGGTAACCAGTGGACGTTGAAGGATGTCAGATATATTCCTGGTCTAAAGAAAAATCTAATCTCTGTTGGTCAGTTGGATAGTACAGGTTATGCAGCAGAATTTGGAAAGGGCTCGTGGAAGATTGTGAAAGGTGCTATGGTTGTAGCACGTGGCATAAAATCTGGAGCTTTATACACTACTGCAGGGTGTATTAATGCAGCTGCTATTGCTAAGGGTACTTCCGGTTCAAGTTTGTGGCATAATAGACTTGGACACATGAGCACCAAAGGAATGAAGATGCTGGTTGCAAAGGGAGTTTTGGATGGTCTGAAAGCTGTTGATATGGGTTTTTGTGAGAGTTGTGTTATGGGTAAATAGAAATGAGTTAGCTTCACAAAGGTTGCGAGAGAACTGAGGAAAGCGCCATTGGAAATGGTCCATACAGATGTTTGGGGACCATCTCCAGTCTCGTCACTTGGTGGATCCAGATTCTGTGTTACCTTCATTGATGATTTCAGCAGGAAGGTATGGGTTTACTTTCTCAAGCACAAATCAGATGTGTTTGCCACCTTCAAGAGGTGGAAAGCTGAAGTTGAGAATCAAACAGGGTTGAAAATCAAATGTCTAAGATCTGATAATGGTGGCGAGTATGACAAGTCAGAATTTAAGGCACTCTGTGTAGCTGAGGGAATCAGAATGTTGAGAACAGTTCCCGGGAAGGCGAGGCAGAATGGGGTTGCTGAGAGGATGAACAGAACATTGAACGAGCTTGCACGGAGCATGAGGATACACTCTGGATTGCCAAAGATGTTTTGGGCAGATGCTGTGAACACGGTTGCATATTTGATTAACAGAGGACCATCAGTTCCTCTGGGGTTCAAGATTCCAGAAGAAGTATGGACGGGAAAAGAACTCAAGTATTCTCACTTGAGGACTTTTGGTTGCACGGCTTATGTTCATGTTGATCCGGAGAGGAGAGACAAGCTTGATGCTAAGGCTGTGAAGTGCTACTTCATAGGCTACGGTTCTGATATGTTTGGTTACAGGTTTTGGGATGATAAAAACAGAAAAATCCTAAGGCATTGTGACGTGACATTTGATGAGAACATCCTGTACAAAGACAAGGATATGTCGGGTTCAGAGAATGCAAAGCAAGTGGGAGTTGAAGTTGAGTTGCAGAGGAGTTCGCCTAGCAATGTTGCCACTGAAACTCAAGAAACTCCAGATACGATTGCTGAAGAACTTGATGTGGAACAAGTTGCCACTGAAACTCAAGAAACTCCAGATACGATTGCTGAAGAACCTGATATGGAACAAGTAACACCGGAGCAGATGTTGAGGATATCATTCAGAACCATAATGGCACCAGATAGGTATTCACCTTCATTACATTATCTGTTGCTGACTGATGAAGGAGAACCAGAGTCTTTTGATAAGGCCCTATAGGTTGAGAATTCGATCAAGTGGGAGCAAGCCATGGATGATGAGATGAGTTCACTTGAGAAGAATAACACGTGGGTGTTGACTGAGTTGCCTGCAGGGAAGAGAGCTTTGTGGAACAAATGGGTGTTTAGAATCAAAGCTGAATCAGATGGAAAAAGGAGGTTCAAGGCCTAATTAGTGGTTAAAGGATATTCAGAACGAAAAGGTATCGATTATGCTGAAATATTTTCTCCTGTTGTGAAATTAACCACTATCAGAATTCTTTTGAGTACTGTTGCATTGGAGAATTTACATCTTGAGCAAATGGATGTAAAAACTACGTTATTACATGGAGATTTAGATAAGGAAATCTATATGCAACAACCTGAAGGATTTGTAGTTCCAGGCAAGGAACACATGGTGTGCAAGCTCACCAGGAGCTTGTATGGGTTGAAGCAAGCACCTCGACAGTGGTATATGAAGTTTGACTCCTTCATGAGCAAGAATGGTTTTCACAGGACTGAAAAGGATCGGTGTTGTTACTTCAAGAAATACATTGATTCTTATGTATTTCTACTCTTGTATGTGGATGACATGCTGATTGCAGGATCGAGTATGAAGGAGATAAACTCTCTGAAGGCAAGCCTATCATCAGAGTTTGAGATGAAAGACTCGGGTGCAGCGAAGCAGGTTCTTGGGATGAGGATTTCTCGGGACAGATCAGCCGGCACCTTAAATCTGTCCCAAGAGCAATACATTGAGAAGGTGTTGTCCAAATTCCGGATGAATGATGCTAAACCCAAGACTACTCCATTGGCAAACCATTTAAAATTGTCAAAGGAGCAGTCACCAAAGACAATTGAGGAGCGTGAGCACATGGCACAAGTTCCATATGCTTCTGCAGTTGGGAGCTTGATGTATGCTATGGTCTGCACTAGACCTGATATAGCACATGCAGTGGGAGTTGTTAGCAGGTTCATGGCAAATCCAGGGAAAGAGCATTGGAAAGTGTGAAGTGGCTTCTGGGGTACTTGAAAGGTATATCCAGTACTTCACTTTGTTATGGTAATGGCAAAGTAATCCTACAGGGTTTTGTGGATGCTAATCTGAGTGGAGATGTGGATTCGAGCAAGAGCACATCCGGGTACATCTACACTATAGATGGAACAGCGGTTAGCTGGATGTCTAAGCTTTAGAAGTGCATTGCCCTTTCGTCTACTGAGGCTGAGTACGTAGCAATAGCTGAAGCTGTGAAAGAAATGATATGGCTAGTGGATCATTTGGAAGAATTAGGCAGGAAGTAGCGCGAGAAAATTCTTTATACAGATAGTCAGAGTGCCATACAGTTGGTGAAGAATCTAGTATATCATTCAAAGACGAAGCACATCCGAAGACGGTACCATTTCACTCGGAGGTCAGTGGAAGATGGTGATATGTGTTTGGAGAAGATAGAGGGTGCAAAGAATCCAGAAGACATGTTGACCAAGTGTGTTGGTGTTGAAAAATTGAGGTTGTGCAAAACCTTGGTTGGTCTTCTGTAGGTTGTATAGAAGAAAGTGTTGCGATGGGACGAAGATATCGATGATAGAGGAAAATTTTTTTTGAATACATTTGTTGTCTTGGAGGCCGAGTGAATCAGTCTCCAAGTGGGAGAATTGTTAGGTTGTGGAGCCTGATATACGTATATTCTGTGTAATTGTAAATACCCGGATATCATTAATATATAACCCTATCGCCGTGGAGTTTACCCATGGGGCGTTACCACGAAAAAACTTTCTCTCTCTAAAAAACACGGTTTTCTCTGCCTTCTCTCTAGAACTTCATTCTTCCTCCTTCTCCTCCATCTTCTTCGTTCTCTAAATCGTAGATCCCATCAGTCCACTCATAAGCTATTGGCTGTAAACACCTATACTTTGCTCCGTTGCATATTGGATTAGTTCGACCTTCACGTAAATTTCTAATGTTGTTAATGTTGTATAATGCATGTGCATGTTAATCATATATTGGACCATCTCGTTATTGTACAGCGAGTATGACAAATACATCATAGATGCTCCCCTCCCTCGCCCCCCCCCCCCTCCCGAGCATTACCAGACACCTAAACACAATGCTTACTCTGAAAAGGTTGCGTACAAAACCCAATAAAGAGCATACTTAGTCAAATAACGATTCAAGAGTCGCACCAACATAAGTGAGAGATTGGTGTGACTGTTTCACGATTTCTCCTCCCCAGTGCAAAGTACTGGAATCATCTCAATTTGGAAGGACGAAAGGAAGATTTTAAGAGTAGTGAAAAATTTTATTTTGAACCGTAATACTAATTGACAATGAGAGGTGTTTTTAAAGTGAATGTGATCTCGAGATTGGAGAACTTGAGTCTAGAGAATTGCATTTGAGAAGTGCGATTTCAGTCTTTTAGTCTTTTCAACTTTTTACGATGGTGGTGGGTAGGAAGGACACTGAAATCACACTCGGGAATTGCGATTCTCTAGAAATTGCACTCGAGAAGTGTGGTTCTAAAACTTGCACTTCTCGAGTGCGATTTCTAGAGAATCGCACTTCTTAAGTACAATTTTTGGGTCTACGCCATTGAGAACTTTGTCAGATGCTGTCCCCTTATAAATCGCGCTTTGGGAGTGCAATTTTACAAAATAGAGCTACTTTTAGAAAACTCTATTTATAAATTTTTTTTTAGGCTATTCTAAGAAAAAATTCCTAAAACGCCTTTTAAGTGATGGGTAATTATTGAAGTCACTTACTCGCAAAAGTGGTCAGCAGGTTCAATCTAAGTGGGTTCATTTACTTTAAATAGTGCTTGTCCTTCATTTGTGCAGTAAATAATTTTTATACATTAATAATTTATAAATTTTAATGCTACAGATTGAAAAAGCCCTAAATAATTTATCAACTAGCTAATTTTCATATCGTTTTGAGATATCTCTGACACTCACCTAAGTAATGAAAATCATAAATTTTTTTAATCATTATAATGTTTTTGTATCTTTTTTTTTTTGTTTTTTTTTTGTTTTTTCCATTGATAAGATGATAGCCTAAACATCTTGAAATTAGGTGAAAATTAATAGGTCCATAGATTATTGTATATAATTTCCAATTCATATGATTAAAATTTAAGAATTGTTAATATCTAAAAACTTATTTACAAGGCAAGTAGAGGACAAGCACCATAAGGCAAGAAAAGGAGCCATTCCCGATCCATGTCAGTGTCATAGAATTTTGTCAAAATTCATAACAAAAAATCATTAAAAATAGAACTGAATGTGAAAATAAAGAGAAAAAGGAAAAAAAAGTCAGTAATTATTTGGATTTTAATTACAATTTTTTTTCCTTTCTTAAATACAATAACTTAATTTTATTTTATTAAGTTTTTGCATTTCATTCTATATTTTTTAACTATTTTTTCGTTATCAATTTCAATAGAATTTGATGGTGGTAACCTATTGGTCGATTTAATTTAATTTTCTTAACCTTTTCTAATTTTACTCTATATATATTTTAATAATTTTCTATTATCAATTTCGGTGGTTGATAATACGAACCTACTAGTTGATTTTTCAAAGCATAGAAGGCGATTTTTCAAAGCATAGAAGGCGTGATTGAAAGAAAAAAAAAAAAATCCAAAACTTCAAGGAACTTCAATGCAACACGGAGTGTTTTAGATATTTTCCTTCCTAGCATATTACTTGTGGATACACTCTTCCAATCCATTACTTGTGCATACTTCTAGAGAGTCGAAAATTTGTCTCAAACACGAGTTATGCTCGATTTTCTTTGGACATTTGATTTGGCAATATATTGGGGTTTCAAATATTTTAAAAGTATATGCTTTTAACCTCAAATTGCACTAAATAGACGATTTTAAGAATTGTTGAATAAAAATTTAACAAAGAGGAATGCAGATATACATAAAATTATATATATATATATATATATATATATATATATATATATATATATTCATATCCTAATTCACAAAACTTTTCATATAGCCCCACCCACTCCTATCCCCTCATTGCTTTTACATATTATAAAGCACAAAACATAAAAACTGATTACCAACTATATAGGCATTCAATGACCTTATAATGGTTTTCCTTTGAAATTAAACTACCGTTAAGAGTATATATGTATGTATGTATGTATGTTAAAGACCCCAAGCAAACTATACTCCCATTTTTCTTCTTTCCGTATGAACCTGTAACACGTCCTCCATGAACCTCAACAAAAGGGCAATGCCAGCTCTCTCTCTCTCCCTCTCTCTCTCTCTCTCTCTAAGAGAAAACAATACATAATTCTGCACCTAAGTTAGACTCATGATCTCTATACAAAAAGTAGCGGAAGATGCTGCGATGATTTCCTCACAAGATGGCTGCTAGTCCAACAGGACCCTCTTCATCAGTTCTGGATTCTGAAGCTGACACGGGGTTGCGGGTCCGCGCTGGAAAATGGAGATCAATACACTAGTAGTAAGCATATAACTCGATCACTGGAATTTATTGTATCAAAACTTATGATCTGTTTGGTCATTTTAGAATGTGTCGACCATTCTCATTTACGTTGCAACTCAAAAGGAACAAAAGCATGGGAATGATATCCTATATTCTATTTCATTCGATCACCCCAAACGCGCCCTTAAAGTTATGGCCTAGAGAAAATGTGGCTCTTTTATGCCTTCAAGCTTTCCACTATTAACTCGGAAAACAGAAAAAATGTTCCAGGCACACGGAAAAAAAGGAAGAACTATTTTAGAATTTTCAAAGGATGGTAGCAAAAGATTGATGTCAGGTTCATTACTGAAACTCCCTAGTTTTATGAATATTAGACCCTAGTTTCTGTTTCTACAACATAAATGCACAAATGGTCATCGTAGAATCTGGAGCATAACAATGGTTGGAGGGGGGGGGGGAGAAGGTCACATGACACAAATTCTAATTAAAGAACATAGGAAAACTAGTAATTGATATTAGGGGTGCTTACTTGAAACATTTGTTATTATACTCACACTTTTCTGAGCAGCCAGTGCTTTTAATTTGTTCCCTGTGGCCAATAAGAGCAAGCTCCTCATATGCTGCTTTTGCTCCTTGGGACTAGATGTCTTCGTCAAAGCTTCTTCAAAAGCACGCAAGTCATCGGGTTTGATGCACGGAAGAGAAAGCAAGACCTGTGAATAATCAACCAAATTTATCCTTGCATAAAAAATGGTGAAGCTTTAACTATCAAACGGTTAAATCTTTGAATAAGTGGATTCCCATTCGACTGTTTGATAACAAAAGGATTTCACTCTTCTTTATGTTATCAAACAGTGGAATAGAGGACATATTTCCTTTCCCATTCTTGCTACTCAAATGAATCCTTAAGACACGTTAAAATGATGAGAGTGGGAATGATTTCCTTGGAATCATCGTTTCCTTATACGATTGCATCCCTAGTTGCATTTCCCCGCTATTCCATTTTCATTCTCATTTCCTTTCTCATTATTCAAACATGACCTTAGTGCCTACACAAATGACAAACCTGCCTAGGTGTTGGATCTCTATCGGAGAGGTAAATGAAGATCTCACGGCAGAGGTTCACTAAATCAGCACTGACAAAAGCATTTGACTCCATGCTCAGGCCTTGAATAATAGCATAAAACAGATCCTTAGCGACGAATTCTTGAAGTTCAACATTATTTGTTGAGGCAGCTAGAAGAACTAGAGCACCACAAAAGGAAGAAACTCTAAGAACCACTTCACCATCTTTCCACGTAAAAGCTGCCAAGCTGATTTTTAATACTGGAATAGCCATGCCCCTGTGCTTCAGTATGAAACTGTATATACATCACGAGTTTGGGAAAATTAACCTTCCGGAACAAATGAGAAACTAAATAGGAACATCAAAACCCTTGAATCAACAGAAAAGTTCAAAGAACACTAAAAGCATACCCAACCATAGAACTTGAGGCATACGCTTCCAGATCCTTCCGGCAAGACATGTCCTCTCTGCTGAGATGTCCAAGATGGTCTAAAGAAGGAAGCCCCGTGTTCAGCCCTGATGATGCTAATACTGAAAGGAAAGAGCATATCTCACGGGTTAAATCACGAAGAAGTTTTTCCTCCATTACTTCCACTTTCAAGTCTGACCCAGCAAGTATGCCTAGGCTATCTGGGACCTTTGCTCTGCCTTCGTGTATGATACTTGACCATGAGCAGCTAAGGGCTTGCTCAGAGTGGAGAAACAATGGATGCAGCAGCTTCTCCAACCACTCCTCCCATAGATCTGATGGGCAAGATTTAACCAGTGGAATGAGAACCGCATGAACGAGCTGTCTTATGTGCCTGAACTCCATTGACTGTAGATTCTCCAACAGTGCTAAAGCAACGGACTGAATATTTAAACATTTAAAAAATGAATCCCCAATAGTTGCTGACAAGCCCAATACATTATACCTATAACCACAAAAGACGCATCAGAGCTTAAGTAACTAAAGTATTCACGAAACTCAGTCAGAAACTATGAAAAGGAAAAATAAAAACTAAAATAGTGCATAGCTTCGGAGTGCCACTTCTTCCTTTAGGTTTTGTACAAGAAAACATACTAAATTTACTGATGATCAAAAGAAGAGTATTATTAAAACTGCTCGTATATACTAGCTAATGAATAGCATATATTTTATTAAAAGGAATGAAAGAAGAAAAGCAAAAAAAGAAAAGAAAAAACCTACAATTTTGATCCCAATCTTTTATCCAATAAGAGTACACAAATGATTAAATCTATTTATCAAAGTCAAATGTTACTAATCAAAATTACATAAGATGTGATATTCCTGTAAATACATAAAATGATCATAAGTAAATAAATTTGCCACCAACTATAAAGCAAACCGCAGAATTCTTGGAAATATGCTTGGAACTTGCATTTGTTGGTAGAAGATTAAAAAAAAAAAAAGAAACATTATTCATACATACCCACTGTCCCTGACACCTTTTAACCAATTTCGTATGTCAGCTTCATTCAGCCCTGCACGCCCATCCTTACTCATGTCAACAAGACTACCATCAGTAACATTTGGTGCACCTTTCTGCAATTTAAGATTTGTTTCTCCAAGAAGAAGGCTCCGTTCAGTATCACTCATGATCAATGCAGATTTTAACTCCCTCGGTAACACTCGAGTTATTTGTGGAGACCAAAGAGAATGTATAGCACGAAGCACCTGCATATTAAAATCAAAACATAATGCAAAATTTACTATGTTTCGCTTGCACCGAGTCAATCACCTGATTCCTATGTTAGAAAAAACTACTATTCTTAATTAGAAAACATGCTTACATTTAAGAGAGGAGGCAACATCCATGACAAATGAGCAGCCATCGGATGCAATGTAGGATTCACCATTGAGCCATTTTGTGCAGTCAGATGGCCCCTTTTAATTCCACTTCTTTTAAGTGCCTTCTCAAAGAATGTCACCGTATGGAAAATTGACCACATGAAATTTGCGTCCTGGCATAAGTGAACCAGACCACCTGGATCAGACAAATAAACATTCTGCCACTCCATTTGTGTCCACTGTTTGCCGAGAGGTTCAAGCAACCAGGCCAGAACTTCTTGTTGCTGTTGAACCCTACACCAAAGAAGATAAACTAGTGCCTATAAGCCATGAAAAAATAACTAATTGATTAAAACAAAATATAAATTAAATATGAAATGGGTATAAGTCAAATACAAGCCTTCATATTTACCCAGCAGCAGAAGCTATGACAAGACATGCTTCACCTAATGCATTATGCTCCGCACGAAGCAAAGAACCTTTTTCTTGCAGATAAGCCATGGTGTCAGCAATGCCCTGTAGAAAAAACACTGTCAAATGCAGCTGAAAACACACCATCTTTCAGGTAGCACATCAGACACACATTAGGAGGGAGAGGAGGAGGAGGAGAGGGGGAAGGAGTTTGTGTAGCCTTCTCACTTGTCCAAGAGAAGGCTTTGATTTTTTTGGTGCCTCCTTGCTTTCCAAATTCTCTTGATATGATGGCCATCAGAAAGAGAGAATGTAGTGATCAAATGAGTAGAAGAGGAATGAAAAGTAAAAAAGAATAGGGTCCAACTCGTTCCATCTGGAGTAGCCCATTGTAGTGGGAAAGAAAGAATCAAGAATAAGGGACAAGAGTTCAATTATTTATTTATCATTAAGATTCTGAAATTAGTGTAAGTTCCACAGAAACCAATGCATCATAGTACTAACATAAGCATTCCAACCAATCAATTAAACAGCATGAATGCTCTTAATCACACTATGCCACAAGGCATTTGACCTAAGAGGAAAGTGCCTCAACCATTTCCCCTGTAGGAAGATGTTTTGGAAACCAATCACCAAGATCAAGCCCCCTTCAACGCTATATATTGAAGTAAACAACAGCGATTACAATTTTTTATGAGCCCATGACAGAGATTTCTTGCCCCCTTGCTCCAGTAGGACGGCAGCCGGATGTCCCTCCAACACTACTTCAACCCACCCCAGCACCTCTAATCCAGCCTAAATCTTCATTTCGATCCAGCCTTAGCCATTCTACATCATCCCAGTTTCGTCCCTCCCTGTAACCACCTATAAGCCTCTCCCAAAAAGTCCCCTCCTTCCAGGACCGTAAGCCCGTCTTCACCATCACACCAACCGAATACAACCAGGTAGCCGCATACCACAATCTCATGCTCATTGCAAAATTCAGCACCGAGCAGCCCCCAGTCGACGTCCTCGAATGACATGCCAACTTCGAATGGGGCCTAGCCCAACCTGATGCGGGCCTCCTTGACAATCGACACTTCACCATCCATCTATTTTCTGATGAAGATTTTACTACGGCTTGGTCTCATGAATCCCACACCGTCAACAATCAAATGTACTTTCTTCTTTGATGGACAAAGATTTTAGCGAAAGGAAAGACTCCCAATTTGCAGCACAATGGATTCATCTTCCAGGGCTTCCATTACCATGCCATAACCCAGCCATTCTAAAGCGAATTGGTGATTCTCTTGGCTGTTTATTGAAAGCAGATTCTCAAGCACTCCATTTAAAGCATCCAGTGGCAGCTAGGATTTGTGTACAGTTTGATCTTACTCTTCCTCTTCCTGAAGAGATCATCATCAACATAGATGAGAGTTTCTCTCAAAAAATTAATTTCAATTCAAAAATGGGCTTCTGCAGTCATTATCAGCTACAGGGGCACGTCTGTGCAGATTGCAAGAAAATGAAAGGTCTCACAGCAAGCAACCAGCCCCACATGGTAATACAACCCACCCACACTTGCAATCTATTAGAAAGAGGTGTAATAATGCAAAGGAGGTCAACCCTTTTGATCAAGCTGGGCCTTCCAATCCCACCCAATCTCATCCTAGGGCTAAAAAAGGACAATAATTGAGGAGCCAGCTCTCAAAACCTTCCATCCTCTTCTGCCAAATGCATGCCTAAGCCTACTGCAGGAGACAGTGGTTCAGACCCCTACGCCAAAGTTGGTCCACACATATTAGATAATTGGAACTCAAGAAGATCGAGCTAATTCCTCTGAAAATCTGAAGGTTAGCAACCCTTTGGAACTGCTATCCAATTATAATCTTGATACTGAGAATAATCATGTTACTCTCATCCCCGAGAATGAAGATATGCCAAATGTTGTCCCAACTTTGATTGAGGATTCTACTACAGAGCAAATAACCAATACCCCACCTTGCCCTAAACCGGTGTCCATGTTCAGCACACAGACTTGGCTCTAAAGCCCAATGCCTCAGATATTCAACAAAGCTGTCATCAAAATTATAATGCTCGAATTACTTACAGCTTCAACTTTGCTAATATTCTCAATGATGCTAATCCATATTTAGAAATTCCTCTGCCCCTAAACCCACTAAAGCGCTCAGCACCAATAACATGATGTCCATAAACAAAAAAATAATTAGATTATTCATCAGACTCAGAAGGCATTGCCTCCTCCAATGAAGCACCTTATGTGAATGCTAAGCCCGGCAAAAAGAAATCAAAAAAGAAGAAGAGTCCCAGAACTAGAGGTTATATCTCTGATTCAGATGCCAATGACTCTTCTATTGAATGTGTTCCTGAATCCAGAAAACAAAATTCAACATCCTAATCTGGAATGTCAGAGGGACCAGATCCATCTCGAAGATGGATTACATCAATCAAGAGGTGAAAGCCTCCAATATTTCCCATTAGCCTTACTTGAGCTCAACCATAATAGAAATCAACTCTACAATACATCTCTAAAAGTTCATTTTCCTCAAAGTCTTTGTTGCAACCCCACAAAAACTCGCATCTGGATTTTATGGAAGAACAACACTGAGATAAACCCCAATTGAAGCTTCAAGCCAATATATTACAGTTAAAAGTGATTCTTAAGTGTGCCTAAACTCTTGTCGCCTTCATATATGCTAGTTCTGAAGTCAATGCTGGAAAAAATTAATTTGTGAATGAAATTGTGTTAATTATCACATTATGTATGGGTATTAAAAAAAAAAAAATACCACTCACAAAACCCATGAATAAAAGTATGGAAGTTAATTATGAAAAAATTACAAAGTCAAGCAATGGGTGCAAGGGATTTAGTTTGTAAATGAAATTGTGTTAATTATCACATCATGTCATGGGTATTAAAAAAAAAAAAAGAAATACTACTCAGAAAGACCCATGAATTAAAGTATGGAAGTTAATTATGAAAAAAAAAAGGTTTGCTATATTACTCTGGCCTTTTCTACAAAAGTCATCTCTCTTTTGTTTTTTGCTTTTATTATTTCCACTAAATAATGCCATCAAGGCCATGACGGACAGTTACATGACTGTCACAGCCGCGAATTTTACACAATCCGCAAAAACAGGGTGTAACAATATCGCATCGCAGCGATACCATTACGTAACGGCCATTACACCCCAATTTTTGAAACCATGCTGCAATCCATCACTCTATCTTCAGAAAATGACAAACTGATATGCAACTTTAGCTCCAAAGGTACATGCTCTTCGTCCCTCATAGAGCTAAAGCCCCCTCCTTCAAATGGTCCAAATGCTGGTGGAACCAACACCTCCCTCCAAAAATCAGCATCTTCATTGGGAAACTTCTGAACGTCTCCCCGTTGTCACTAGTATCTAGTTTAGAGGGGTCTTGCTTGCTTCCAAATGACCTTGTTGCACCCAAGCCTAATCTGAATCTAGAAACCATTTGTTCTGCTCTAGTGATCCTGCCAGCTCTTTATGGCAATTCTTGGGTCATTCCCTCAACCTATCTCCCAACCTCCAGAATATAAATTCCCTTTCCTCTTCCTGGTTATATGGATCTAGTATTAACTTCCCAAATTTGTCTTCTTCAAACTACCATTCATTTCCTCATTCTTTTGTGGCATTTGGTTAGCAAGGAACAACGTTTTATTCTCTAGCACCACAATCAATAGGTCCTATATCACTTCAAATATCATTCACTCTATGTCATTCAAAATTCTTACAGTCCTCTTTATTTGATAAACTCAATCTCCTTTCACTAAAAATCCCCATCATCCATATTTCTCCCCTCCAAGGCTCATGGATCAAATGGCATCCCTGTGAATCTGGTCCAAAACTTAATTCAAATGGATCTTGTGTGGATGGTAATTGCAAAGGTGGAGGAGACGTCCGTAATAGCATCGGCAGTGTTATACTTGCTTATTCTTCAAATTTTGGGACTGGCACAAGCATAGAAACAGAAGTCAAAGCCCTCTCAATGGGTCTCCTCATCTGCCATGTTAGAAGCATTCCATTAGAAAGTGTTGAATCAGACTCCCTTTTCCTCATCAACTGTCTCAAAGGCAAATGGCATCCTCTATAGACCCAAAAATTACAATATAAGGAAGCCCCAACTGCTCTCCCCAATAACTGCCATGTCCCACAAAGTACATGAAGGTAATGGCCTTGCAGACCGTCTTGCCTTTCATGGTCACTCCATACGTGCTACTATCATTTTGATCAGTTAGGCTCTTCATCCTTCTCTTGTAAAAGAATGTTTTTTTTACAGATCAACTAGGTCTTTCATTCAATAGGCATCCTTAGTTGTTTATTTTCTTTGCAGAGTTTCTTTTCTCCCTCTTGTAGGCCTTTTCTGTGAAGCTTATGCTTCTATGTAAGTAGTCAGGTCTATGCCCTGCTCCTCCATCCTTGTTTTGAATAAATTTTGAGGAGACCAAACCCCCTCATCGTTGTGTTTACAACAGGTATTCTAACTGACCAGATTATCACGCATAGACAGAGTCACCTGATCGTGACCACAAGAGGGATCTCATCAAAAGTATTGGCCTAATCTCAAATAAATCCTTAAATGAGAAAGAGGGAAAGTACAAAGCAATGCTGGATAGCACACCTAAACTAAGGAGACCCCATTCCGAAGGGAGAAGAAAGCTCCCTTCCAACAATCAAGAAGCATAGAAAACTTGGACACTATCAAAAAATGCAGTGGACCAAGGATTATACATAATGCCCACGAGGGCTTCCTTGTACTGTAAGCTACAGTAAATATTATAAATAGAGAGCCCTCTTAACCCTAATGGGCTATGGCTTCCCCATCCATCTCTCTACTCTTCCCACACTTTCATTAATAATAATAAGAATGAATAGGAAACCAGTCATGAATTTTACCAAATCGCAAAGCCAAACACTAGTTTTATTTAGAAAAGGAAAAGGAAATTGAAACCTTCATGTGAGGCAGCAGGCTCGTGTCAGCAGCCCTTGCTATCCGGACAAATGATGAACATATATGCAACCTTGCATGCCGGACGACACTTGTTGAAGGATCCTGTGGAGCAAATGAGATAAGTCAAAATTGCATGTTCAAGAATGTATGATTACAAGTAATCTGGTGGCTTTCGCTTATGTGATTTCTCCTAAGTCTCCTAACTCAGCTTGTTCATCTAATGCTCCCGAAAAAGGCAGGAAACAAAAGCATAAGAAGGTTAGTTCCTCAGCTCCTTCAGATTTTCCTTCTCCAGACAGAATATCTGTCAATGAATGCAACTGTCCTTCCTCCCATTAAAATTCAATATGATGATCTGGAATAGTAGAGGGACAGGCTCCCTTAGAAAGATAGATTTTTAAAATTTAGAAGCCAAGTCCTCTGGTGTCTCTTTCCTTGCCCTTCCAGAGCCCAAACATGAAAACTCTCTTTTGCAAGCAATGGCCATATTAATGCATTTTCCTAATTTTGTGGAATGCAATCCTATAAATACACACATCTGGATTATGTGGAAGACCATTTAGAAGTGGATGTTCTTGAAGTCCACCCCCAATATGTTACTGCGACTGTCAAAGATGCTTCTGTAGTTTTGTGCACATCATTGAGAAAGGGATTTGTGGCAGTCTTTGCTGCATTTCAGTGCAGGAGGTCGTCCGTGGCTTATTGATAAGATTTCATCTCTTTCATTTTTAACTTGGGTGTCTTGGATGCTGGTTTTATTGGAGAACCATTTACTTGGTGTAGTAATGTTCGTGGTAGTTATAGAATATGGCTTAGATTGGACAGAATGCTCAGGAATCTTCAAGCAACCTCATACGTTCCTAATCTGCAAGTAAAGCATCTTCCTAGATCATATTCTGATCTGATCATTGCCCTCTTTTGATATCAATTTCTGTTCCTAATCGAATGAGGACATACTTCAAGTTTCAAAGGCAGTGGCTCACTCATCAAACTTACTTGAATGCGGTGGAATCCTCTTGGTCTGCATTTTTTGGTTCCCCTCTTTGGAATCGGCTTTGCCAAGGACTCATGAAAACCACAAGGGCCTTCATAATTTGAAGGAGGGAATCTTTTAGAACCAGTAACAGCATATATCTGACCTTAAGGATCAAGTCCAACCGCTTGATAAGGATCTACCAATGGCATGGTCCGAAAAGAATAATTGTGAACTTCAAGAAGCCCAACTGTACCTTAATGAAACTATTTCTACAGAGGAAGGAGTCCTTTGTGACAAAGCCAGGGTTAAATGGATACATGAAAGGGATCGTAACTCAGTTTATTTCCATGCCTGTATTAAAAAAAAGAACTTTCATTCAAAATTTAACTTCAAGCTCCCTGATGTTTCATTCCCAAATGACTTGGATATATTAGGTTCCTTGGTGGCAGATTACTACTCCCAAATTTTTTCCACCAACAGTTCCTCTAGTCTCATTCACCTGCTCAGCTGTCCTCAAGATCAGTGAATTGAAAGTGACTTCTCATCCTATTCGTCCTTGTGTTTCTAAAGAGCAGAATGAATTTTTATGTAAACTGCCTGAATGGGAGGTTGTTAATGCTATCAAGAACTTAGACCCCAACAGTGCTGCAGGTCCAGATGGTTTCACTGGGTATTTCTATCAATCCTTGCTCAACATTATCAAAGATGACATGATGGCAGCTATTTTGGATTTCTTTCCGGGTGCCCACCTTCCTCGAGGTATCACTGAAACTGCCTTTTCTCTTGTTTCCAAAGCTGAAAACCCTTCTAGCTTCTCTGATCTTCATCCCATAAGTTTATGCAACTTCAACTATAAGATTACCACCAAAATTCTCAAATATAGACTAGCAACTTTGCTGGCCTCTCTTATTTCTAAATAAAAATCTGGTTTGGTTAAAGAGAGAAATATCCATAAGAATGTTTCATTGGCCAATGAAATGGTTAATGATCTTGATAGGAAAGTTCTTGGGGGAAATGTCATGATCAAAGTGGATACAGCTAAAACCTATGATAGAATGAAATGGTGTTTTCTTCTCAAAGTTCTTCAGAAATTTTGGTTCTCCCAGTGCTGTTGTGATATGGTGTATAGGTGCATGGCTAATAATTGGTTCTCTGTTCAACTCCAAGAGCGAAAAGAAAAAATTGGTTTCTTCAAGTCTTCAAGGAGCCTTAGGCAATGGGATCCCTTTCCCTTTTAGCCTCTTTTATTGGCTCAGAAGCAGAATACTCAATCATCTTATGACTATTGGAGATATACGGCAGATTCAAGGGTTCAAATAACTTCCTAAGTATCTCTCCCATCTATTATTTGCTGATGACATGTTGGTCTTTCTTAATTTTTGTAAGAGATTTATCCTTAATCCCATGAAGCTATTCCATGAATATGAAGACTTCAGTAGGGCAGCAAGTTAACACCTAGAAAAGCAATATAATTGTGTCCTCCTCAATGCACGGGAAGGGAGGAGAAAAAGCCTGTTGAAGCAATGGACTTCCTTTTCTCATGCCAATCTCCCAATCAAATATCTGGGTATTCCTTTATTCAAAGGCAAGATTAAAATACATTATTTTGATGATAAGGTTTCTTCTATGGCTTTTAAAACGTAAAATTGGACATTGAATTTGTTATCCCATGTCGGTAAGCTCACTGTCGTTAAAAGTATTCTATTGTCTATGCCCATCCATGTAGTCTCTATAATTAGGGTTCCTAAGGCTGTCAATAAAATTAATCAGCTACTTTCCAATTTCTTGTGGAGTTCTGGGGATCGTCTAGAGTTTGTTGGGTAAATTGGAAGACTATATGCACAGCTTGTGATGAAGGTGATCTTGGTGTCAGAGAAATGAGCGAAGTCATGGCTGCCCTTCAAGCACATTTTGCGTGGATTTACATTGAAGGCTAGTCCTTTTGGGCTGAATTCATGATAAAGAAATATGGCCATCCAAATGATGCTATTAATTGTGGCTTAAAGAGATCCTAATCGCACTGTTGGAGAACAATTCACTCTCAGCTGCCTTATATATCTACAAGCCTATGGATTATTAAAGCAGGTAATGCCCTTTTGGAAGGATAATTGGTTGGGTTCCCCCTTATGGTTTCTTGTCCGAATGACACTCACATTCACGAAGCCCTTCAAAATCCAGACTTCTTAGCCACTCGTCTTTCTGAAGATCAAATAGCTATGGCTTCCTCTATTGCTCTAACTCTAATTCTGGCTTGTACTCTCCGCTCCTCAGACTATTTTTCAGCCTCCCTTGTCTATGAAGATAGAAGCACGAGGAGACCTAAAGTTCCATGGGCTAGTTTATTTGGAACAGCATTCTTCCTCCTAAAGTGGCTATTTTGGTTTGAAAACATTTTTATAATGGTCTTCCAGCAGATAATAATATCCAAAGAAGGGGCATTCAAATGGTTTCCAAGTGTTACTGTTGCAACCCTTCTCAGATTGAACCCACTAATCACCTATTTGCTCAAGGTGACATTGCTAGTTATTTATGGTATAAATTTGGTCAAGCTTTTAGTATTCAAGTGCAGCATGCTACTATCTCTCAGATGCTTATTGCTTGGTTTCAAGAAATCCTAAATCACGGAAAGGTCTTGTGGTTGCTAACCTGGGGGGCCTTAACCCTTGGGTTATTTGGAAGGCCAGGGAAAAAAAAAAAAGAAAACCCATTTTTCAGCTCAGCAAGTTCCTTTGCCCTCTTTTTGCTGATACTTTCCACCAGCTTCTTCATCTTTCAGCTCTCTTTAGAGTCACCAAGGCTGCCTCTTTTTTGGACAACCTGAGCCTGCAAGTTCTCAAAATTCCAATTGTGGCCTATCCTTCTCGAGGGCAGCGGGTTAGGTGGCATCCCTCAGAACATGGTCTTGTAAACTGAATACAGATGGCTCTTGTATCGGAGGTGCCTGCTCCGGTGGTGGTGTTATCAGGAGTAGTTGGGGCAGCATCATCTTGGCCTATGCTGTCAATTTTGGGCCAGGAACTACCTCAATGGCAGAAGTTAAGGAGTTATTAACTGCGCCCCAAATTTGTCCAGAAAGAGCCCTTATACCTCACGTGGTGGAAGCAGACCATAAGTTTCCAATACAATGCTCAAAAGGTGATTGGATCCCCCCATGGAGTCTCTTATATCATAAGTCAATGTACCCACCTGCGCTCCAGTTCCTCTCTAACTCATGTTTTCGGAGAAGCTAATTCAGTGGCTGGTAGATTAGCTTATTATGGTCAATCTATTCAAGGAATCCAAGTTTTTGACCAAGTGGGCCCTCTTCCGGATGTATGTTGTCAGGCTGTCCGCAATCAATTAGGCGTAGCTAATTATCATCCCCCTTAATTTTATCCCTTTAATTATGTCCTCTATATTGTTTTACTTAGATTTATGTCTCTCTTTTGTTGGGGTTGTATTTTCCCTCTATTGGCTGTGTTCTCATAGGCTCTTCACCAAGTTTTGCTCTTGGGTTAGGTTATCTCCTGTCCTTTGGGACTTTAATAAATCTCCGGCCTCGGTCTTCTTTTAAAATAAAAAAATAAAAAAATAAAAAAGGTAAAAAATAAAATAAAATAAAATAACAAGTAATGCTTGCTGTAGGTTTACTTTAGAAGAGCATCCACAAAACCTGAACAGATGTAGGAAGGCATGTTAGAAGCTCAAATAATTTATTGACGACACTGCCAGCTGCATTAGGGAAATACTTGAGAAAGGGACCCAATGCTTCTAAATAGTGCCCAAGTACTTCCACAGATGCTGGTTCAGTCCATTTCAGTGAAAGAAATTCATAGAGTAAACCTACAAATCAAAATAAATAGAAGTATTCAGCAAAGAATGCAAAAACCCAATAGCTGTGTAAATTGTACGGAAGTCATTATAAAACCTTCAAATACTCTGCACAATGAAACTCGAAGTTCAGGATTACACCCTCCGAATCCCAAATCGTTCGATCCATCAAATATTGCAATCACAACATTCTCCAGGGACACTTTTATGCTTTCCATGGTACCTATATCCTGTTCTTTGGAAAGACAGAATACAAAACAATGAACAAGTGCTAATTATAAACAGAGAAAGAAAATTAGAAATTTATAAACTAAGAGTACATTAATTGTAAGCTTAACAATTAAATTCTCCATCAGCAATTTATAGCACTACATATTTTTAAAAACGAACCTGGGAAGGCACTTGAGAAAGCGACAAGCTCTTAATGACTGTAGCAATTATCTCAGAAATCCTAGAGGCAGCTATAAGTGGCTTGTTAAAAGCAGTAAGCCGGATCAGCTCCAACTGCATTGAGGGCTCATGCATCAGCACATTCAGAACAAAAATACAGCAAACAAAGACAACATACATAAACAAAAAGGTACTTGTTAACATGGGACTTGACGTTTTGGCATCCTTAGATACATATACTACATCAAAAAGATAAAGCAGCTTTTTCAACCCACAGGCTTGGCTCATGTATTCATAATAATATTGGCTTTCTTGCATTGTTCCTAGTTAGAAATTGACGTGGGCAAAGAAAATTATAGCAATTATGAATTGAACCTCAGTGTCAGCAATCAGAAAAATACAAAGTGCCAACAATCGAATTCTGACAGTGCACCCAAAAAGCAGAGGAGGCAGAGGGAGCTGCTTTATTTTCAAAAGATAAAAGAGAGAAAAAGTAGAAGAGATTTGGCTTATTCATTTAGAAACAGTGTAATGCCGATAAATTTGAATCTTGAATCTCAGGCGCTAAAAGCAAATACCGCCAAAAGCAAATACAGTCTTTCATAGTAAGACTATAAACCTTTCTAGTTTCTATGAAAAATGCAGGACTTGAAACCCAATAAAAAGAAACAATATAATGAAATTTTACCAGGAGAATCTTTAACTAACAGGAGTTGCCAATAGGGCTCAAAAAAGACCGCACCAACTAAATCCCCCATCAGAATGAAAGTTAATGTTACATCTTGTTGAAGAAAAATGCACATAAAGATAGCATCATAGGGCCCACATGAGGCTGCACCAGGGAACCATCCCATTGGATTGAAATTTTGTCACATATCATACTTGTTGACAAAATTCGGCCCTGGTCAACTATTGGTGAAATTAAAACAAACCAGTCAACTTTTAGTATGTTGGTTGGCCAAGCGTTCTATTAAACTAAAAGCACCACCAACTGTCTTGATTGAGCCCCATTCTTAATTTGATAGGACTAAATCTACTAGGAGGACATGAGGAGACTATTTTAATCGTGGAAATGCATTTGTTGAGCTTGTGGGTGATATATGTGGCTATCTTACTCATTATAGCCCTATCGTGTGTGTGTAGGTGAGAACTGAATATAAGATGGAGGAAAAGAATGTCTTTCAGTTTCCATTTATGAAATCCAGAATCAACTATTCAATACAGCCCCATAACTAGCAAGGCTTTTGATAACCACATGAGATACATATATTACCAAAACAATACGGCCATCTTAAGCGTACCAGCCTAGAACGATACTGTCCGAAGTCTCCCTTGCCCTCAAAATCATCACTCCACAGCTCCAAATTTCCAAGAGACACTGCAGATCCGGGAAGAACTTTCTCTCTTCTGAGCATACGCTGAAAACTTACGTCCAAAATGACACCATACACATCATCACTAATAAAACTTAGGATCTTTTTCTTTTCATTATCGGCCTCTATGGGATCAGAAGCTGAATTATTGTCCAATCTATCTTCAGATGCATGTGCAAAGACCTTGGGCTTGGACACCATATCTCTCATCAGCGCCTACAAAATCATGCAACCAAAAAAGATGATCATAGAAAGGTAGTTGCCTTTATGATCATAGAAAGGTAGTTGCCTTTTAGACTTTAACATAACCAATTCAAATAAACATTTCTAACAAATCATAATACCTGCCAAAACAACAGAGATTGGAAATGAAGTGCCAGCTTAGCATGTTGGAAATACGCCAGCATCTGAAATGATTGTAAAGTGGTTAAGGTTAATCTGCTACAGCATATAACTCACATCTTCAGTACAAATGGTGAAGAGTGATGTCATTTCTTTGGTTCTTGATCTCATTTCTTTTATTATTTATATACACACAACAATGAATAACAGTAAGTCTTTCCCAATGTTTGGTACTCCGCATAAAAAAATAAACACGTAGAATTTCATTAGGTGCGATGAGGTGATGATAAATTATTGAATCACAGTGGCATCACCATCAATTTATGTGTAAAACCAAGATTAACTTCCTAGATTTTATAATGAACTGGTGGTGCACATATGTTTGTGTGGGAGAAAAATAGCGAATGCCACTCTTAATAGATCAATTGTTTTGAATTCCCGAAGTTTGTATCCCTAGAAGAGTATTACAGATGCTTCTTCCGAGCAAATCAACTCCAACTCCAAGCAAAAATATTATAATTACAAAGACAGATGGGCAAACTTCTAAGAACTGTTTACTCCCATGCCAAGACCATAGATTTTTTTTATGAACACGACTTTAATGGACGACAGCTAACCAAAAGGACAAACATTTAACACCATTTACTGAATGCATTAATTATGCACTTTGCACAGTAAACTATTGAAATGTTTTATTACCTGTTGAAGATAAAGAGGTAGCATGGTGCCGTTGTTGGAAATACACTGCAAGTTTGCAGTACCCAAAGACACCATACTTTCACATATATATTCTGCAAACTCAAATTCACTTTCATCAATAGTGCCAAAATTGTTACTGGATTTGTAGAGAAACTCTTTTGTGGCATCCATTAAGATTTGAAACAATGTACTCATTGCAGAAGCAAATTCAGCAGCAGAGGCATCAACAGGTTTTTTCCTGAAAGTCATTATTCACTAATCACATGACTACAGCCTTTTAAAGAGTATAAAAGGCGAGAAGAAATTATATACTATACCTTGGGGAGACAAGCTTGAAAAACTCACAAGCATGGAGACGGAAGTCAGGAGATGACAGTAAACAACCACACCTGCGCACAAACAACGCACACAGATAGACTTTGGCCATTATCCAATATCAAAACTTTTAAAACTAAAATGATGAATTCATACCCATAAATTATGCCATATTTTGCAAGTTCTGGTAAGGGAGCCCATTCAGCATATGCATTAACAGCATTCAAAGCAGCCGTGATTGTGCAAGCATGCTGTTTCGCGATATGTAGTTGTTGCCTACTGGCTTCACTCACTGCAGCTTCAAAGTGCCTTTGTAGTAACTGCATCATATATAAGTCCATTAAACCCATACCATGACACCATGACCTGAAGAAAAGGAAAAACCCCAACGTACTGTATATAACAAAGGGAAGATTTCAGGTAAAGATTGAGTAAGTCCACGTAGCAACAGCCTGCGCCGATCACCTAAAATATACATCCAGATCCAGGGTAAAAGACGCAACCAGCAGTATGAAAGCAGTAAATTTCAACATTTAACACAAAACTGAAACAATATAGCAAACCACTACAAATGCCAAATTAAATGAATAGGTAGTAAAGGCACAAGGGGCAAGGATTTTTATTTTATTTTATTTTTGATAAGCAAAGCATATGGTAAAGAAAGGGAGAGAAGAGTACAAGCAGCAAGGATGAGAAACCTAACCTAGCTAGTGAAGTTTGTAATACGGCTATTAGCATTCTATTCAACAGGAAGAAGTGAGACATTTACATTTCCCTTTGCTTTCCGATTTCTTGTGCTTCTACACTGTAACTTTTGCTGTTCTTTTTTTATGCCTGTCCTTTAACACTCCTTGGTGAAGTGCCATGGTTCGGATGATATAGTTTCAATTGATGAGACTAGAGCAGGCACAAAGGCTAAATTAGAAAGATAAGAGCATGAATTAACCTTCCCAAGAAATAACAGAACCATAAAGAGTATGCACTAGGCAGTCCATTTCTAACCTTCCAAATCTTCATTGTGAACAGTTATATCCTCTGGAAGCCATCTTAGGATCATCAAAACCAACTCAGCCTGAAAGGAATAGACAAAATGAATTTCATTACCTCGACTCATATTAAAAGGGGAAAGGAAAAACACAAAAATAAGTGCATAGACAAAGTAGCAGGCAATACTTGTATGGGACCACCATTCGATAAGGAAACTAGTGAAGGAAGGAGCTCTTGCCATAAAGTTTCACCTTCTCTCCTAACCATCTGCAACAAAGTAAAACAATGAATACTGAACTAGAAAAATATTCATTAGCTTGAACAAAGTTGATGGAAAAATAGATAATACCTCAGCTATCAGAGCAGCTGCCTGACTTTTCAAAGCCCATTCTTCACAAGGGTCAGCAATCTCAGACATCAAATTTATAGCAACACTTGCAAAGCTTCTGCGGTCTGTGGAGCTTAATTCCTCCCACCTCAACCGGACCAAATGCTGCAAGAGGATAAAATTCAGACACAAATCCAGTTGCCACCACCTAACCTTCTTGGACATAATGCGGAAAAAGTTATGAAGTATGTTTGTGCGGATGTATGTATTTACATTGACCATTTCAAGTGGAAGGAGGGAAGAAAACATCATCAGAATATGCTAAACTAATGTGTTTCCTCATGTCGCTCAAAAAAGAATTCAGACCCATAATTCAAGTTAAATGCTTCGTGTTTGGAAGAAAGAAACTGTTTTCTGGTCGAATTTCCCATGAAGAAACTGTTTACATAAAAGTTAGCAGCCACAAACAAAGGAAAGTGAGAATATTCCAACCAAGAGGTCATCTTCTAACATTGAGAAAGATAGAATTCATTTCATAAAACCATTTAATAGCTCAAGGATCAATGGCATGATAAAACCACAGAACATCTGTTGGTAGTTCAAGAAACTGTTCCACTAATACTTTAGTAACACACCAAAAACAAGTGCCAAGATTAGCATTTTTTTATCAGCAAAAAGAATTTTATTCAAAAAAGGCACCAAGGGGGTGCTGGCCCAAAACATACATTAAGAGCCTAGATGAACAACTAAATCATAGCAGCTCTTAAAAGCAATACAACGGTTCACTCATTCTATCAAGCTACAAAGCCATTTCTCTTTAACACACAGGAAATAGCATCCCTTCCCTTCGAAAACCCTGCAGTTCCTTTCTCTCCAAATCATCCAGAGAGCACATGGGAATGAATGGTAAAAACCTCTTTAGACTTACGAAGTGACGCAGACAACTCCAGAGTCCAGGCTTCAATTCCTCTTTAACCACCCTTGCCCTAACCTGGTTGAGACCCAAAATAGAGAAGGACAAATCCCACAGCTGGGCAGTCTACTCCAACAGCAATCCTTAAAGTTTCATTTCCATAGTCATTTACATGACTCTCTCACGATTTTTTTTACCTAACTGTTTTGTGCATAATTGTTTTAAGTCAGAAATTTAGAATCCTTATTGTACAGACTAAGGATATTCAGCACACTTATACATGAAACACAGCCAGAAAGGAACTGCACAACAATATGAAGACAATCTAGACCCAAAATATATTCAAGCAGGTCATTTCTAGATTCATTGCATATTCTTCTGAAGGATGCATCAGAACCATACGCCAGCAATCTTTTGTCTGCATTTTACTCAATACTTCATGTCAAAAGACAAACAATCATTCAGTCTCTTGCCATTCTCTTTATCCCTCCCTACCCTCTATTTTATCTTTATCACTTCCCCTCCCGCCCCTCCCTTTTTTCCCCTCTTTATCCCTCCCTACCCCTTCTTTTTCCTTTATTTTTCCCCTCTCCCTCCCTCACAGACTCACATTGTAAGAGAGAATTAATAGAAAGCTGAACGCACCTGCAACATTTTAAAAGCATGTAACCGAATTTCCGATGGATGATCATTCTTGACCAAAATGAAAGATGTGTTAGCCAACACATGTATATCGCCAGTTCTAAACTGTAAAACAGGAAATAGAACCATCAGACAAATACATAACCAATAAATAATCATGTACTTCTGAAAAATAAGACAAGTTCAACAGATAACCATAAAAAACAAACGCATGCCTGTGCCATGAACAAAATATTAAAACATAAAAATAAAAAATAAAAAAATCACATTTATCTTTCCCACGAAAAAGAGCCCTAAACAGGCCTTGATTGCTCCCAAAATGCGTCTGTCAATATCAAATATTTCCCCATTCAAAAATCAAGCATGCAATTTCGGAATTTTCATGAGTGCACAAAAAAAGCCCTAAACTAGTCTGGATTGCACTTGTAACGACCTTGGAACACTGAAAGAGTCCCGCAAACCTAACCCCATTTTAAACTGAAACAAACTACAAAGGCACAAAAAGGTTACCCACATGCGTGTATGGATAGGGGTTACGCAAACTACGCGCAGAATCAATAATCAGAACCACGTGGATTTGGGCAAATATGAGCCTAACTAGGAATAGTGGCACCCATAAAGGGTTTATGGGGCTTAAGACAATACAGAAACTGCTTCTGAAGTGAATGATTACTGTGTAAAGGAGGTGCAAATTCCAGCGAGGGATTATGTTTTCGAATCAAACTTTGAACTAGGTTGTGATCACTATACGACAGTACAGATATTGAAAAAGGAAACTGACGAGTGATAAAGAGAGAGAGAGAGAGGAGGGTGTTACAGAGTTCAAGAATGAAATGGCGGCGTTTTTGGCATCAGGAGGAGAACTCCAATCTAGGGCTACGGATATGACCCGAGCAACATTGCTGGCCGTGCCACCGTCCTCCATCCTCCGCTGCAACAATGTAGAGAGAGAGAGAGAGAGAGAGATGAGTATGGAAAGTGAAAACACGAGGACGAAGTAAAGAAGCGTTTAAAATAGTGTGTTGGGTTTCCAACAAGAAAGTTTTTTATTTTAGTTGTGCCTGAGAAATGGGAAGAAATGGGCATGAATAAGTTGAGTCTGAAAAAGACCACATTACATCGTACTAGTTGTATTAAATGTGTTTCATCGATGGTTGTAAATAAGATTTTTTATATTATTAGATTTGAAAATTATGAGAGAAACGATTTCAAAAAATGAGAAAATTTTAAAGCAGTTTTGAAGTAGTAAGTTATTTTTGAATGTTTTGAATTATTGTTTTTATTCGTTAGCTTTTCTATTATAAAGGAAAAGATTTTTTTGGTTCAATCAACCGTGTTTCCTCTTGAAAGTTTCCTTTACACCCTCAAACTTTTCTATTCTAATTCTTGTTAAAAAGAATAAAATAAAGGGTTAAAAACGTCAATTTATTATTAACGGTTACAATGTAAGTTCATAATTTTGTTCAACCTCCCAATATAGATTCAAATCGTTTTTCCTGTCTTTTCTTTGAAGTTTTTGTAATGCCTCCAATTTTTACCACCAAAGCGTCTTCAAAAATTGACGACGTTACCGAAAGCGCCATCCACTTCATCCCTCACTAAAGTTCATATATCACTTAAATGGAGGATGAGGTGGGAGTGCCTAATCGGATAGCAAAACAACATAATCTACTGCATCTAAAATTAGCTAAGCCTAAAAAATTGGATTTATATTACAATTATGGTATAAGTGAATGTTTCACTAAATTATCAAGATTTATAAATTACACCCAAAGAGTCGTTTTTTAGTCTTCTAGTCGTACGTAATCTCCTTTCCCACATCTTTATATGGATCGACTAAATCCTCACTTATAGTTCAACCAACAACCGCAGCAAACGGTGGGTACGAAAGGTTTTCAGTAAGGGATGCACTCAAACAATGTGCAAAAATATCAGCAATAGATACATATAAGCAAGCATATGAAAAAAGTCATATACTTTTAATCAACAACATCACAATAATCACCAAGTATACAACAAACAACATGGCATTATTATTGATTGAGCAACTATAAGCCAATGAACCTACATTAAACATTTATGTCTTTGGATTCGATACTACTCATCGTACTTATTTTTGTACTAGAGTTCACTAATAACCCATCATTAACGATTGTTCATACTTAGTCTATAATCGACAACAAATATATATATATATATATATATAATATCATTAACGACATCATCAATAACTAAGTCAAAAAAAGACTACCAAGAATTAGTCCCACATCAAAACACCATAACAAAGCCTTTATAGGAAAATGATAAAACTTACAAGGGAATGAAATCCTTTACAAAAGAGTATAAATCCTTACCTTGCTTGCTTCCGTCGAAAATATTCTAAGCACAATCAACCTATAATTTACAATTAATAACACATAAATTTTGCACCAATTATGCATCGTAAAACTCAGTATCTTTTTATGTATGATTCTCCACAAATGTCCTAAGTCCTCAAACTTAGGATAAAATCAGGCCACCAAGCCAAAAATGTGAATTCAATACCTAATACAGTCATATAATGAATTTACATTAGTTTTTAGGCCAATAGGGGTTTAGGAAAGCTCTAAGCATAGCAACCCACTTTTAGCCTCTCCTATTTCTATTTCAGGTTATGTCCGTGACTTTAAACGGGTGTAGGGGGGTCATTTTAACTCCGATTGAAGCAATTCTAGTGTCTATAAATCCGTTGTTGAGTCCTCCATAAAAGTATCTATAATAAACTAGGTCCAAATCAGTTTCCAGGACTATGTTTTGGGTCAGTTTACAAATTGTGTGCAGGGTGATCCTTTCAAGATGAAAATTACGGTCTATTTTTGTGGTTGTCCAATGAAAATCTCCAACATGAAAAATGTTTCATTTGCATCTAGAAGTATAAATCAAGTGATTGTAAAATAGCTTTTTAAGATCAAAGTATAAAACTTAAAATCACACATTTATATCCAAAATATTAGGTTTTAAAATATCTTTTGTGAAAAAACCAAATCCAACACTTTGTTATGACCCAAATCACCATTTAAACATATTTTGGCATAAACACAAGTATAAACTAGAGAATCAAGTCGTCCTCTAAGAATTTCTCGAAGAAAAACATCAAGTAAGGCAAAAACCTAAAGAAAAATACTTTACGTGAAGGCTGAGTGCAAAAGTCCTCCCTTCTTTTCCTTCTCCTTCTATCATGCACTCTCTCTAAGTTAGGGGGTTTGTTGGGATGGGGTGTGTTAATCATTTTATAATTTGCAATGTATATATCATATAGATTTTTATATTATTCATCTAATATAATTTTGTGTACATAAATTATGAAAATCAAGTCTATTTTTCCCAACACAACTTACTTATGTCATGTCATTCGCGTTCCAGTTGAGTTTCGCCTGTGTATCTTTCCTTTAGCAAGGTCATTCTTTAGCAATATCACGAGGTATTCTGTTTTTTTGAGTTATGAGCACAAACCTCATAGTTTCTAGCTTATCATCATCATCCAGGTCAGCTTGCTCGATGCTTACTTACAATAACTTCAGTCTTCTCATCAGCTTGTATGGCAAAGAAGGTCCAAATAAGGTAATAGCCATCACTCAATCTGCTAAGGCTTTACCCACCACCACTTCTATAAAAGCTCCGTGCATGAGGGGAAATAAAAAAAAAAAAAAAGAACAAAAGTCCATCATGACATGTGAAGCCCCAAAGGCTTTGCCAACCGTTGCTTACTCCACTTTGAGAGGAACACTCATTGTAGAGCCCATCTTAGAGGCCGAGGAAATTGCCTTTCTCAATTTGGGGTTGTTTAGTAGTGGAATCATTTTCGGATCCTTTAGGGACCTTATCTCAAATCACCACGATGAGTTGTCTAATGGTAAGCAAGTTTTGAAAAGTTTTTTAGGTCAGCCCCAAGGTAAAGTCATCATCAAGTCAAAGAATTCAATCGTAAAAGCTAGGGGCAAGTAATTGTTCACCCCTAAAAGATCCATCCAATGCTGTCAATAATTATCTTTAGAAAAATGGTTCTTGTCAAAAGGGTTGAAGTAAGAACCATGGTGGGGTTAACCTTCATAACTCAAATGCAAGAAGTTTGGTAGCTAAACCTATCGAGTCCGATATTATTTGGGATGTTGCTAACCCTCATTATCTAAATTTAAGAAGTCTAGTGGCTAAAACCATTAGAAATAATGTAATTCCCGATAGGGCTAACCGTCGTCATCTAAATTTAAGAAGTCTAGTGGCTAAAATCATCGAAACAATGTCATTCACGATAGGGCTAACCCTCGTCGTCTAAATTTAAGAAGTCTAGTGATTAAAACGGCTGCAAACAATGTCATTCACTATAAGACTAACCTTCGTAGTCTTGATTCAAAAAGTCTACCGATTAAAACTACTGGAAACAATGTCATTATGGATGGGGCTAACCCTCATCATCTATATTCAAGAAGTCTAACGATTAAGACCGTAAGAAACATTGTTATTCACGATAGAGCTAAATCATCACCTAGATTCAAGAAGTCTAGTGGCTTAAGCTACTGTAAACAATGTCATTTATGATGGGCTAACTCTTATGATCTAGATTCAAGAAGTCTAACAATAAAAATTGCTTGAAACAATATCATTCACAACAGAGCTAACCCTCGTCATCTGGATTCAAGTAGTTCGATGGCTAAAATGCTGGAAACAATGCTATTTATAATGAGGCTAACCCTCGTTGTCCAGCTTCAAGAAGTCTAGCAGCTAAAATCATTGGAAACTATGCCATTCATGACAAGGTAATCCTTGCCGTCCATATTCAAGAAGTCCCATGATTAAACCCATTATGAACAAAATCATTTATAATTGGGCTAACCCTCGTTGTACAAGTTTAAGAAGTCCGATGGCTAAACCTACTACGATGTGAGATCATTCATAATGAAGTTGACCTTCATCAACCAAAGCAAATCCATTAAGTATCTCCAAGATACAATTGCTTTTTTGATATAAGAGTCACCATCAAGCCAATTCAAATTTTACAAGATGAACGACTTTAAGGAGATGTCTCAAGAATAGCCACTCGAGCTAGACTTTTTGAGTTGCTATCTGCAAGAAAAAGAAATACACAAAAATGTTCAAAATTACAATTGTAGCTTCGATGGTAACAGTCGACACATAGGCACAACTTCGTTGGTTTAGAGAAAAGGAACTCTTTCAAGCAAAGACGCTATAACCTTAGACCTAAAACCGATTGAACGATATAAGAATGAATGAACCAAATTCCATCTATGCCATTTTTGTGCTATGAGTTAATATCGAGTAGACTTTCCCCACTTATTTTAGATTTGCAGTAAAGATGAACAACTTTACTTAACTTGCACTTGAGTTTAAAGCCTTTATTTGAATCCTGAAGTAGCATAAGAAAAGAAAAAATGAAATACCCACCCTGAAACTTAAAAGAATACACATATTAAGAAGTAATGAGAAGGGAAAAGAGTCAAGTCGATTAGGTTTAATGACCGGGAAAAGTAAAACGAAATAAGGTTTTGCCAAAAAAAAAAAAAAAAGTAACACAAGGGATACCATGACCAATCAATTGAGTAGGTATAGTTCATCATAGGCTGAGCTTGTTGTAAGGCCTTTAAATCCTATGCTAAACTAGCCATTTTTGGAAAAGAATGTTTGAATTCTAGAGATCACTTTCTTGCGACAAGCAGAGCAATTAATCAAGAATGACCAGGTCATTGCAATTTTACACCATGCTATTAATCAACCTATTGGTTAAGAATCTTTAGGTATGTCTGTTAATATTCATGTTTCATTTGATATAATAGAATCCATTTCATCATTAATAACTTCTTACCAAAAAGCAGAATCTCTAGATGACATGGCTCCACTAAATGTCAAAGGATCTTTGTCTATACTATCAAGTTCAATATTAAAAATACAACAGGACAAAACATAATTCCCACTACCTTCTACTAAGGATATATGAAAATTTAGACCAAAATCCTTTTTTTTTTCTTATCCTCTTACTTCTTCGAGGTTTAAACCCCTCATTTATTGTTTGTCTAGAATGAGATTCATTAATGATTTGATCATTACTATAATCAATAATGATCTCATCATAATTTCTTTTTAAATCTCTTAATTTTGAGAATGAATATTCAAAAATACTCAACATCCCCTAGATCCATAAAAGTATTATGGGAGATAGAATCTAAAGATGTCATTGTCAAAAACATAAATGCATGCTATTTTGTGCGTTTCCTATGAATGCACATTTTATAGCCTTATTTCCAAGTTTTGATCTCTTAGGATCGGTTAACCTTATTAATTCACTACATCCCCAAACTTTAAAATATTTAAAAGAAGGTTTTTTATTTTTTTAATTTTCATATGAAGAAACATTAGTTCTTTAATAAGATACTCTGTTAAGAATATAACTAGCAGTTAATAATATTTCTCCTTATAAATGTTGAGGTAACCCTAAAGTATTTCGTAAGGCATTGATAGCTACGCCATTTTGCTGAGAGCTATATCGAGCTGTTTATAGGATTTAAACAAGGATTTGTTCCTAATTATATGCTTTGAAGCACCGGAGTCAATCCACCACTCAACATCATGCTCAATCATGTTTACCTATGAAATTACAGCAGAAAAATCTTCCACAATATTTGCCCCCGTTGCTCCCTTCCATGCTTACATTTCTTTAAGATAAAACCAACACTATCTCTTAAAGTGTGTAGTTTTTACATATTTTTAACAAGTTTTAATATGCTTTTGTTTCTTATTTCCTAAACTGTTTTTCTGTCATTTCCTTTTCCTTTTTCCTTCCTTGGATGTTTCTTTTATTACAAGAACTTTTGGAGTTTTGTTCTCTAATTCTAATTTTTCCAAATTTCATGAATTTTATTTGACTATGAGAAATTTTACCAACTTTTGCATAATCATGGCATCCTCTTGATGTTTCAACTTCTGATGACAATCTTTCCATGTCATAGACAACTTTGAAATAATAGTTGAAACTTGAAAAGATTCCTCTAAGGTATGTCCTTCGTTTGGAATGTAGTTTGTGATATTTTGTATTTTATGAAATTGTGACATAAGAAATGATATCTACTATCTTAAAATTAAATGATTGACTTACTAGGAATTTCTTGTGTCTAGCATCTTCGATTTTATATTTTACATCACAACCCTTCCAAATTTCCTTGGCTATCTTTTCAGTGAAATTGGTTGAGTACACATCATACAATATGTCAACCAATGCATTCATAATGTGGTCTTTGCACATAAAATCATCATCTTGCCATTTGATTCGAAGTTTAGTTGCTGCCATTGTTTCACTCTCACTTCCTGTTGGTTATTCTTCATTTAGAACATGTGATACTTTTATTATAGCAAAATAGAAATATAACTTCCCTTTCTAGTAACAAAAAGCAATTTCATCAAATTTCTCGAGTTTCCCAATCTGATTCTGGATTGAATTCTTGGCATTTGCTTCCCCGATAGAATATTCTTTTAAGATTGTTGTAATAAAACAAGTTGTTGAAATAAAACAAATGCATGAGTCGAATGATTCTTATCCCTATTTATACATCATGAATTGTTGCCACTGGAAGTCATGTCATTTTTTAAAATTATCTCTGAACAGATGCAATTTGTTTGAAAACAAACATAATTGGTTTGTTCGGAAACGTTGTGACTATTCATGTATAAATATGAGAAGATACGGCTGTTGAAAATCCTAATGGTACAAAACAATGCATCACTTCAATTTGAAAGATCTTAATGGTATGAAACAATTAATCACTTGGATTTGAAAAATCCAAATGGTACAAAAATAGTGCATCAGTTGGATTCGAAAATTCTAAATAGTACTAAACAGTGCATCAGTTGGATTTGAAAAATCCTCTTTTGTTTAAACAAAATCCAACAAGGTCTAGCTATAGAGGAAGAATAAGTTATTGTTCGTAAGAGGTCAAATTTAGAAGAGCAATAGGCAACGCAATTAAAGAATATGGCTAAGGTTGGATAAAGTCTTAATAAATAGTGAAGCCTTATCCCTTTCTCCCAATTCGCAAGTCAAACATTTAGTTAGAAATTTGTCTAATCAATACCTACTTTTCGTAAGTATATCCCATGGCCTTTTTCATGGGGACTCATTTCATTGCTTATGAATTCAAATTAAGTTACATTTTGTGGTGCATTTGAATGAATTTAATTCTCTTTTAATAAACTTTACATCCATTACTTCCTAAATGCATTTAATTTTAACACTTTTTAGATATATTTTCAATTCTAACTATTTAGATTTAAATAATATATAAATATATAAAAATAGAGATGGCAAATAGACGTGTTATGAGAGGGTCAATAGCAACCACGGGTCAAGACAGACAGACCAAGAATGGACTGCATCAAATCGGTCTTATCAATGATTCGTATGACTAATACAGCTAATAAGTGAAGGAGAATAAAATGAATGATTAAAATTGTCAAATTTTATAAATTGAATACCCTTTAACCATATACTCATAGACCCACCAATAAAATTGCGCACTGTGCTCGTATCTTTGTTGTTCATTGGTTTAACCCCAAACCTTAACCCTAAAAGAGAGAAACCAGAAATGTTGTCATCCAAACTAGGTATATTCTGTCATACAAATGAAATTCGTCCTTTATTCTCTTTCAAATTCGTGCTCTTAGAAACGTGAATTTTGATTTTCGTAGAACAAATGATTTGAATTGATCTCCTTCTCTGTAGGTGGAAAGGCCAAGCCTTTGAAGAAAGCCAAATCTGAAAAGAAAGAATACGACCAGGTACCATTGATTGTCCTTAAATTTTCAATTTTTCTATTGGCAATACAATTACTTGTTTATTTACTAATGAAATTTGGCTGGGTTGTTACTTCATAAAGAGATTGACATTATTAAATCATTGTTGAACATTTATTTATTTTATTATTTATTGTGATCATTTGTTCGTTCTATATTTGTGGAAAACTTTCTTTGATGACACTTATGGGATTTTAATCATCCCATCATTTTAGTTGGGTCCATCTAATTAGTTAGTTAAGTGCATAAATTTTTAATCTAAAAATTGAAGCTTAGGCTTACTATCAGTATCTTATGCCTTTGAAAAACAAATAAAGTGACCATACAGCGAGATTTGATCTGTTATACAACTTTTTGGAGATCTTTCTTCTCCTCAGTATAATGAAATCCACCCAGGCATGGATAATGAAGATTTCAGATAGTGGAACTTATTATACACCCTCTGGGGAACCCACAATTGGATGTATCGACAGAGTCACAAAGGGACAACCATTTAGTCTTGACAAAAGTTTTCTTAATCAAAGCTTTTGGTTAAGCGATAGATGCAACCAATACATGGATTTTATTCCTGATGGACAGGATGAAAAGGACCATATCAAATGGATAAACTATTGTCAAAAGGTCAAGAAAAATATTCCATTTTTCGAGTGGTATGATAACTGTCGTTCTGGGGTTATTGCTCCTCAAGAACATGGACAAACTTTAGGAACCAAACCCAATTATCGATTCCAATCTCCCACTAGAGATACTAGAAATCCACCCTCTCAAACCCAAAATCCAAAATTTACAAAAGAAAGTAAACCAATCCCATTGCCTCCTAGAGAGAAAATCTCTATTCAAATCCACCCGAATAAGTTCGAAATAGTCATAGGAACCCCATTCATTGATACACCACATGAAATGGACCCTGTTCAAGCAGAACAAATCTCTGTTAATCAACATCATTTGATGTATTTATTCAGACAAAATAATTATACCAATGAATATCTAAATCATTTAGGTAACAATCTCTTGCTTAGCCGAATTATTACTAATACCCATTTTCATGGAATAGAACTCCAGCTATTACAAATCACTAAATATCTTCAAGCTCTTAGATCTTTACCCACTTTTTCAGGAGGGGAGAAAGGATAAGGATAAAGAAAAAATTGACCCACTAAAAACCACAAAAGAAAAACAGTAAAGGTTAGTTAGAAGTGTCAAAGTCGTTTTCCCTTTCCCATACCCTAATTATATGTGAACCAAGAAGCCTCCAAAAGACCTTAGAGAAATTTCTACCTTAGATAAAGAGTAGCCTAGTGTAGAAGACCCTGATTCCTTAATCAAAGAACTTTAAATTGAAGAAAAAGAAAAAGAAAACAAAAATAGGATTGCAGCTCATCCTTCGGTAACAAAGAATTATTACCCTAGACCATCTACCCCATATCTTCAATACGAAGAATATATTCCCACAAAAATTTATAATGCTGATAACTTTTATGAACGGACTATTGATGGGATGACCGAGTATCAGATTATTAATATAGTTAGGCAAAAGTATACTGTTGGATTAATCTATCAAAAGAGGCAAAACCTCTCTATTAGAAAATCTGCGAGTATATTAGTTTTGGATTCATTGGATCACTTGCAGTTTGGTGGGAAAACTTCACCAAGTTTCAAAAGGAAAAAGTATTAAATGCTTATAAGGAAGATCGCCAGGGAGATACTATTTTAAAAAAATAGAAACCCTATACCAGATGCCCGCAATACTCTTCTCCAAACCATTCTTTTACATTTTGTTGGTTGGGTTAAAGATGATAACCACCAACATAATCTCCTCAACAATATTCGTTGTAGGAAGATGTCAGATTATCGTTGGTATAGAAATACCTTTATTGCTAGAGTCTATTCTAGAAAAGATTGCCATGAAGGACATTGGAAAGAAAAGTTTGTTAATGGATTACCCCCAATCTTTAGTGATAAGGTTAGAGAGGAAATGATGACTATGAAATATCAGAACAACCGAATTTATGATTTCTTAGAATGGATTTTTGGAGAAATCAATCATATTATAAAGGAAGTTGTCTCAAAACTTTATAAGGATCCAAAATTCAAACTTCGCTTAGAAAAGGAAAGGCAAGTCACCAAATAAGAATTAGGAGCTTAGTGTGAACAATTTGGCTACCCAGAATTTTCAAAGAAAAAATTTAAAAGGAGATATCCACCTCAACCTAAATATAGGAAATCACACCATAAAGGTCATGAGAAAGATAGGAAACCCTCCATATCTAGTCATTGCCCCAAGAAGCATAATACAAAGTTAGGGTCCAAGCATAGATCTGGACCCATTAAGTGTTATAATTGCGGAAAGATAGGACATTACACTGACAAGTGTAGGTTAGCAAAATAGATTAAAACCATGGATATTGAAGAATATCTCAAAGATAGGCTTATAGCACACCTTTGCACCATTAAAGACAACAGTAATTCAGAAAGTGAGTATAATTGCTACCCTCGATAGAGATGTAGAACTCCTTTTAGCCACCACAGCTAAGATCGATGATCCTCTAATTAGATGACAATGTCTTGATCAGGTAAAACAAAAGTTAAAGGGAAAAAATATCCTAAGATTTGAAGAAGACGACTTTGCTAAAAAAAAGATTTCTGAGAAAAGGGTCCAGGAAAACTTTAACAGACACGTGCTTGAAGTAGTCAAAAGACCTACGAATCGCAGAAATATAGACATTAGAGACCTTAAAAAGGAAGTTAAAGAAGTTAAGAAAGAAATTAAAACCTTAAAGGAACAAGTTAAGAACCTTGAAAAATCTTCAAAAGGGAAAGAAATTTTGGAAGAATATCCTAACTCAGATGAATAGATTTACACTAGTCTCCATATATCTTCCATTGATAAGATAGTTATCAAAAAGTGGTATTGCAAAGTTACTTTTAGGATATCTACTGATTATTCTCATGATTTCATTGCCATGATTGATTCAGGAGCAGATCTTAGCTGCATTTGACAAGGTTTGGTTCCTAGCAAATATTTTGTTAAGACTAGAGAACAGCTTAGAGGAGCTAATAATCAAAGACTTAAAGTCAATTTTAAGCTCCCAAGTGCAAAAATATGTAATCAAGGAATATGTTTTAACACCAGTTTTCTATTAGTTGAAAATATTACTCATCCTTTAATCCTTGGATTACCATTTTTATGTCTCTTTCATCCTATACACATTACCAGAGATGGTATTGTAACCAAAATATTTGGCAAAACCTTAGTCTTCAGATTTAAGTATCCTCCAGAAACCCGAGACCTCAACGCATTAAAATTCAATAATGTCCAGCCTGAAGCCACCTTAGAAACAATCGATAGGAAATCTAGACACATTAATTCTCTCAAAGAAGAAATTGCTGCCAGAAGAATTGATCAGCTCATTGAGTCAAACATTTAACAAATCAAAAACTTTCAAGAATAACTTGAAAAGTCAGCCTGCTCAAATATTCCTAATGCCTTTTAGAAAAGGAAACAACATGTTGTTGAACTTCCCTATGAGCTAGAGTTTTGTGACAGAACTATACCAACTAGGGCAAGATCGATACAAATGTCTCCCGAGTTAACTGAATATTGTAAAAAGGAAATTCAGACCCTTCTCGAAAAGGGACTAATCCGACCCTCGAGATCACCCTAGAGTTGTGCTGGATTCTATGTCCAAAATGCAGCAGAGATTGAACAAGAAGCCCCCAGGTCGGTTGTTAATTATAAACCATTGAACAAAGCTCTTAGACAGATTCGCTACCCAATTCCCAATAAAGATGATTTGTTAAAAAAGCTATATTAAGCTAAGGTATTCTCTAAGTTTGATATGAAGTTAGGATTTTGGCAAATCCAAATTACAGAAAAAGAGCAGTATAAAACCGCATTTATAGTTCCATTCGAACGGTATGAATGGAATGTTATGCCATTTGGCCTTAAGAATGCTCCCACTGAATTCTAAAAAATTATGAATGATATTTATTGTTTATATTGATGATGTTCTAATCTTTTCTAATTTTTTTGAGCAGCATTGGAAGCATCTCCATCATTTTCAAAAAAACCATTCAACAAAACGACTTAGTCGTTTTTGCTCCCAAAATCAAATTATTCCAAACTAAAATTTGATTTCTTGGACATGACATTTTTCTTGGCAGAATTAAGCCAATTCATCGAGCCATAGAATTTGCAAGTAAATTTCCCAATGAAATTAAGGACAAGAATCAGCTTCAATGATTCCTTGGATGCCCTAATTATGTTTCTAATTTTCTTAAAAATCTTCGACCCTAATGTAAAATTCTCTTTGATAAACTTAAAAAAATCTCCTCCGGCCTGATCACCTGAGCATATAGCCACGGTGCGAGAACTTAAAAAGCTTATTAAAACCTTGCCTTGCACAGCTATTCTTCAACCTTCCTACCTCAAAATTATTGAAATGGATGCCTCTGATATTGGTTATGGAGATATTTTGAAGCAAAAAAAATCCCTCCGGGAGAGGGGGGGGGTAGGAATAATGCTCAAAAAGATTATTCAACGGTTAAGAAAGAAATCTTAGCCGTTGTCATGTGCATTACCAAGTTCCAAAGTGATCTAATAAATCAAAAATTTTTAGTCGGAGTAGATTGTAAATCAGCAAAGTTTGTTCTGGCCAAAAAAAATAAAAAAATCATGCGTCAAACAAATATTTGCTAGATGGCAAGCAATTCTTAGTATATTTGATTTTGATATTGAATATATAAAAGGCAAATCTAATAATTTTCCCGATTTTCTTTCTCGTAAATTTCTTCAAGGAAAGAAAGAATTGGCCTGCTATGATGGCAGACCGACGGAGTCAAAGAATACTAGTAACGGTTTCTAAGTTTTACAAGAAACCACAGACACCCATTTAGCAAAGCCCTTCATCTTCATCAATGGATACAAGTCCAAAGGTAAAATCTAGTCCACAAAAACCTTCCCTTAATCCTTCATTTGAGTCTCCCCCACCGAAGGGAACTCCTAGTATTAAAGGGGTTGGTACTCCCACAAAAAGTTTAGCGACTTCTATTCATTCAAGCAACAGGTTTAGTCCCTTGTAATCACCCTCGGACTTTCCTGTATTGCAAACTTGGACTACTACTTTTGCTCAGGTAGTAGCATCCCCTGTGAAGTCTTTAGGTCCTCAAACCCATTCACCCAAGTAGCCCTCTACTTCGAGATATCTCTCCAAAAAATTCATCAAATTTTGCAACCTTGAATTAGTTTTCCTTAAACTAGATTTTCTTAATTAGCCTTAGAGAATCGCAGACCAAATCAAAAGAACCCATGATTCCATTAACTCATCAGATCCAAAAATCCTTGATTTTTATGAATTCATTCTCTTTGATACTCATTCCATTGATCTTGCAGAGATTCCAAACAAAAATGATCCATTAATGACAATTTTTATGAAACTCAAGATTAAGAAAATTCTTACTATTGATTAATGGGGAGATCCCAATAAATTTTGAAAAATCTCTTTAAAATTCTCTCCTCAATATTTTAATTATTGGGATTGCCAGGAGGCTTGGATTAAATTCCTTTTCAAAAAAATAAAAAAAAAATTCTTTAACATGGTTTTGTTATTTTGATCTAAAGCTTTCCACCAAAGTTCCAGTATGGTTTATTGAATGGTGGAATAAGTTTGGAATGAATCTGGCTGTTCTACCTATTGATGTTGAAATTTGTTTCAATTATTGGAAATCGTTAATTAAAATTCCAGAAACCTGGTCTGAGGTACCAGGGCTTTTCCTTTTTGCCAAACATTTTAGCCTCATCTGGATTTTATTTTTGGACTATAAAGTTCAATAAAAGAGAATTGATGAATTTGAAGTCCTTTAGTTTGGACCACGCATCAAGATTAAGTGGTTGTCTGCCATGGAAACAAAGCAGTTCACCCTTTGAAACATTGATAGATAGATCAGCCTGCACCCCCACTTATCTAAAGATTTCCAAGCTAGCTGTCCCAAGGCACCAATGTCCCTTGCGGAATACAAAGAGCACCTTTTCAAGGCACAGTCAGAGGAAGAAGTTGAAACAATCATGAAAGAATACAAGCAGTCCCAGTCATCCTCGTCAGCACCAACTAACAAAGGTCCCAGTTTCAATCTTTTTAAAGAGTCTTAAGAAGAAGAGGTCCCTAATTTGGCCCTAGAAAATGAAGATGATCCCTACGAAATCTACAATCCTCTCAGTATGCGTGATTCGCGTGGAACTTATTGAGCATAAAGCAGTGGTAGCCGATGTATCAATCCAAAGCCATAAAGGCAATTAGTCGACAAAGGCAAAAGTAAAAGAAGCTTTTACAAAAGGATGATTCCACCGATGCAAGACAACAAGAGTTGCTTCATTAGCATCTAGTCAACATAAATCATTACTTGTAGCTTTTTATTTCTATAAATTGTAAGCCTCTCAGTAGAGTAAGGCAGAATGAAAAAATATAGTTCTTGGAGTGACGAGTGTTGTGAAACGAGTAATTTGCAGAAAGCATTCACATAAATCAAGGCTTTTGTAAGTTTGAAGTAATAAATTAAGTGACTTTTATCAATGAATTTTTATTAACTCAAGTTGGTAATTAATTGCAAATGAAAGGATTATGTTCTTCATTAATTAAATAAAATCCTCATTATTAAAAACGCACACACAAAATAAGAAGAAAAATATAAATATAAATAACCCAAATAACCTATTTCACTCACATACATAAGTTGTTATTATACTTTTTTTTTCACATGAACAAAATAAAATGGTGATCACACTGTATAGGTTTTTTTTATTTAAAAAGGTGTAGATCCGACCCTTATATAATATATAAAGGGGTTTAGGTCTAGGTTTAGACCTATATATAATAGATCCTACTAAATTAAATGAGTTTAGGATGAATTGAGTTTGGTTCTAGACCCAATCCATTAACAGACGGATAGTTACCGCAAGACCATTAAAGCGCAAAATGATACCGTATTCGCCCCCCCCCCCCCCCCCCCCCCACCCTCTGCTTCCATTTCTCCGCCCACAGTGAACCCTAAATCCCTCCTAGCCCTCCTCTCTAACCTTTGGAATCGTCATTGAGATCGAACGCTTCTTGGTCTCCGAATTGGTATCTCCCTCACCCTCGCAAATAATCACTGAAAATCATTCCACAGGTACATTTCCTCTCTGTATATGTATATTCATACTTCCTCATTCTTTTAATTTCAATGGAAACACTTAGTTTTTCCTTTATATATAAACTTTGTTTTCGCGAGAACCCAGATGGCCCTACTGTGATTACTGGCTCTACTGTTTTCCCTGTTCAATCTAATCCAATTTAGGGGTACTGATGATATGATTTTTCATTTCTCACAACCTCCTGGATTTTTATGGCAGCGGCCTGTTCCTCAATCCAAAATCTTGGAATTCCCGGCTCCTGTATCTTCGAATTTTTATTCTTCAACTTGATATTTGGGAAATGGGTTCACTAGTTGAATAAGTAGACAATTGGTTGGCCTATTCCCTTGAACCATTTCGAATGGATAATCATATTTGGTTGCATAACGATGATGATATATGAATTGCAATGGTTTAGATATGTTGTTAAATTGGTTTCTTTCGTGCTCAGTCTCGTGGTTTCAGCTGTAGTAGCTTCCTTTCATCTCAATAAAGTCTGTATTTTTTGCTTCAAGAACAGCTTTAAATTCTTGATTCTAACATCTGCTAGAATCCATAAGCAAGCATGAGAAGACACTGAGGCAGTTTTCACTACTTAAAATAATGTGCTTTGGAACTTATGATCCTTCATTGTGGATTCTAGTCTTTTGTTGAGTGCATTGCCAGAGAAATTTTCTCTACGGTTGCTAAGCATGATGTTTTTGCAAGGTTTTTAACAACAGCAGGAACAAAAGATGCCTTATTCCCAAGAGTTTCAGTTTAGGCTATATTGAACAAAAGATGCCTTACATCAGGGTCAATAACATGATTCTCCAATGCCACTCCTTATCTGAGGATGTTTTCATCCACCTTGTTGCCACTCATTTCCTTTCTAGTAATTTGCATCAAAGTCTTAATGGTCGACTTTTAGGCTTCTTACCTGCCCCTGCATCAGTCACATCACTTGTCCTAAATGGTGCATTCATGGGTCACTGTTGCACATGCCCAATCCAAATGTACACATTGACCCAAAGAAACCCAAAGAGCCTCAAGTGACCTGATAGGTCAACCCATAACCCGATCAACCTGGGAAGACTCGGTAAATACTAGGCCACAATTTTTACAAAGAAAATTAATAATGTTGATGCAAAAAAATTATCTAAATAAGTTATTATTATTATTTTTTTCATTAGAGTGTAGAGTTGAGTCAAATACATTTTTCCTATATTGTGAATTAAATCTAATTCACCTCATACAAAATGAGACAATGTCTAATTATTGATTTTTTATTATTATTACTATTATTACTACAATTGCTATTCAAGCAAATTTAATCATATGAATTTATTAGTATTGTTTATTTCAACCATATGAATTCATTAGTCTCTTTAATATTTTTAATGAAAGACCATTATAAAATTATAACATATTTATGCACTTTATTTATTATGTTATAAATGTGATCAACCCGGCGGTTAAATCAATGATCTAACCCTTTTAACTATGAAGAAAGCCAAATCTGAAAAGAAAGAATACGACGAGGTACCATTGATTGTCCTTAAATTTTCAATTTTTCTGTTGGCAATACAATTACTTAATTATTTACTGATTGAATTTGGCTGGGTTGTTACTTCATGAAGAGATTGATATTGTTAAATCATTGTTGAAGATTTATTTATTTTATTATTTATTGTGATCATTTGTTCATTCTATATTTGTGGAAAACTTTCTTTGATGACGCTTATGGGATTTTAATTGCCCCATCATTTTAGTTGGTTCCATCTAATTATTAGTTGAGCACATAAATTTTTAATCTAAAAATTGAACCTTAGGCTTACTATCAGTATCTTGTGCCTTTGAAAAATAAATAAAGTGACCATATAGCGAGATTTGGTCTGTTATACAACTTTCTGGAGATCTTTCTTCTCCTCAGTATGATGAAATCCACCCAAGCATGGATAATGAAGATTTCAGATTGTGGAACTTATTGTACACCCTGCTTTCTATTTCTCATGCCATGTTTGGTTCATGGTAATGGTTATTCCATTCTTGCCATATTCCTATAGAATATTTGTTACCTTGTTTGGTTCTTTTTAGTACTCCTATCCCAAAATAAAGTGACCATGCACTTAGATTTGGTTTGTTATACAACATTTAAAGGTCTTTCTTCTCCTTAGCATGATGAAATTCACCCAAGCATGGATAATGAAAACTTTAGATTGTGGAACTTTTAGTAAACCTTGTTTACTATTTTTTATGCTATGTTTGGTTCATGCTAACTGCTATTTTATTCTTGCCATATTCTTATAGAATAGCTATTAGCTTGTTTGATTCACTTTAGAACTCCTAGCCCAATCAAGAATAGCTAGTCCACTCATGGTCCTTTGGAATACTTGTTCCTTACCTGTTCCATTCATGGACTTTGAGAATAATTATTCTGTTCCAATGGAATAACTACCATTCTCATTTTATTTTATTCCTCGAACTAAGCTAGTTTTATAGTTCAAGAATTTTTATTGAAGAATAGGTATTGGTGACGATGGAAAATGATCTTACACTGTAACTACAAGCAACAAAAATTTCACTATTGGAATCTGATCCTTTGATGCTTTATGTGTTACATATGAATGAGTGAGGAGGCTTCAGTTAACCTTTTTTCTTTGGGGTTTGAAATCCAATTGTTAATTCTGATGATAATATCTGTACTTTACAATCTATGATCAAGACAGGTGGCATTGTAAAGCTTCTTCTTTTTTTGCTTGGTCTTGCTCCTTGGTCCTTTTGTGTTTCAGTTCAATGTCAAGATGATTTACAAGGTGTTTGGCTTGGCTTTTTTTTTTTTTCCTTTTTTGGTTTATCTTTGTTTCCACTACTTGTTGTTCCCATGGATGTTTGGCAAAGTAAACAAAAAGAAAAAGTTCTTTTTGTTTTAAATCCAGATGTATCTTTTTTTTTTTTTTTTTGGTAAGTCAAATATATTATACACCAGAAGGAACAAATACAACAGCTAGGCACAACCGCCCCTAGCTCAAAGAAAACTGGAACACAGCCAGCTACAATCACAACAGAGATGTACAAAACTACATAGACAAAGCAGAGCCTGACCACCTCACACCACTATGTGTCACTACAAGTACAAAGGAGGTAGAGAGGTCCAGCAAACGAAACAAAACAAAATTCAAAGCGAGGGAGAAACTCCAGCCCTGACCGGGCACCGGCGAGCAATCTCCTAGAGAAGAAAGTCCACCATGCACCCTAGCCAACCCATTACTCAAACAGAGCCCTCTGAAATCCCCAAGCCCTCTGCAATCTGATATTGAAATCGTTTCTAGGAAAGCGGCCCCAGCCGCAAACAATGACATGGACCACTTTCAATAACCTGTTCTGCATAGCCATCATACTCATCCTTTTGCACCTAAAGATGATATCATTCCGATCCTTCCAGATGACATACACAAGAACTGCAAAGGAGCTACTGATAATCCTGTGTAGTAGGGTCTTGCCTTTAAAATTCAGCAACCAGCCCCTGATGTTTTCCCAACTATGACACTGTCAGCTAATATTACACAGACCAGCCCAAAAGCTTACCAACAAATCAGTAATGATGCAATCAAAACACAATTGCTCACTTGAATCTGGGCAGTGGCCACAAAAACCACAGAGACCATGAGAAATACTGGACATATGTAACAATCTTTGTTGCGTTGGAAGCCTGTTAAGACATAAGAGCCAAAGGAGGAATGAGTGTCTAGGAACAATGTCATTGTTCCATATAAAAGTAGCCCAAGGTCTATTGACAGCACAGGAATGTGTGATCTCTTACACCTGAGCAACAGAAAAAGAGTCTTTCGAGTCCCAAAAGAGTTTATCCCCACTAGTAGAGAGGGTAGAAAAAGTGTAGTTTCCATTCATTCAACTAAACAGTCCTGTAAGAGCCTATTTACAGCAGGTAAAGCTTCAAATAATCGAGCATAATGAGCAATACCAGTCAAGTGAATCTCCCTATTGCCGAATCTATTGCGTAAAGGACCAGCAGGGCACCAGGAATCGAACCAAAACATAATCTGCTTACCGTTGCCAATCTACCATGATAAATGAGGTCTTTCAAGTTCTCTGAGCTGCAGCAGCTTCCCCCAAGCCCAAGAGGCAAAAACCGGGGCCTTGACATCCTAGAAACTCTTGGTTTTCAGAAAATTTGAGTGTACCCATCTACACCACAAGGAGTTCTTATCTGTGAACAGCAGCCAAATGTGCTTCACCATAAACACATGGTTGCTTTCACTGACCCTTCTCAAACCCTGGCCTCCTTCACGTTTTGGAAGGCACGTCTTACCCCACACCACTTTAATTCCCCCCTGCTCAAGCCCTGGCCCTTTTCACAGAAATGACCTCAGAATCTTCTCAATCTTAGTGATGATAGCCTTAGGGAGAATAAAAACGCAAGGCCAGTAAGTATGTGTTGGATTATGTAAGCCTCTTGGGCTGTGTTTTATTTATTTATTGGGCCTTGTATTCTGGGCCCATTAGGGTTTCCACTATGTTTCTTGTTCAAGGGACTAGGGTTTCCTAGTAACCCTAATGTTGAATATTATAAATAGATAGTCTTGGTGCCCATATTAACGCATCCGATTATTCTTCTAAAATTTCTCTCTTTCTCTCCTTTATTTCTCTTCTCTCTCTTTGACTACATGGTATCAGAGCTATGATTCATTGGGTACTGTATCGACTTGGCCTCGGTTTTCTGTCGATTTGGCGTTCTCGGCGGTCTTGTTCTTATTTTTTGGGTAATTTCGCTCAAGTTCAATCGACGATCAAAGACGTAATCCTTGATCAATGGCTGCCCTTCCAAATCAGTCAGAGATTGACGATAAATCCCTTCCAATCCCTTCTATTATTCTACCCACTGTATCTTCACCACCAGTAATTCCTACATCCAATGATCAGCTGAATATTCGTATCACATCGGTTCTGTTGGATGGATCGAATTACTTGGAATGGTCTCAGTCGGCGAAGATGTATATTGGAGGGCGAGGGAAGATCGGTTATATCATAGGGAGCACACCTGCCCCTGCTTCGACGGATGCAGGGTATGCTAGGTGGGAGCAAGAGAATCTGATGGTTATGTCTTGGTTGATAAGTTCCATGCAACCTTCGATTAGTCAGCCGCTGTATTTTCTGACGACCGCGAAGGCAATCTAGGATAAGGTGAAAACAGCATACTCGCAAAGGTATAATGCTGCTCGTATATATCAGATCCATCAGGCGATTTCTCAGTGGTTGCAAGAGGAAAAATCCCTATCATTCTATTTTACCACTTTTCAGGGCTGGTGGGAGGAATTGGATCATTATCGGATGCTCCAGTGGGATACTGATAGATCAAGCAGTGGAACAATCACTCCCAGCAAGCTCTTCGGAACCAGGTACTATTTTCCCTGATATTGATTTACCTATTGCCCAACGTAAAGGCCCTCGTAAATGCACTCAGTACCCTTTATCTAATTTTTTTATCTTATTATAAATTGTCACCATCGTATCAATCTTTTATTGCTGCCATATCCTCTGTTAAAGTTCCATCCAGGTTGTCTGAGGCATTGGAGGATCCCAAGTGGAGAAAAGAAATGGTAGAAGAGATGGATGCCCTTGTAAAAAATGAAACATGGGATCTAACTGATTTGCCGGCTGGAAATAAACCTGTAGGGTGTAAGTGGGTGTTTACCGTTAAGCACCGGACCGATGGAAGTGTAGAGAGATACAAAGCCAGATTGGTTGCAAAAGGTTTTACTCAAAAATATGGCATTGATTATGGAGAAACTTTTGCACTAGTGGCGAAGATGAATTCTGTTCGGGTGTTATTGTCCCTTGCTGCGAATGAGGGATGGAAGCTACACCAAATGGATGTAAAAAATGCTTTTCTCAATGGGGATTTGCAAGATATATGTCACCACCTCCAGGATGCAGTGTTGGAACGAATACAGGGAAGGTATGTAAGCTCAAGAAGTCTTTGTATGGTCTTAAGCAGTCTCCGAGGGCTTGGTTCGAGCGGTTCAGGTTAGCTGTGAAATGATTTGGATTCAATCAAAGCAATGCTGATCATACACTATTCTTTAGACGACAAGGTGCTCTCATTACAATCCTTATTGTTTACGTTGATGATATTGTGGTTACCGGGAACAATGAAGGAGAAATAGCCCAACTAAAGGAATTTTTAGCTTCTGAATTTGAGATCAAAGATCTTGGAGAACTCAAATATTTTCTTGGGGTAGAGGTTGCTAAGTCCAAGAATGGTATCTTTGTCTCTCAGCGCAAATATATTCTTGATCTCTTGCGTGACGCTGGAAAAACTGGATGTCGACCAGTGGATACTCCTTTTGATCCAAATGTCAAACTGAGTCCTACCGAGGGACAACCAATTGATGATGTGAGCCAATACTAGAAAATAGTTGGGAAGCTTTTGTATTTATCTCTTATCAGGCCAGATATTGCATTTGTGGTTAGTGTCCTTAGCCAGTTCATGCATGCTCCACGGGTTCCTCACATGCAAGCTGTCAACAGGGTGCTTCGTTATTTAAAATCATTTCCTGGTAAAGGACTTTATTTAGCAGACATAACCATATGAAGATTGAGGCCTATACTGATGCCGATTGGGCAGGCTCGGTTACTGATAGGCGCTCTACTTCAGGATATTGTGTTTTTGTGGGAGGGAACCTTATGACTTGGCGTAGCAAGAAGCAGCCCGTTGTAGCCCGGTCCAGTGCAGAAGCTGAATTCCGGTCCATGGCAAATGGAGTCTTCGAGTTAATTTGGATACGTCGACTATTAACTGAGTTGGAGATCCTGTTTGAATCTCCAATGCGACTCTATTGTGACAATCAGGCAGCGATAAGTATTGCAAATAATCCTGTTCAGCATGACCGTACTAAGCATGTTAAGGTGGATTGACATTTCATTCGTGAACGTGTGATATCAAAAGAATTATGCTTATCGTTTGTGCCTACTGTTCAGCAGTGTGCTGATATCTTCACCAAAGGTCTCTTTAAGTCCCAGTTTGAGTTCCTTATGTCCAAGTTAGGCATGGGTAATATTTATGCCTAACTTGAGGGGGAGTGTTGGATTATGTAAGCCTCTTGGGCTGTGTTTTATTTATTTATTGGGCCTTGTATTTTGGGCCCATTAGGGTTCCCACTATGTTTCTTGTTCAAGGGACTAAGGTTTCCTAGTAACCCTAATATTGAATATTATAAATAGATAGTCTTGGTGCCCGTATTAGGGCATCTGATTATTCTTCCAAAATTTCTCTCTTTCTCTCCTTTATTTCTCTTCTCTCTCTTTGACTACAGTATGCATGGCAGCAAGCATGGATTTCACAAGCTGAAGCCTCGCAGCAAACGATAAGAACCTGTATGTCCAAGAATGAGCTTGAGCCATAATTTTTCTGACCAATTTATCACAATCAGCAGCCTTGAGCCTTTGAGATATGATTGGAACACCAAGATAATTCACTGGCAGAGTGCCCTTCAAGAAGTCGACGATTCCCAAGAGATGATCTTTAATCTGCTCGTTAACTCCAGAAAATAAAGCCAAACTTTTGGCTTGCTGTGGCACCAAGCCTGACCAATCAGAGAACTGAGATAAACCCTTCTTAAGTAAAGACAAAGTTTCAACATTAGCCTCTGCAAATAGTAGAACATCATCAGCGAAGAACGGATGAGTAAGGTTCGAGTGTTTAAATCTCCAATAGTATTTAAACTCTGATTGCTGGGCAGCCAAGTTAAGAATACCAGACAACACTTCAAAGCCCAAGTAAAAAGATATGGAGAGATGGGATCTCCCTGTAAACCGGTTGGCTCACCATTAACACTAACCGAAAACATTGCTGTCTCCATACAAATAGCAGCCCAACCTATGAATGTAAGTGGGAATCCAATGCTCTGGATAACCACATAAAGGAAATCCCAGCTGAGTGTGTCATAAACCTTTCAAAAGTCCACCTTTAGAATGCATTTGAGAAGATAAGGGTCAAGGTAAAAGCCATTAAAGAACTCCTGAACTATAAGGATATTATCCCTAATTCTTCTGCCCTTTACAAAAGCAGTCTGAGCTGGATTGACAATAACAGGCAGCAAAGGGTCCAGCCTGTTAGCCAAAATCTTGGAAATGCATTTGTATATGGTATTGCAGCAAGCAATTGGCTGAAAATCTGCCCAGCAGCTAGGATTATCAACTTTGGGAATAAAAGCAATGATAGTTGAATTCACTTCCTTCAATAATTTCCCTGTACAAAAGAACTCCAGCATCACATCAGTTACCTCAGCACCAATAATATCCCATCATTTCGCGAAGAAATCAGCATTGAAGCCATCTGGTCCTGGGTCCTTTCCCTTGGCAAGGGCAAACATAGTCCTCTTAACCTCCTCAGCAAGGACAGGCTTGAGAAGACCCTCAGCCTGACTGCTACATAGTTGTCGCGGCGCCAAGGCGGTCGGCGTCAACTGCTGACCGCCTGGATGCCTAGGCGGCAAGGCACTCGCCTAGGCGTCCTCAAGGCTGTTCAAGGCGCTCCCTAATGAAATTCATAATTTTACCTCCATATCATACCTGTACATGTATACCAAAATGCATTTAAACACTTTAGTGATGCATTTTTGGGTTAGGTTTCTTTTCTACATTTCATTTTATAAAATTGATCACTTTAGGGTTTTGAAAAATAAAGTAACAGTACTGAGAGGAGATTGGATGGAGAGTGGCCGTCCAAAAATGGAGCTCACTTGAAATCGAACTCGCCGGGATTGAGGATGCCTCGACAACTATAGGAGTTGCTGCTGTAGTTGAGTGGGTGGAGAGTGGCTTCCAAAATAGAGTTCAAATGGAGCCGTCGCAGTTGCTGGAGTGCCCACTGTCAGTCGCTGGAGCCGCCGCTGCCGATCGAGTGCAGTCACCGGAGTCGGGAACTCTTCTGCTGTTTGTCGTCAAAGAAGAAGAAGAAGATAGTTGTCTTTTGTGACGACGATGACTTCTTCATATATATATATATATATATATATTCACAATGCAAAATGACGTTGTTTTGCTTGGCTTTCTTTTTCAAAAAAAAAAAAACACCCTAGGCGACGCCTAGGGCTTTTGGCGCTACAAACCGCCCGGCGACGCCTTTCCGGCCAAGGCGCACGCCTTGGCGGCCGGGGAGCAAGGCGCTGCTCGCCATGCTCCCCCACCCTCGCCCGGACGCCTAGGCGTTGCCTAGGCGACGCCTTAACAACTATGGACTGCTATCTAACGAGGTAGCAATCAGAGGCCTAATATCCTGCAAACTTGGAGTCAAATTGCTTACCGAAGCCAGGTGATTAGGGAAGAACTCTATGCAATGATCTTTGATCTCATTCACATCAGATAGAAGCATCCCATCTTCCTTACGAACAAAGAGAATATGGTTCATAAGCCATCTTTATTTCACGAAGTGGTAGAAGTAACTGGTGTTATGATCCCCTTCCTGGAGCCATTTGACCCTCGATTTCTACTTATAGAAGCTTTCCTCTTGAACCCTGAGGTGAGTAAATCTAGCCCTTTGATCTCTCTCCCTTTCAGCAATGCTCCCATCGATTATTGGGATTATACTCCTATTTTCACTTGGAGAAAGTTCATACATCTGTGATTATCTATCATTCAAGGTGGAGTAAATCTGGCCAGCCCTTGACTCATAACGGTGTCTATTTTAGCCTCATTCACTTCTGTGATAAATGCATCGATGCATATTGTACCAATTAATTCCATTCTACGTATATTTATGGAAAATAGCTATTACCTCGTTCCTCTCAAAAAAAAAATAAAAAAAAGAAGAAAAGCTTTTTTCTTGTGTAGTTCACTTTAGATCTTAGAGTTACCTTTTATTCTGGCCAACCCAGAACATCTTTTCACTCATGATCAATGTTTGCTTTTTACCTATTACACATGATCCATGGAAGTAGCTATTCCTTACATATGTCCTATTCGTTTTGAATAGCTATTCCATCATCTCTATTCCATTTTGCTAACCAAACAGATGGTTATTATTTCATGTTGGCAATTTGATCCAATGCAAAATATTTACAGTTCTATCTGAAACCTTGTTCTCTCTCAATTTCAGGTCTCATCGCTTTCCTTCATCCTGATTTGATGATAACCACTTCTCAAATCAATCCTTGAGAAAATGGTTGCTCCATATAGCTCATCAAGCATATCATCGAGCCTCGGGATTGGGTATCTGTACTTGATCTTGATGTTGTTGATGGCTTGGCAGTCAGCACACGTCCGAAATGTTCCGTCTTTCTTTGGCACTAGTAGGGCTGGAACCAAACATGGACTCATACTTTCTCTAAAACGCCCCTTTTCAATCAATCCTTTAACTTGTCTCTGCAGATCTCTAGCCTCCTTGGGATTGCATCTGTATGCTGCTTGATTTGGTAATTGAGCACCCGGATGTAGATCAATGTGGTGTCCAATCCCTCTAATCGGTGGTAATCCCCTAGGTAGGTCATTAGGAAAAACATCACAAGATTCACTCAAGAGTGGTTCGACCAAAGGATGTAATTCCTTTGTTACCACATTTCCCCTTTTTTTGGTCATTAATAAAGCAAAAACAGGCTTATTTTTTTAAAATAGCTTTCAGTATAGGGCATTCATTCAAAAATAGGTTCTCCCTCCTTCCCTTGGTAGGCGGGGGCTTGTAGGATTGAGAAGGATTAAGTGGGGCTAAGGTCATGAGCTTTTCTTGCAACTTAAATGAATGTGTTCTTTCTCCCATCATGCTTAACACCCCTATCAAATTGCCATGGTCTCATGCTGGAGTTTTTTTGGGTAATATTTTGCCTTCAAACTTTTGTGCTTTCTTATTTACATTTTTCTCGCCTCTAGTTGTCTAGAAAATAGAAATGCAAAATTTTTTGTTTCTGAATTTTTGATAAAATTTCTTGACATGTTTGCGATTTTATTCATTTATGTGACGGAGACCGCCAGATTTGAATTGTTTGTGGCTTTGAATTTTTTTGTGGCTGGAAGTCAGTAAAGTTGTAAGTCCGATTTTAGTATCCTCTACGGATCTAAGTTAGAAGAAGCTAATTGATTACATTAACTTATCTAACATTGTGATAGGATGGTGTAGCAGTGGTGGCATTGGTGACAATCATAAACATCAATGGGGTGATTTGGGGATTGAAATGTTCTACATCTGTCCCCATAGGTAGAATCTATCCAACCCTGCCCCATTTCCCCATGGGGAAGCCATAGGGGACCTATGAAGGACCGACACTCTAAAATGAGCAACGTACTGGAGTCCGACACTCTCTCGACATCGACACGTGTCCGACACGTCTGGGACACGTGGTCAACGCCTCTGACACGGTCAACGATTGAGACACGTAACCGAGACGTGTGTCCCTCACCCCCCCCCCCCCCCCCACACAGTATGACACGTTTTTTTTTTTTTTTTTTTCTTTCTTTCCCCTCCCCCGCTTCACTTCCAGAGCTCTCTTCCCTCCCCCCTGCTCCCACTCCCAAACCTAAACTTAGATCTATTCCCAGCGCTAAATCCAGCGATCACCGGCGCTAACTCCGGCGACCAGCACAGGTTTCTCTCTCTCTCTCTCTCTCTCCCTCTCTCCCTCTTCCTCTGGCTCTCTCTTTCTCGCTCTCCCTCTCCATCTCCCTCTTGCTCTCTCTCTCTCTCGCTCTCCCTCTCCCTCTCCCTCCCTCTCTCTCTCTCTCTCTCTCCCTCTCCCCCTCTCTCTATTGCCAACGCCCCTATTTGTGCGACTATTCTGGGCTATTGTCTTTTTAAACTAATTTGGGTACTGGTGGTTGCTGCCTCCAATTTGTGTTTTGTTTGCTGATTTTTTGTGTTCTTTTTAGATGGCTTATACAACAAGTGGAAGCAGCAATGGGATTGATTTTTTGTGTTCTTTTTATTGAACTTTCGTCAACTTATATGATTTGCACATTTAACTTGAATTTTACAATTTCATATATATATAACATGTCGGCCAACGTGTCGAAATTGTTCATTTTTTAAAAAATTGCGTGTCCCATGTCGCTAATGTGTCGTGTCGCCATACCGGTGTCGGTGTCGGTGCATCCTTGTAGGGGACTAGATCACCGGGGGGGTGGGGAACCTCTTTTTTTTTTTTTTTGTGAAGTCATATCTAACTTATTCCCACTATTGCAGTTTAAATTATCTAAATTTATTAGTTGATATGGAAAACAACATTTGCAAACTTAGTGTAAAGATTAAATAAGCTTATTTATATATATATATATATATCAAATTTGAAAGTTCTGAGATTTCAATAATGAAAACTTCACGAGGACGGGGATTGCCTACCCTGATTCCATCCCTATTGATAATGTGGGTTGCAACTTGTGGAAGTGAAACTTGAGATGGAAGTCAGAATGGGCCAGGGTTGCACGAGAGGTAAAAGCAAAAATGGAACAACTGTGGATTGGGCTCTGAAAAGGAGCAGTGGATTCTTTACATAGGGGCGGATGACCATTTCAGCAGATCATTGGCATCGTCATTCCAAAAGGAAACCATGCTACAGTAGCACATCTACCAAATGAAGTATTCCTTTCAGGAAATTTAAGCATGCCCCTGTTATGTGTCATATATTCCCATAATTTGCTTGTCGGGCCGCCATTTTCCCATATAATATTTTTCAATATTTATTCTCTATTGGTCGACTTTTTGTTGTTGCACACATGCAGGCATCTTACTTGTGTACTAGGTATAATTTTTTGAGGGTTTTAATCTTAGTGTGCAGTCAATTTCATAAGTCATTATAGTTACAAAGGCACGTTCACCCGCTTTTAGTGGAAGTATAAAAAAGAGGACTGCAGATGACTGTTCCATTTTTCCCCATCTAGTGACCAGAATTTGGTTCGAGTTTCTTTACAAAACCTCATCAAGAAGACACGCTACCCAATGAAACATATCGTGAAGATTATGACACTGTTAATAGCGGTCTCTGCATTTTGGATTGGCCTATTAGAGACATCAGTTGTTCCACGTAGCTATACTTGGTTGGTGAGTTACTTTCTTTGGTCTTACTGTCTCGAATTTCTAATGGTATGTTTGGTACAATGGAATGAAATAGAATGGACTGGATTTTAAACAGTAACATCATGCCTCATTAAGAGGTTTCATTCATTTGCATCCTAATTAAAAAATGAAATATCCATGGGAAATGAGGAGTCCTATCGCCATAGAGAAGAATGCCAATTCCCATGGTTCTTTCATTGATGAGAATGGACGATGGAACAAGACCTCCATTCCATTTTATTTCAACGTTACAAACGTAGCCTCAGTTCCTATTTCAATTTTCCCTATTGCATGATAACTTATATTCCCCTTTATTTTTCTCCAGCTGCCTATATACTTTGTTGTGTCACTAGGATGCTATGGTCTTTTAATGGTTGGAGTTGGTCTGATGCAATTCCCAACCTGCTCTCAAGAAGCTCTACTGTTGCAACAGGTATCTTTCTCTTCAGTTGCATTTTTTATGTTTCCTTAACAATGGAAGTCTTTTTTTGTTTTTGGTTTTGTTGGTTTATCCTCCCTTATTTGAGTTTTATTTTTATTTTTTATTTTCCGGAGTGGGAGGAGAAAGGGAGAATGCGATCATTGAAGGAGAATGCAATCATTGAGGGTTTTGAGGGGGGGGGGGGGGGGGGGGGGGGGATTCAATACCAAGAAATTAAGACTGTCTTTCTTTTCCCCAAATTTTCCAAGTACCATTAAAAAGAGGAGAAATTTGGAGTGTTAGTTGTCAAATTGCTTCTGACTTACTGCCTTATGCATCTCTCTGTTTCATCGAATAGGTGTATTTTGGTAATACATTTTCCCAGGGGTTGTCATGAAAACCGAAAGCCTACCCAAACTGGTCGATCTCAGTCGATAACTGACTGAAGCAGTTTGGTCTCTTTTTAAAAAATCACATGCTGGCACTGGCTGGTCACTGTTTTTGATAGTTGTAAAGCTAGTCAAAGCTTTTGCATTTCGTAAATGGACGTGTTAGTCCGTTGATACTTTATATCCAGTAATTGTAAAGTGTGTATGCTATTAAGTTATAGTTATAAATAATAGAGAGTGCAATTTCTAGAGAATGAAATGTTGGAATATTGCCTGAAAACTCATTCTCTAGGAATGGGTTATATACATCTAAACTCCGAGTCTGAAATCAATTTTGCTTGGAGGAATTTAAATTGTTCTGATAAGTGAGCTGGGAGCAGGGGGAAGTAATGAAATTCCACTGGGTTTTAAATATGCAAGTTATAGAAACATTATTACCAAAACTGCATATACCACATCTTCAGTTTCTTCTTCAAAATAAGAAATTGAGCCAAACCCAAAACCATGGTTTCAGTTTCTACCAGTGCAACTGCTTGAATATCAATTTCTTTGGTCTAAAAGATTGACAAGTTCTATATTATCACCTTTATCACAGAATAATGTCATGTTCTTTTGATTAATATAGTTTTTTTTGTCCTATAGGATGTTGTGGAGGCCAAGGACTTCCTAAAGCAAAAAGGGGTTGATGTGGGTTCGGAATGAAGATCGATTGTAGCTATCTTTTGCTTGTGATGTCTTCTTGGAATTATGAGAGCATTTTCGCTTAAGGAATTTTGAAGGAGCATCATTCTCAGGCAGGCGGTTCTGTTTTTGGGTTTGCAACAGTAGGGAGCTTAAATTTATTGTTTTGCATGCTAAATTAGGGTTTCAATTTTCATGCTAACATGCTGTTTTACCGAGGAGTGTTATGTTGAGCACATTAGTGGATTTGAGCACATCGTGTAGGGCCCACACGAGATTACATGAAGAAATCCAAACGGTTGGATTGAAAAATTATATTTGGTAGGATTTGAGTCTTATAAAACGTTGAAGGTTTATCAAGAAAGAAGTCGATAACAGAAGTCATAGACTAGTTGTTTTGCATTAAGCCTCATGGCTGAACTTACCTGTCTGTTGAAGACGAGTAGAGTTTTAATCTAACTGTTGCTGTGTTTTGTGATCTCATTTGAGTCCCATATATCTTGTTTATGCATGCTCACTTTTATACCATGTCGTTCTCATAATCCTTGTGACTCGGCTGAAACATACTCAGCCAGTAGAAATAAGTCATGTCATGCATGAATTGGGTAGCCGACCGATGTGGTCTATTTTGTTGATATAAAGGATTTGCTCTCTTTTTTGTCCATGGATGTGGGCTTTCATCAAACCACAGAAATCTTGGGTATTTGTGGTGGTTATCCGTGTCTTTTGTATTTAAGTCCATTTTCCTACGTATTTTCTTGTTCTCTCTTAATTAAATTTTCTTTGTTTATCTGAAATTATTTTTTTCTATTTTCCTTACAAATTTGCCCCAACCTCACCAGAGAAAGTTTTCATAAACTTTTTTTATCCACTTCTTGTTTCTTGCCTCGTTAAAAGAAAAGCAGAGCCATTTAAGAACCTCCCTCCGTTTCCATTTCAAGCCCCAAATTTTTCGAGACCAGATGTCCTAAATATAATCTTGATCATTCCATCTCTTTTCATTAGTGAGTGACAATGGCATGTCAAGGGCTTCAAGGAGTTATTAAAGTTGAGATTTCCTTTTTCACAGATTTATAATGTTTAAACCTTTGTTTTATAATATTGTGTTGTTCTTTTCATTTCGTATCAAGGTTTATATTATAAAAGGTGAAAGATGCAGCAACAAATGTCTGCAGCTTCATTTCAAAGTTCACATGCATTCTATTCCCTTGCAAGCACCTCCGCTGTTATTGGATGTGTGTATCCTGAGCATTATATATACGTGATAGTAAGTAATTTATGGCGATACAATATTTCATGGTTAAGTTGCTAAAATAACAAACATTTGTCTTTCAGTGCTTATTTTTCTTTAGAAATTGAAGTGCCGGATTGTCATGCACGTGTCTTGAACTTTATCAGAGATGTCTTCTTATGGACATGTTTGCATGTATGTATGTATATATATATATAGATATATGTATATATATAATTGCTTGTGAATATTTCCATGTCCACATTTGTCTCCCATACGCTTATAATCATTAGTTTGTGGTTGAACACCAAGCCATGGATAAAATTATTCAGCAAATTTTGACATGTGCACCGTCGTCATTGCCATTTTTTGCTTGCTGTTCAAGTATACTTTCATCCGTCCAAATTTGAAACCACAAAGGGGATCGAGTTGTTTGGAGCAATCTAGCCGAATCCGAGAGAGAGGGAGAGAGAGGAACAGAGGCCATGGAATTATCAAGTCGATTGCTTATTTCTGGGACATGCCAGGATATGGCAGCGGCGCCACCGGAGCTGGTCCCAATCAAGCCAGCGGAGGAGGGGATGGACGCCTGCGGCGGGGGGAGGGCAAGGGGATGAATTTTCTGGGGTTATTTTCTTGTATCTTTTGGGGCTTTTTCCTATCATTTTTATTTTTAGTAAGTGGCTATTTGTTATTAGGTCATGTTGCTTAAAATGGATTAGGATGCTCTCAAGTTTACATCTGTCAACTTCTTCTTATAGTTAATTTTCATGAACTTTTTAATAATTCTAACTGCATGGATAAAAAATACATACAAAAATATATAAGTATGTCAATTTTCATGAGATTTGAAAATGAATAACCTGTTTAGAATTCCCAATGCACAGGTTATTCATTTTAAAATTTTATGAAATTGACATACTTATGTATTTGTGTATGTATTTTCTGTTCATGCGAATAAAATTATTAAAAAGTTCATGAAAATTAAGTATAAGAAGAACTTGATAAATGTAAACTTGATAGGATTAAGATCCGCCTTAAAATAGCTACATAAGCGAGCACACGGGGTAACAGAGTTTAGACGCATATATCCATACTTCGAATGGCAAAAAGTGAAAAGATCTTGCATCGAATTGCTAAAATTAAAATGATAACTGGAACTAAAAAATTCGCTCATTCCTCCTTTTATTACTAAAAATATGCTTTTTGATCAATACATAATATCTAAAAGAGTGTATGAGTGAAAAATTTAAATTTTGGATCCTTCACAATCTAAGGAAGCGAGGAGGATTATTATATGATAACTGTAACGTTTGAGTTAAAATAGGAACGGTTATGTGATAACTGTAAGTAAATAATTGTAATGTTCGAGGGTGTTACCGAAAGTTTAGGAAAAATATATGGTTGATTGAATTAAAGCATCCTTTGACTTTACAGTAGTATAGACAATCTCCCTTCAAGTTTAAGCCAGATAGTCGACGGATAATGGCTGTAAAACTTCAGGCAGAATTCTCCTTTGGTTCACTTTAACATCAGTGCTCCAAAACGAAAACATTTCCAAATGACCTTTCACTTCGTGTTGCTGTTTTCAAGACATGGACACAATCTGATGCATTTGTTTTCAGTCACCTCCTTCACATGCACGCCAAGTGTGGGAACATTCCCTTTACTCGCAAAGTATTTGATGAAATGCCTGAGAGAAACCATATGTCCTGGTTAGCCATAGTTTCTGTTTACGACCGGGCTAGAATGCCACCAATGGAAATTGATGGCAATTGACGTCTTTTCCCGAATGTGGTTTGTCCCCTTGAATGCATCTTCTCTAGTGTAACCAGTGCCTCTGTACAAGGACACAAAGATGTGCCCAAGAACTTAAGGTTTGGCAGTGTATCTGTCTCGTTTGTACCCAAGTAATTGGATCTCAATGCGTATGAAATTCAGCTCTTATAATGATGCCTCGCTGTCTATTTTCAATATTGCAGATAAACTGAGTTGTGCGTCTTCTAATGCAACAATGGCTGCGCTTGTGGAAAACAAGAATCCTAAACGAGGGTTTGAAATGCATGAACTTATGAACCAATGAGGTTTTGTTCCCAACCATTTTACTTTTGTTGGAGCGTGGGGTATTTGCATGACTATATTTCCAAGAAGCAAAAGGAATCCGACATTCCACGGAGATGTCGAGATCAAACGAATATCAGAGAATTAGCTGATAATAGATTCCCTCCCTCAAGATTGTGAGGTTGATGAAACCAAATACACGTACGTGCCCCACGGACTGTGTATGTAGGTTGGATAATCCCAATATTTTAGTGAGTTGAATTATCAATTAATCTAGGAACTTATTTGATAAGAATCCTAATTTAACTCTAACACTTACTTAACCTAAATAAATACAGATACAGATCTAGTATTAAATATGATTAACAATCCTAAACATGGGATAGGAGAAGAGGAAGTATGATACGAAAGAATGGAGACTTGGTGCAAACAGCCAATGAACGATAGCCTACTTCCAAGAACACATCCACTATTAATGTGCATTTGCCCCACTGTCAGTTGATTTAACTTTTGCATGAGTTAATATTGATGAGATATTCTATAACATGGGATATATGGGTTGGGGATCTAAAATTATTTTAATTATTGAATCATGGAATGTATATCCACATCTATTGGTTGATTGCAAAATCTGGTAAAAATATTTCAAATCTTAGGTGCTAACTTGAAATTTTGATGGCATGGTTTGGTGTCTTTTATAATATGGAGTTAGCGACTGCTCATATATCATAAAAAATTATGGGTTTGGGCATGTAGTCAGGTTAATTATACAGTACCCTTGTGTGAATTAAAACTTTAACATGTAAGATATCGGTATGTAATGGTTCATGGCTTTGGTTTCCTCTTCTGTTTAACCATATTGCTGTATAATGGGTATTAAGAAAAGTATACCTTGCAAAAAAATAAGGTGAGAGGCTTTGATAGTGAATTTTACAAAAACGGTTTACCAAAATATAAACTATTTTTCATAAAAGACTAAGCATATATTTTTGTTAAATGGAAAATATTTTTTCTGGTCATTTTCTTAAACGTTCCAAATTCCAAAAAATATGAAAAATGTTTTCAACCTAATCATTGGAAAAGAAAAAAAGGTTAAAGATATTATAAAAGTAAACAATTAAGCACACCAGACCGCATAGCGCAGTGGATTAGCGCGTTTGACTTCGGATCAAAAGGTCGTGGGTTCGACTCCCACTGTGGTCAGAGAATACCTTATATACCTTTTTCTCCTTCTTTGTGCGCCATTTACACTAAATAACATGGATAGATCTTACGAGAAAAATAAATTATGACTTTAACATTTAAATTAAATAGCATAGAACCTACAAGCTTGGAAAAAATTGAGTCTCATCAAATCAAAATTGAATTTATAATTAGGTGAGCCACAATTTTTTCCCTTTTTTCAGTACATCAAAAAGTAGTCGAGGCACACTTCTTTTTTCAATAAATATAAGAAATTTTTCTTTTTGATAAATGATCGAGGCACAAATTATAATAACTAGGTAACATGATTCGAATGTTTAATCCAATGCTTAGGATTGCCAAACCTCTTATAAGAATTATTGACTTTTCTATATGAATACACGCACATGATAACGATATATAGGCTTTAATTTTACTGCATGCATATATTTTTATACCTGCATGATTTCCTCAACTTTTACGCTTTAAACACTTTTTCCTCTTCTAACACTTACCTCTATGCTTAATTCACTATACACTTTAAACAAGAACTTTGCTCCCTCAAATTTTGCAGCCGACCAAATCTAGCTTTCGTCGCGTCATAATTTTATATCAACATAATCTTAACACATCACCACTTCAAACTACAACTCTTAACCTCTTTCGCTTTTATTATATATGTTAAGCTTATGCCTTAGTGATGATCAAGTAATTCATTCATATAATTAAACGTATAGTTATATATGATTAAATAATCATTGCATCGCATGAAACTTGAATCCTGGGCAAATTAACATTCTAATAACGACAACACTAATAAACAATAGGCCTAATTGTTTAAAAAAAATCCTGTACTTTGAACTCTGTTCACTTTTACCCGAAGCCTGCCCTTATTTGATTTTTATCATAAACTCACAAGAATGATTCAATTTCTCCTAGGATTCCCAAGCATAAGCGAGTAAGATAACAGCCGAGATATAATGTGATTAGAAAGGACATGCACGTTTTAAGATAACCGAACAAAGCTCCGTAACCAAATCAAGGCATAAAACTAAATGTCCATTAATATGTAAGACTAGGCCCTTTATCATAAACAACAGAGAAATTTCAGACCCATTAGAGCTGTCCCTCCCTCTCTAAAGGACAGGAAGAAGAAGAAGCCACAGCACTCCAGTCTTGAGCAACTCCTATAAACCCTATTGGAAAGCCGATGTCTACATACTCTCCTTTACCAAACAATAGATGCATCGATTTCTCATTGTAAACCCACCAAAGTATTAAGGCCGCAGAAGGATGAAAGATGCAAATGAACCAAATTTAAGCCTGTATGTGTGAGATAAAAATTCAGACTACCATACTTGATTTAAGCAGCACTCGGAGCAGTTTCTGATTTCTCCGTGTGCATTGGCTCAGCAGTTGGTGGAACGTTGCTCTCCACATTGTTGTCGTCTTTTTCAGTGGCATCAGATATTGGAGATTGTGCATCGTTCGGCTGAGCAGCTTTTGGAGGTTCAGGAGCCATGGGTTTGGGTGATGCAGGTTTCGGTTTTGGTTTCGTCATTTTAGGCCTGCAGAAGCTGTTGGAACAAAGCCTAACATTCAATCGCTTGCTTTTGATACAGAAACACGACACATGAACATAATTAGATCTTCAAATGTGCATTTTTTTTTTTATACTTGTAAATTTAGAAGCACATCCAGGTCCAAGCAACCTACACTAATCACTTGAACCTGGTAAATCAAATATGGGTGGAACCAAGATATTCAGATGACCATATTAGAGTCACTGGTGGAGCAAGAAAATCAATCTTCACAGATCTTCAAAGTGTGGGGCTTTAACATCACATTTAGCGTGATGGAATAAAATGGTTTTCATTGAAATAACTTATTCCATTGTCATTCTTATTACAGCTCAAAAAGAACTAAACCATAGGAATGAGCACTCCTACCCCATACAAAGGAATGCACAACCCTACCATAACGACTCATTTGGATGGAAGGAATGAAAAAGGAAATAGGAATCCATTCCCATCCCCGCCATCCAAACACAATCTAAGTTCCTTGGACACAGCCATCAGAAGGAAATTAAAGCATGCAGCAATCAAACAAACCAGGAAATTTCAGAAAGAAACATAATGACAAGAGAGGGAGTAATAGATGGGTTACCTGTCCAGTGCTTCGGCATTCCGTCCAACATCAGCTGATAAGAGAACTGGATTTGCATACTTGGGAAGTGAGTCCTGCTGTTGCTTTTTCTCTCTTAACCAAGCCTCCGCATTCATGCACTCATTCAAAACCTAAGAATAGAAAAGAAGCGTTAACTTCTCTTTTTCAGCTCTTTTTCAGCATAACACATGCGTGTTCACACATGCTGCATTCTTTTATTTAGTACCTTTTGTTTCTCCTCCATGTCAATGTGATCAAATTTAGGATCATTTGACACTGCTGCCTCTCTGTAGCTGTTTATACAATAGGCAAATTGATCAATCACTGTTCCCCGCTCTGAGAACTCCTTGTATCGCTGCTCAATGGGATCACCTAGCTGCAATTTTTAGTGAGATCAGTTGCCAGACTATTATAATTACAACCTAGAAATAATAATAATGATTCCCAAAAACGAAGTAGAAAACTTACCGTCTTGAGTTCCTCGAACTTGGCAACATAAACACCTTTGGTTTCATCCTCACCATCTTCGTACAACCAATCTTCTACTTCCTGAAGTCTGGAAACAAGGTCCTTCCTGTCTGAAGCCGTAACAAATCCATGATATTTGTCATTAAGCTGGCAGAGATGCAAAAAGCATCAGATATCGGATGGATTAGAGATGACATCAAAATCAACAGACTACTTGTTGCACTATAAACAGATATTTCAAACTTTTTGGGCATTTTTGCATTTTTGACGCTTCAGGCATATCTTGCATATTTCAGACTTTTCGGCTATTTTAGACTTATTAGGGATCTTGGGCATTTTCTGAGGGGTTTTGGAGTTACTGGACATTTTGGGGTTTCAAAAAGAAGATTGAGGGGTAAAACCAGAATTTCAAAAGGGAGCCCAAACTTTCTGTCCACAAAGGCCCAGGTAACTTATATAGTAGCAAAGATATGCAGCATCATACCTTGTTTCTCATCTCATAAACATAGGCCTCCACAGCATTCTTCCTGTCTTTTGTTTCTTCAATAACTCTATCCTGCAAAGCCATTTCAAACTCCTTCTCTACTGCTTTCTGCACATCTGCAGGCAACATCGCACCACACAGCAGCTCTGCAACTGGGATGTTCATTTTCTTAATCTTCTTCTTTGGAACTTCAACCTGCATCAAACACTGGTTACATATAGCCAGTTGATCTAAAAGACTTAACATTTAAACTTCTCTTTTCCTTTTATAAAAAGGACCTAGCCAACCATATTCTACTGATAATACCACTGACAATATATGATCTAACTAAATTGCATGCACAAAATCCACTTCAAAGAATGTACAACTGTTTGGGAAGCAATAAGAATCCTCTCACAGATGAACAGTCCTCTGGGATCTATCTCAAGTCAGCTCAGGGCCACAAAATTTAACAGCTGCCAAAGGTCACTGATTGTCTCAAGTCAGCTCAAGGTCTTATCAACCAATAAGATTTTAGACACTATACGACTGCATAAGCAAGAATGAGCAGAAATCACCATCTTTTGAAATAAGCTTCGATGAGGAGGAGTAAACCATCCGGTATACAAATCACTTAGAAGAGGCCTCCAAAACAGCTGAATCAAATCCCCATCCATGCGCATCAGAGCATGGAAGTGTCCAACAGCAATTGGGCTTGTTGCAAAATCTAAGCAACCTAGACATCCAATGTGCTATGCCCTCCGGTCTAAGATAGAACTGCTTTTCCTTTTCTTGTTTTTCTCTTTTTAGTTTTGGGGAAGGAGAGGGGATATTGCGTATGCTTTCTGTCCTTGCAGATATGATCGATTTACAGTGACATGTATATATGTCAGAATTCCACCTTTGATATGGGTTACCATTATTCTGTATTGCAGCCCGAACTTTTAAAAAAAAAAAAATTTACCTAAATGATGATGGGCAAGTAAGATATTCGGTAAAAGCTCACAGTTACATGCACCAACAGTAAACACTTATAGCTCTTTAAACTAAGCTAATTTCCCATAGAAAACATTAAAAAGGGGTAGCACTATTGACTCCTAGCAGATTTTAGATATGTTTATCGGGAAATCGTAGTGCACATTTCAGATATATTTACCAACCTTCGTGTCCGTTTCCATTTGCACAGGCTTGTCTCCTGTATCTAGAACACCATTTTCAACCCCAGGAGCATCAGTGGGACCCTTAGCATCTTGCATATTTGCATGAGTTTCACCAGTACCAGCAGAATTGTTGCTTTCGGCTTCATCAGTCTCCATCTTAGTAGCTTCTTTTCCTTGTTCTATTACAACAGGAACTTCAATTTCTTCTTCTTCTAGGAGCTGTGAGACATCAAGAGGAACTCATAAACATATTAATTAAATCTCCAGCAACTGGGAAAATAAATAAACAAATAAATTAGTGCATGAAACATTATACTTACTGTTGCTGACTCGACAGACACGATCCCATGAAGATTTAGGCGGACTTTCACCTTCACTTTGGACCGTTCGCATTTTGTAGATTGAAAAGGACCAATCTGCTCATGAAGGGAGAGGAAAGAATAATGTCAAAGTCGTCAAATGAAACATAGTTGACCCCAAACACTTGTACTTAAAAGTGGGTATGTGAAGAGATGACTTACAGTATATGAACTGATCTTCGGGTGTGCCTGTACTTCATTCGCATCAGCATACTGTACATCAATACTGAATGTGCCTGATCTATAGAACGTCAGAGACTTCACACTAGGTACTGGATTTCCCTTTGGGAAAACAATTGTGTTTTGCAGAATATCTACTCCAGTTTGTGAGTCTGTTGCAGACCCTTTCCATGATAAAGCAACTGAAAATGGGAAACTCTCGTGGACCTTCAAAAAGAAATAATGGTAATTTTACCAAATTCATGCTGAAAAAACCCATATGCATATGCAGAAGAAAAAACCATCTCCTTACAATCAAACAAAGGTCATGGTTACCAGGGAAAACAAAAAAAAGCAAAAGACCTAATACAAGATATAAACATTGACAGAACTCTATTCTGCATTAAAAACAAATAATGCTGGTCATTCTGTAAAACATATGATGATGGAAACAAGATACAAAGTTTTCAAGAGGAGCGCACTGCAACAGCGTTCTTAAAAAAGGGTGCCCCACATCCTATAGATAAAACACGCAAGGTTGGGTTCTGTAAAAGCATAAAGGATGGCCATTAGTTCCTATGAAGAAAGTGAGCATGCCCTTGGTTCAAATATACTATCAAACTCTACAGAACAAAAAGTAAATTTAGTTTCCCACACACGAGGTAGAAGATTAAAACTGAAAAAGCGAGAACCATGCCAAAATTTCATTATAAATGCTTAGCCTCTGACAACTGAAGTTGGATGCATTAGCAAGCAAAAACATAAAAAAACAATGTAATGGTAATGAAAGATGAAATCTACCTGAAAATCTCGAACTTTAAATGTAGGACTGAGCATAGCACACTGCAGTGCACAACCTTTGGCAACAGACTCACTTGCATTCATTGTACGCCGGGGTTCCTTGCAAAAGAACTCTGTCAATATCTTCATGATTGCAGGAACACGAGACCCCGAACCAACAATCTCAACTGCATGAATGTTCTCAGCTGTCAAACCAGCCTCAAAGAGAACCTTCTCCAAAGGTTTCTTCACCCGCTCCAGTATTGGAATGCAAATTTGTTCGAAGTCCTCTCTCTTGATGAAGCCCCTAACATCCTTCTCATCCATCAAGCATTCAATATTCAAAGGTGCCTCAGGATTAGCACTAAGAACCTTCTTCAGCTTTTCACAGGCAGCTCGAAGCCTGAGACAAGCCCTCACATTCTGGAAGACATCTATTTTATATTCTTCCATAAACTTTTGCGCAAAATGTTGAAACAGAACCTCGTCAAAATCTCTACCACCCAAAGACCGATCAAATGAATGAGAAAGTATCTTCAATTGGCCTTTCTTGAAACCAGCAATGCACACTTGCATACTAGCATGACCAATGTCAACAAAGGCTACATTAAGTTGGTCATTCTCAGGCAAGTCAGTCCTATAAATTCCATATGCCAAAGCTGTTGCCGTGGTTTCATGAAACAAACGTAGAGGATGCAAACCTGCAATAGTGGCTGCATCCAAGACTGCTCTTCTCTGCAGATCAGTAAAATAAACCGGTATCCCAATACAACAATCTACCACTGCAGCATTCAAGTTCTTCTCGGCAATTTCCTTCAGGTTTGAGAATACCATCCCCAATACCTGGGTGGGTGTAAATGTCTTTACTTCCCCCAAGTACCGCACATGTATCAATGGGAACCCATCAGGCCCTTCTGTGACCTGGTAGGCCAATGATTTAAGATCCCGTTGCAGCTCTGGATCAGAGAACTTCCGGCCAATCAAACGCTTTATCTGAGAAATTGAATTCTTTGGGTTCATCATGGTCGATGCAGCTCCTGCTGTCCCAATGAAACGTTGCTTATCACCAAAACACACAACAGCGGGAGTTTCGCGTTTTGATTCGTCATTGAGCACAACATCTATCCCCCTTTGCCTTGCCACAGCAACAATGCAGCTCTCATTGCCAAAATCAAAACCAACAACGCTCATTTTGAAAAATTATTAACCCAAAATTTGTTGAAAACTGGTTCACCCCCAGCCAAAACGATTACCCTCTGGAGATTGGCATAAAAAAAACATTAATACTTTCAAAAAAGTACACTTGCACTGAATCACTGTTATCATTAGACAAGTTACAACCACAAATATACATTAAGCTAAGCTAAGGAAAGACAAATCAGAGTTGCTTTCATGCAGGCACAATACATCTACAGTGTGGGAAGAATATTAAAAATACATTCTACTGTGAAAATTCACTCAAGAACAAACACACCTGATGCTTCTTAATGAAAAAAGGAAATTTTCTATTTACCCCAAAAAAAGTATGAGAAGGTGAATAAAGAAGCTCAGCGCGGGTGAGCAGATTACCTCATTATGGGTTCCAAAATTACGTTAAAAAATTAATAAAAAAGAAAAAAAGAAAAAGAAAGAAGTTGAAAGGAATGAAAATGCCAAAGTTAGATTTGATGAGTACTGTCATGATTAGTTACAACATGAAAGAATCAAATGACACAACGAAGCAACACAAGCGTATAATCAGAGCAGACTCAGAATCGCCAAAAAGTAAAGTTCTACAATAAGCCATCAAACTGAACAACAAACAATAAAATCTTCGCTGTATCACCACATCAGAATCACCAAAAAATTCAGCTCTTTTTACACCACCAAACAAGAAACAGGTCCAAGTACATTGCCATGAAACATACAGTCTCCATAAATGAATGATTAAATCCAAATAATTACACCTCAATAAGCAATCAAATTGAACAACAAACAATTAAAAAATATATTCTCTACTGAAACTACCCAATCCAGATGCCCCAATTTCCAGACGAAGGACTCGGGTCAACAACATTAAGAAGAATAAGGGTGAAAGATTGTGAACACTAGGGTTTCACGTACCAGAACTTACAGCGGATCGAGCGTCGGACGGAGGTTTTCTTAAGAGGAACCCTTGGAAGTATATTCAGAACTCAAACTCAGTGAGAGACGGAGAGAGAGAGAGAGAGAGAGAGGAGTGGAGGGCAAATCGGTAATTTAGCGCTTTCCCTGGTGGTCCGCGCGTTGTCCAGAGAATGTCGCTTCTCTCTTCTAGAAAGGTCTACTCTATTTTTGCGGGTTTTTTTTAGCATGGGCCTGTGGGCTGCTGGGCTTTAGAAGTTGATACGGTAAAAACCAAGTTCACAAACCCACCGTCCAAAGCCCAGCCCATAGGCCCATGCCCAAATTCCCGTTTCCAATAGTGCATCATTCATCTCTCAAAACTAATTAGGTTCAAAACAGTTGAGACCTCTTCTTGATTTATAATATAAATAAAAGTCTAATACATGTAATTAAAGTATATAAAAATTAATATTTATTTATATTTTTTATAATCAAGTTTGTTTACATTTGGGAAGAAAAATATACTTTACAGTCCGTCATGATCGCCATATATATTATAAAAATCATGATCACATATTTAAGTTTTAAACTTATCATTATATAAATTATATCAAATTTATACTCCCATTGATCACAATTTGGAGTGATTAGTTAGAGCTATACTTTGAATCAATACTCTTCTTTCTCCTTCCTCCATTAGCCCTCACTTTTCGGCAACTCCTCCCCACCACCGGCACCGCAGTCGAAACCCTACTCGAATTCTTGCGAAGAACCACGACGAGATCGACAAACGCACCGAGGACGAATTTGTACGATTTTTTCTCGTTCAGATTCAGGTAACAAAACAACAGCTCCTCCATGAAATCCCAATCCACCCTAGCCCCGTGCTCGAACCGCGACGCCATCATCTCCTCCATCGACCGCCGGAAATCCTCGTACGGATCCGACGAGTGCGTCAGCACTGCAATGCAGTCGTCCGGTAATGGTACTGCATCCCCCTACGTGTAGAAATCAAAAATATAAATGAACACAGCAGCAGATTTTACGTTGTTCCTCAAATGTCTACGTCCGTCCCAAGTACCAAATGTATTTGAACATATAATTTTCTAATACTTTGGAGATCGATATTCAAAATATTGCATAATATCTTTAAATCGGGAAAAATTATGGGTGAAGCTGAAACAAAAAAATTAATATGCTAAAATAAAATGAGGATCTAAGCCTAGAATCTGACTAATTACTTGAGTCCACATCCTAAAATATTGTTTTAGGGAAAATTTTAATATTTTCGTTCTTGGATTCTACAATATCATTTTTAGACTTGAACCCAAGTTTATACGAAATTGCTTGAATCCGGACTCTAAAATAACCTTTTAACAAAGCATTTAAGAGCTTATTTACGATGGAGTTCACTTCTTAACAAGTATATCTAAAATAACACTGTTTTAAAGTTTGAATTTATTACCATTTTATGCTTAAAAATGACTCGAGTAAAATTTAGTATGATTGTAAATCAACCACCTGGCTGGAGGATTGAGGCGGCGATACGGCGGCATCTTTGAGAGTGGAAGTACTTGACCCGGATCCTGAGCCTAAACCCTTACCCGTTTCCTCCGAAAACGACGTCGTTGAGCTCACTCGGCTCGCTTCCTCCATTAGAGAGCCCATCACCCCAATCGATTTGAAGAACCGGTCCGACCCAGATCTGCTAACCCGTGCTCTGCGAGCAATTCGGGTCGACCCAAACGGATCTCTTCCCCCTCGGCCGGTGCCGGAATCCTCCTCCTCTCCGGTTTTTTCTCCGTCGAAGTAGAGGGACTTGAAATTCTCGAAGAGGAACCGATCGACATCAGAGAGCGTTGCCGCATTGTCGGGGTCAACGGCCATGGAGGCTTTCCGGTAGATGGAAAACGACGGCGTTTTGGGGTACCGGCAATCGGAGAGGATTTTTCCGGTGGAATGGAAGGAATTGGATGAAGGAAAGTGGACGTGGGGAGCTGTCTTCTTCTTCAGCTTTGAGAGGTAAATCTGGAAGGACTTGTGAAGCTTTTTGGGCATTTTTCAATCAAAAATTTACAGAGAAATTGATGGGCTTGCGTGATTTTCACAGCCATGAACGCCGGAGGGTTTTTATAAATGAAACCTACAAGCAAAGTAACATAAAATGTGTAAATGTTTGAGGTGACACAAAAAAAAAAAGCCGTTTTTTTTATTTGTTTTTAATTTTTGAGTTACATTTATTGGCTTGAGGATTTAATGGTGGAGATCATGGGGGAGAAAGAGGGGCTTGGAAAGCCGGGAAAATTACACAAATTCCCCTTTAACAAAATCTCCAAAATTTCTCCGGAGTTTAGATTGTCGCATCTTACCGTCAAAAATTTAAGATTACGCTCCACATGCACATTTACTTTTACAACTTTTAATTATTTTATCTTTTTCCTTTCTCGCTTCCTATTTCCTCTCGGCCACTACTTATACTTTTTCTCTCTTTTTGTCTCACCCTAGCAGGTCTATTATGGTATAAAATGAATAGAAAATTATAAAAAAAAATAAATGAGAATTCATTAATAGGAGTTTACTGAGCATCGTTTGGAAGTTTAAAGGATAAATTGTAACAATTGAAATTCTATAAGAACCTTGAGATTTTGATGAACCTGTCCGGGGAATTCATGTAATTTCTTTTCTCTTTATATATATATATATATATGTACCCAAAAATGAGAGTTATATCGCTCTTGAATTTTAATTAAATCCCCAAAATTTGACGCAATTATGAATAGAGGTACTCGAGTATTTTTGCCAAAATCATGACCCTTCATTTATGTACAAATACAATCGAGCCAGAAATAGTTATCTAATTTGCAGATACACCCTTCTATAGTAATTTTAATTTTTTTTTTAAATCCATTAAAATATATATATTGATTGTTAGGTGGTGTTTCAAATGGGGTTGTGGGCAAGGCAATAATTTTGATTTTTATATTTAGTGCAGAAATAGACATGGCATGGATTTGGAATTTACTTGAGGGCTTTTTGCAAGGCAGAAATGTTAAAGCTGCAGTTTTGGATTGAATGAACGTGAATTCAATTGTGCTTTTGTAGTTAATCTTCTTTAGTGGAAGTATAACATCACTGGAGAAAGTAAACAAATTTTAAATATAAGTAAACAAACAAAAATAAATTTTTTGAAATGGATCTTTAATGAGTAAAATTTGACAAGTCACTTATCTTTCTATGAGAGTTCTTCACAAAAAATTAAACTATGCAGTTTGAAATTTTCAATAAGATCTAATAATATTAAAGAAATATCATGCAAAAAAAAAAAAAGGGAGTTGAGAGCTAGCATTTGTCTTCTTAATCAGTTGATAGTGTACTCTAATTTTCTTCTCATGGGCTTCTCCTCGTTGGATTTTCACACGTAAAATCTCTATGCCTGTTGTGCTTGTTCTTGATCGTGTGCATGAGTTCTTTCATAATATAAACTTTTTCTATGCCATGCATCCATAGGAAAAAAGGTGAAAAATGTCATCGCTATCGTATATATTTGATATTTCTAATATTAATGCTAAACGTTATGTCAATAAACACAGGAAATTAGGTTTTCGTCCATGGCAGCTACATTAGAAAGTTGTCCTGCCTCATGGGGAGGGAAGTCCAAAGCCTAATTGTATGACTTATTGAGAAGTTTGGTGAACATGGTCCATCCTCTCCACAAATATAAAGAGTAAAAAGTAAAAGGCATGGTAAGAGACGATTCTTGATCAAAAAATTCTATTTGTGCAGAAATTACTGCATGGGTATAGAAGAGACACTAGTGATATGAGTCCTATTGCATTTTTCTAAGGGATGGGCTCGCATCCAAGTGTCTAGGGTTAATACTTCCCTATATTATGAGTAATACTAATTGTACATCCTTCACACAACCTTCACACCAAAAGTGGCCACGTGACAAAATATGTGTGGTTCTGTATTGTTATTTGATTAAAATACCACTCAAAAAGAACTACACATATTCTACCACGTCACCCTTTCGGTGTGAAGGTTGTGTGAGGGATGTGCAAGTGATATTGCTCCTGTATTATTCTTATATATCGATTGTAAATCCTATGGGAACAAACATTAATGCCTAAAAGAACCATGAAGATAAAAGACTGAGAAAGCATTGGAGTGAAAAATTTAATCTTTGTCAAGATAAATTCACATGTTCTTGGGTGGTATGTTTTCTTCTCATGTTTAGTGGCACAAGTGGGTTGGGGTTGAATCCACATTTAAACCAGACCTAAAGTGAGTTGAACCCCCATTCAAACACTGCCCAGAATACCTTACTCTTGCTGATAATTGGGTTGGGCCTGAAGCCAATAAACCGGTGCCCATAGTGCTTAGCTTTTTTTTTTTTTTTTTTTTTTTTTTATTTAAATTATTCCATCAGCAAGATAATAAGCCCCACTTTCTTTCTCAACCCTCCCTACACTGAAATAGACAGGATTCGATTTAAAGATTTATAGTTCAATGTAAAAGGTTTTTACTAAGTTTTATTTTGAAAAGAGTACTCCATAACATATTCTAAGCCGAATCTAGAAAAAATATAGCGTGACAACACATGTGTTAGGGTTTAAGCGGTTACTTAAAGTATTACATTACATGTATGGAGTTTGCAATACCCATGCCGTTGCCTCCAGCCAATGTGTATAGTATATATCTAGGGTTTTAGGTTAAAAACTAAATAATTGTTTCACAAGAATATAATATATAAAAGTTAATAACTTCATGGAGAGTGACTGAAATGATTAAGTGATATCGAATAACTATTCCTTATCTATTTTTCTAGTAATTTATATAAATCATGATTCTTTATATATTTTATTTCGATAAAATACCTATTTCATTATCACTTTACTCCATTTCATAAACCAAACATATAGTGTTAATTTTATTACGTTACACTCCATATCTTCCTTGATCACCCCAAATAGTATTCAAATTTGTTTTGTTAGTTGACCCAATTATTTTCTCGGCGACCAAACGGGCTGAATCCCTTGTCTAGGGGCTCTGCAGCTAGGCACCCACCAAACCCACACTAGCCCATATTTTTTAAATTGTAACCGTATAGATCATAAGATCGTAGAAAAAATAGCCATGTTCATAAATTTTCACATCATTTGAAGATGTCTAAGGCCTTAATCTATAAGTAGAAATTTTTCATAAAAAAACCCTGCATGTATAAAGATGAATACCTATTTCTTCCCTATAAATGAAGGCTTTAAATCTGATGTTATATGAGTCGTTTAAAAAAATTAATCAGAAGCATATGGATCAAATAAATTTGAACCTCAATTTTCGTGCTAGTTCTCTCAAAACACATAGAAGGACACGTATTATTATAGGTAAAATAAATTTAAATTATAAAAAATTGTATAGAAATAAAATAATTTAAATAAAATTTTTTAAGTATTATGGACATGCAATAACTTTTTTTTTTTTTCCCAAAAGATAGAAATCAAGAGTGGGAAAAAAAAATCTAAAATTACCGAAATTTAAGAATTCATTTATTTTTCAAATTTTAAGTCATTCACACCGATACATGAGACGTAAGCTCTCACACTTGTAGGATAAAGAGCTTACTGTCATAGTATCTTGGAATCCTATCGGTCAGCCCCAAAGGCAACAGCAACACTAAGAAAATGGTGAAAAAGTAGGGGGAGATGTTTGGTCCATCAATTTAGAATGGTTGTTAGTTTCTAATTTTTTCTTCTTTTTTTTCCTTAACCGTAGAGGTTTGTGCAACAAATCCAATATATATATATATATATATATATACTATTGAAAAATTATTTTAATAATACATAGATTTATGTTACATAAGAATTTCATAATTTTGCTATGAGAGACAGAGAGATGATCAAGGTTTTTGTGTGTGGGAGAATATCAGAAAAATATTAGGTGTAATTTTCAGATAGGGTCTTGGATTTTTTTGATCCATCCAGATGTGTTAAAAAATAATTTGAATGGGCATGCATTTGATCGAGTCAGATCTAAACCCGATTTAAAGTCCATTAAGTGCAAGCAGAGGAAGCCTTTTTCCAGTGGGAAAGTAGGCGACGCATGCTTTGATCTACTTAGTTCGATTTTTGGTGCTCTTCATCTATGATTTAATTGCTCAATTTACAAGTATTATCAAAAATAAAAAATAAAAAATAAAACAAAGATGTGATATTTTACTCAATATATGGTTGCAATTTAAATTTAGGCTGCCTATAAAATAAAAATCCAGATAAAAATCAAAGAGCATGGCCTCAAATATAGTTTTGTTCCAATTAAAAGATTGCATATACTTTCAATTTTGTTTATCGCCTGTAATTACAAAAATTGCTCAAGAGGCCTTTAGCATCTAACTCCTTCCAAATTGATAAGGTAAAAATCATTAAAGTGTATATATATATAGAACATTCATTTGATTAGGCTATTTTATAGTTGACCCCATCTCTTTAAAAAAAAAAAATCAGAATCTGATCTATCTACCTTTCAATTTGAAACCATTGAGGTGCTTTAAATAAGAGAAAAAATAAATTATTTTAAATAAATAAATAAATCATATAAGATATTTGGGGAAAAAATGTATAAAAAAAACAACAAAAAAAAAAAAAGAAGTCGAAGCACCTCCTTATTCTTCTTTCCTAACGGGATTCTAAATTATAAGGAAATTTTTTGGCTGTTGTTTGTGGTTCAAGTGATGGATGAAATTGGATAGTGAGAACCCATTGAGCAATTTATGCAACAACAAAGGGATGTACTAAACAAAATTAAAATTACACGAGTTCTTTTAAACAATGACCCAAATCATAGTTATGTTTTATTATAGCGGCGAATTACTTTCCATGTTATAAATATTTTGTCGCTGATAATGTAAAAAAAAAAAAATACAATTTGTCACTGATAATGTCACGAGAGATATGGACGGTCATTAGAAAAAGTTTTGTGCAGTTGATGTGTAAGGTTGCAATGGCTGGGGTAAGGATGTGGATAAGGGCATTAGCCTTACCATAATTCTCAAAGCCTTACCCTACCCTAAGGGATACAATATTAAGGGAAAATTTACCCTTTAAGTCACCCTAGTTTAGGGATAGGGTCAGTTTAATCCTTCATGCTTAAAATTGGGTAATTTAATTGCTAATTTGTTTTTTAAATGGCTATTTTTAGTCCCTAAACTAACAAAATCATCAAATTTAAATAAAAGGCCAAAATTTCAATCTATAAGGGGCCTTCGATAGGTGTAGATTTGATTTTTGATGCTTTTCTTGTCAATTGTACTAAAAAAGTACTACATATTGAGGAAAAATTACTATATGATGCTTCCTTTCCGTGTTATATCATATTTGGAGAAGAACTATTTGTTGAGCAAACATGTGCTTTCTAAGCTTTTTTAAGGGAAATTAAATTGATTTCCAAATCTGCCGGTGTATAAAACCAAATTTGTGGCTTTCCCATATAAATTTATAGGTTTCGTTAGTTTAGGGATCAAATTAATCACTTTTAGAAACTTGAGCGACCAAGTTCTCATTTTCAAATGCAAGGGACTAAATTGGCCCTAAACCTAAGCTTGGGAGTCCAAAGAGGTACTTTCACCAATAATAAAATTGTTTGTCTTTTTTTTTTTTGGTAATTTATAAAATTGTTTATCCTACCCCTAATGATTTGGTAAAATGGGTAAAACGGTTAATACTTAAAATATTAAAATTTCTCCCAACTAAAAATTAAATTTGAAGTTTAAATTAATTAGATGAAATAAAACACTAATTGGTACTGGGGAGGGAATTATTATATTATAACTTTCATTAAGATAGTTAAAAGTCTATTTATTTGTATTTTGATTTTTTTTTTATGTATTTAGATCAAGTACGATTTAAAATATCTTAAATTAAATGCAAAAATTAGTGTAGAAGAATCTTTATTCTTACCATATTCTTTTAATTGATCAGATAAAATTTTCTTACCCTTATCCCATCATTTACTAAAACCGGTGACAAAATCTCATTCTTCCCCTAAAAATTAAGGTAGGATCAGATTGATAAGCATGTATATATCCTTACCCATCGTCAAGCCTGCTTATACAGATGAATTTATTTGTACGTGAATTTTTATTATTTTTCTTTTGAATTAACCTCGACAACAAAATAATATTGGCCTCCCTAGGAGAACCCTTGGGCTTATTGCCCTAATTTCACTTTCCATGAAAGGCAAAAAATGCAATAATCAAACATTTGTGATGTTTCTTCCATCAAGGCAATATGATTTTAAATGTGATAGATCCAAGGAGAGGGGTCTCTCAAGTCAATCCCCACCGTAATCTTCTCCTACAAGCAAGATGATCTCTCTCGTTGCCCTTTTCGTTTCTTTCCATTTCATTCCTCTTTGCCTCTTTCTAGAGGACAAAAAGTAAACGTCATATATTCTATTAATTGGCTTTGTTTCTCCTCTCTTTAATCTTTATATGATTAAGATCATTTTCCCTCCCTAAGAATATGATTAAGCTCAAAGAATATATATATTATTTTCATTTTAAAACCAATTGGTTTTTGGTGGTGCACCTCGAGATGTCACTGATCACGTTGGGAGATTTATGTTTTTAGCGCCCCCCAATTTAAGCATAGAATTATTTGATTTAAACGCGTAAGAAAAATATATTGGATGATGCGAAATAAGTGGGATTTGAATCATCACAATTCGAAAAGCTGTGGAATCTTAATCATTTATTTCAAGAAAATATAAATAAAGGAATTATAAGTGGAAAAAAATATTAGAAAGACCTAAATTTACAAGCTCATAAAGCAAATAATTAGAAAGCTTAGGGGAGTAAAATACAGTAAATAAAACTCTACAGCGACATTGGAATTTAATAGAAACTCCAAGAAAGATAAATACAAATTTTTAAAATTTATAATGTCATAAATTTATAAAATCAGATAATTTTAATTTTTTATTATAAAAAGGAATCAGAGATAAACAAAATAAATAATCAGTATTATTTAAATTCATTAGCTTACAACTTTTTAAAGATTCGAATAATTTCACAAGTGAATGTGGACTTGGAGGGCTTTGCCGACAGAAAATCAACAATTCAAAAGGAAGTCCATGGGGGGCCGGAGATTGGGATCCGCTGTTGGGAGGAATATCCTGCAACCGTGGGTCCCACAGTCCCTCAATTAGGCAATTTGATTGGTCCCAAATAATCGCGCGTGCCCTTTCTTACTCCCGCTGTTCAACATATGTTGGGTTTGGGAATAAACACCTCATCCCGATATTCTCCTTTTATTTTCCCAATTTGAATGATAATTTTAATAAAAAAAAAATCACATTTAACTCCTTATAATTTGATCGAGTTACAAAAAATCAATTATAATTTGAATACTATCATTTAATCCCCTTATGGATTCGTTAAAATTGCAAAGTTCATTTTTTTCGTTAAATTTAATGATTTGTAAATCTCAAGTTCTCTGAAATTATAAAATAAAATTTTAATTTCTCAAAAGACTTTCACAAAACTTCTTAGTTCCTATTATGATGGGGATATTTTGAAACATTAAGATTAATTTTTTTTCATTTTACGACACTTGAGAATGACAAAAATTGTTAACTTTAACAAAAAAAAATTAACTGTCACAAGCAACTCGAATGAACCGTATGGGCGATTAAGTGCTGATTTTTAGATAGTTAGGAATTTCGTGTTACTCGGTCAAACCATGGGGCAATTAAGTGTAAACTTTTCTTTTAATAATTTTACATGATCTTTTTTATTATTTTTACTCAATTTTAGATGTATATTTTTCTTAATTTTAAATTAAGGACCCATCATTGCCTATGCATTTTTATGGGATGATTCCATCCAGCAGTTAGAAATGTTCAGAAGTTCTCCAAAACATATTAATTAAAATACTTTTAATAATAATAAATGAAAAAAAAAATGAAGGGGGAATCAAGAGAAAGCTAAGGCCCATTCATATTAAACGTACCAATGAAAGTAAAATCAAAATATTAATATGATTAAAATTAAAATATTAATATGGATTTTTTTTTTCTTGTGAAAGATATGTTGTTCATAAGTTGTTCAATGTCCCATGTGCGAGCAAATACGTGGGATCCAAACTACCCCAAACACAGACCATCAAATTATGTGAAGCATTACAGATGCTCAACTCCCATGTTCTATTTTAGTTGACATCTCATTATTATAAGATATTTTCTACAAAAAAAAAAATTCATTTTAAGTCTGCTAATCTTTATATAACTTTATAAAATAATGAAAACCTCCGATATGCTAGGGTTGCTCAAATGCATATCTTTTATTTTGACTAGTTGCATCGCACTTGCTTTGCGTGTGCTTCATGGCTTTCCAATCAATGTACAATATCTGAAAGAACGTATGGGTAAAAAATTAAAATTAATTAAATATTTAAAAATTAAAATTTTGGATCCTTTACAATCAGAAGTCATTGCACCATAATATTTGAGTAAAATTAGGAACAGTTATGTGATAACTACAAGTAAATAACTGTAATATTTTAGGGTGTTAACAGATGCTCAGAAAAAAATATACGGTTCGTTGAACCAAAGCATCCTTAGGCTTTATAATAGTAGAGACAAGCCCTAAATTATAAGATGGCCTTAAAATCTTTTTTTTTTTTTGGCTAATGTTGCGTTGCTTTGTCAATAATCCAAATGAAATTACCCATTCAAAATTAGAGAGTACCTCTTCTCAAAAGAAAAAAAGATGTTAGCCCCAATACCAAATGTTTTGGTTTCTTTCTCACACTGGGGGTTCATTTAACCCTAACAGTTCATGCTGATTTGGTAAGAATTAGTATACGATTAGAGACATCTTGTCCTTGTTGACAAACCTCAAGGAAAATCACAAAGATTCGAATAGAGTATATGCTTAAAAATTATTGATATGAGTACTATGGAAAATCAAAGACATCTTGTCCATGTTGATACGATTCGAATTGTTTTACAATTCAACATAATTAAAGCTCGAACCTTTGACCTCCATCACAGAGAGACAAGTCACTACTGCCTCAGCTACTGCTTATCAATTATGATTACAGCTAATCACGTGCATAAAATCATGTGTTGTCTAACATGCGGAATATATATGGTTAATAAATTATTTACGCTTGGCATGTGCGAACAATATGTGGGATTCAATCTTGGTGAAAGATAATACAAATCATAGCAATGGGTAGAATAGGATCATTATGCATAATGATCAAGATTTTTTATGAGTATGTCAATCTATGTTGAAAATAGTAAGCACTGCATATATTTTGTGAAGTAGTAATATATCAAGCTTTTTTCAGATGCTCATGATTTGTACTTTATCATTCTAATGGTGAGCATTAGAAATAAAATAAAAAAACACAAGTTGAGTCCCTCAATACTGCACCTTATCAGCTTTTTCTTTTCTGTTTTTTTTACCTCAAATTAAAGCCCTATACTTAAGGTTCAGTGGCTTAATTTTGCCAGTCAACCATAATTTTATTCATCCAAGAAATGTTAAATTATTTTATTAAATTTTTATTCAATTAATTTAATTTTATATGTTCCATCTCACTTTTTTCCTTTTTCTCCCTTTCCTCCTAAAATTGGGGCACTTCAAGTGTGCTCTTCACTCGATCACGTGGTCGGTCTGTCCCCTTCCACAAGATCCGATGGCTGAGATTGAACTTCACCAAATCATCAAAAATATCAACAGGGCCTCGCGACCTGTCCCCCCCGTACCTTGCTTTATGATGCCGGCCTTTAAAAGAGCGTTCAATCATGACTCTGAGCGACACCGTTTTGCCCCCCTTGAGACCAACATCTGGGCCCACATCTAATTTAGCGCTGTCCCACCGCTTATGATCAACCATGAATCGTATTAACCCCACGTACAACCGCTTTTAGTAATTTTACTTTTACCGTCATAAATCTTTCCAATTAAAAAACTACTCCGCATGATAAAATATAACTATTACTTGACTAAAACATCACTTGAAAAAGTCATTTAGCTTTTATCACATAAGCACGTTGGTATGAAGAGAGGACAATTAGAATTATTCTTTTATTTTACTAATTCATAATATGCATATTTGTGATCAGTAAGTGTAGGTCTGTCAACGCGCACATAAAATTAGCGCACTCCAAAGGTCACACATGCAAAAATTTCCACCGCGCCGATCGAGTGTTAAGAGTTGGCAACTTGGCATCAATGTCCACAGAAAATAAGACAAGCACAAAAGACTTTTATTTGAATTCAAATTAAAATTAAATAGCCCACGTATTTCGATGTATACGAACTTAAGCATCAATAATTTTTCTTTTACATACATATCAAAATGCGTTATTTTATAAGATAATAAAGAATCTTAGTCCGAATTACCTCATTTCATACGCTGACATGACATGGTTTTGGTTTAATATGATCGGGAGTAGTCATCTGGGATCCAAGTAACGACCAGAGTTTGAACTCAAGATCGAATAGCGGTAACTCCAACGTTTTGATTAAAAAAAAATTAGAAAGATATATTCTCTTCTAAATTTGTCCTTCTCCTACAGTTTTGCTGAGGTTCCCCCTACACTCCTCTCTTCCCACTATAAAAACTCAAACCCCTCCTCGTAAAATCAAAGAAAAGGAACAAAAATGTCAAAAGAAGAAGGTCATGAGTTAGAGATCACGGAGCTCCGGCTGGGCCTCCCCGGCGGCGCGTCGTATTCGAGAACCGAGACAAAGAAGAAGAAGAAGAAGAAGAGGGCGTTTTTCCATATGGGCGACTACGCGGCCGCCACCGCCACCTCCGGAGGTGAGAATCGGGTGGTTGGGTGGCCGCCGGTGTGTTCGTACAGGCAGAGGACCTTCTCCGGCGGCGGCAGCGGCGGGGACGAGAAGGTTTACGTGAAAGTCAGCGTGGACGGGGCGCCGTTTCTCCGGAAAATTGATCTGAGCACCCACCAAGGGTACGAGGCTCTTGTTGCGGCGTTCGAGAAGCTGTTCGGTCTTCGTTTCGGTGAGTGGCTCTAGCAACTTTCAGAATATACGAGTTAATTTCACGACTCTAGACATGCAAAATCACGTAAACTTGAGAAAAAGTTCATTATTTCTATGCAAAAGCTCCCACGTCTTTGATTCATTCCCATCCTTTATCCGTAAATGCTCGCCAGTTGCCGTACAAAGGAGTCATCGCTGTTCAAAGTTTCAAGATGTAGATTGGACGAACACTTGGTTCTCATGAGTTCAACAGATTCAAATAACTACAGGGGGTGGAATAACAAAGAGACGAGCTTAAAAATCACACAACCTAGTAGCGATAAGGATCAAAACCCTTGTTTTGTTCTGCTCAAGAATTAGGGAGGGATTAAATTTGTTTATAAATTGCTGCTATTTTTCATTTATTTTGCTTTTTTTTGACTTGTCCTCGTAATTTATAAGCATATAAGACCTAAGATTTTTTGGATTATGAGTATAAGATAGCTGTATATTACAATAACTGTCATGATCTTGTCATTTGTTTTTGTTGTGCCGGATTCTCGAATTAGCAGGAAAATTACATATTATTTTTACGATTGACTTCATAGATTTGATGAATTTTGATTAATGAACTATTTCATGTACAATCGTAGAATTAACTTGTGACTTTTAGCTCCTTGAGTCTCTCGAATCTAATTAGAAGTCTTACGATATTTGATATTTTCAATTAATTACAAGACATGGCTCTCTCTATTATTATTATTATTATTATTATTTTCTATTTTCATGTAAGTCCATAAGGCATTGGCTAATATATAATTTGTATATTTGCAAATTTAATATTTAGTATTTAATAATTCACAGGTGAGGTGTTGAAGGAAGGAGACAATTCTGAGTACGTTCCCATCTATGAAGACAGAGATGGAGATTGGATGCTATTGGGAGACGTTCCTTGGGAGTAAGTCAATCGCACTTTTATTAATTCGAAATAAAAATATAATTTTAATACTTGTTTTCTATTGGTGAGTTTAATATTTGTTGGGCCCAAACAAAAATTTACTTGGGTTTTTTATACTCTCATTCATTTAACAAATTTAGGGTGTGGGAAGCATGTCCGAGATAAAAATTTAAAATATTATTCTGTATGACATCTTATGAATTATATTTTAAAATGTAAATAGTATGTTTTTGTGAGTTTTTTTTTTTTAAATTAAGAGATCTCAACATGCTTGATGCAAGGTAATAGTTATTTCATTTTATGTTTATTTTCAAAGCTTAAAACTCATTTTCTTATTATTATTATTATCATTTTTAGTTCATTTAACAGTTTTAAGTGTAAAACTTCTCTGGATTCCTTACTGTAGAATTTACTATAGGATTCTGTCAAGCACAGGTATGTTAAATCTGTAAATTATAATCATAGGCACAGAAATAAAATGAAAAGAATAGAGTACGTGATAATTTTCAAACAAGTTGATAAAAAATTGATAACATGTGTATTCTTTATCTAAAGTGGAGAACTAAAAGCAACTATAATGATCTAAATGTTGATATTTTTTTAATTCTTTAACCGAGAAAATTAGAATCATTTAATAGCTAATTAAATGTTTTTATTTTACATCCTTTCTATTCATCCCATTAAAATTGGCAAATTTTGATTTATAAAAATTTCTACCATAAATATTTTAAGAGTAATACTATGCTTCCTGAGAAGGTGATTCTCGACCAAATTTCATGAGAGCCCCATCCTCACGTATGGGGGATAAAGCTCCTCTGACTTTGAGATATCAAACTGCACTTTGCAGTAGCTGTCTGATGAATGACACGTGTCATTAAAAGATCCTGACTGTCCGTTTATTTTTTATAAGAAAGCCTTTAAAAATTAACATTTTGAAAATCTTATTTTTGCAACCTGTTGTTCACATAATAAAGGGGAAAAACAACCTTTATTTTTTAGTAAAAGAAAGAAAAAATCGAGAAGCTAGTTTACAAAACTATATAAAATATGAATAACGGGTTATAAAAACAAGATTCATAAAATTTTATTTTTTAAAAATTTTCTTAAAAAAAATAAACGAATGATCATAATCTTCCAATTACACGTGTCACTCATCGGACAAATACTATACGATATAGCTTAGTGCCCAAACTAAGAGGAGCTTTAAAGTTTAGCTCCATCATGGCCGACACTGGAGAAGGAAGTCATCGGTGACACAGGGATATAGTGACAAATTTGTCTTCAAGGAATGGGTCCTAAAGAGCCATCATTGTGGAGAAAGGTTCTTGGGAGCACTTCCCAAGTGAGTAATGACTTGTTTCCATTGTTTCACCATAAGGAGAAAAGCACGGTCCACCAACATAAAAGGAAAATTAGAAAAAGGTATGGGTCCATCGCATTAAATAGATGGTCAGCGGGTGAGGGCGTACGGAAGGCTGCTTTAAATTTTTTGAAAGGAAAAAAAAAAATTATTTTTAGAGAAGTTATTTAATATAAATTTTTAGAAAAGTAGTTTTTTATGCTTTTGTGAGCAATTTAGCACTTTTTAAAGGATAGTTTTAAATTTTTTTGGAGATTTGTTAAATGCTCGTTTTTTAATCTAAAAGAGTTTTTACGGTAGAAAAGCAGAAAATAAGTTCATACTAACTGGGTCTATGCTTTCTTTGCATTTGCGATTGAGGTTGTCATCGAAATAAAATAGGAATGAGGTTGGAATGGTCATTGCAACCATTTTATTATTTTTTCTTGTTACCAAACAACAAAATTCTAGTCAATTACCAAAAGAAGTAAACGAAATTAAAATTAGTATTCTCATTCTCATTTTTTTCCCAGTCTCCAAATGAGTCCCATATTGCATTTAAATAATGAAAATCGAATGAGTTGGAACAAGGTAGGAATAGCAACGGAATAGGAAAGAAATCATTGCAAGAGAATTGAGCATTCTGTTACATTTTATGTTATCGAAAATTGAACTAGGAATCAACAAATTCATTCTCATTCCTCCTTCAAAACCCCTCTATTTTTCTGAATTCTAGTTTAAGATGCAATTAGTATTTTTTTTAATTTGTCGATTTAATCGAAAGATTCCCAACATGTTTGGTTCCGGGTAATACGTACTCCATTTCAAGTTTATTTTCGTGAAATATCTAATATCTAGCTTGATTCATTTTAATCCAAACAGGCCCGAAATACTTTATTCTTGTCACGGTACATGGAAGTAATTATTCCTCAATTGTTTTATTCCCGATGAATAACTATTCCTTCCCTCATTTTTACGGTGTGTACAACTAAGACTAATAATTATCATTTTTGCTGATTTTGCAGGATGTTTGTTGAATCATGCAAGCGGCTGAGGATAATGAAAAGATCAGAGGCAAGCGGTTTCGGGTTGGAGCCCAAAGGCTATCTCAAAGGAGTTTATGAGGATTAGTGACGAGGAATTTGCCAGGAGAATTCATTGTTTAATTTGATGGTGTGTAAATGTTTAAATTCTGACTGCCGTTTTTATTTTTGGGTCGGTCGTAGGGCTGCAAATGAAACGAGCATTTGTAAGCGGGCTCATGAACAAGTTTGATAAGAGCTAACTTGAAGTACTTTGTCAAGGCAAACGAACTAGTTTGAATATAATTCTTGAGCTCGTTTAATAAATGAGCTGAGCTTGAACAATGGCGAGTTCGGCTCATTTATGTTTACAAAGAGCCTCATTTAGTTTTACTCAAATCTAAATATTTTTATGTATATATTCTCTTGGATCTATTATTTTTCCAATCTTTTCCTTTTTCTTTTGGCTGAGCAAGTAACATAATCCCGCACCGAAAACACTCCGCTTGGACTTTTCAAAGGCTGTGAGCTTATAAGGCCAAATCGGTTCGAGCTCAATTAGCTATTAGTTAGCCGAGCTTGAGCAGGGCTTATTAAAGCTCGGCTCAAGCTAAGGCTTGTTTAGGATATGACGAGCTCAAGCAAGCTAAAGCATGGCTTAACCAGTTTGCAGCCTTATTCGTCCATTTGGTACTTCTTGTTTCTCATGTTCAATTCAATTTCCCATATTCTTTGCTTAGTAAATTCTTTCACATTCAACTCACACCATGTAGTTCACTACACAAGCATTAAGTTAATGACACAAGCATTTATGTGGTTCACCCCGAAATTAGTAGGCTATGTCCATGGAAGGTTTGGGTTCACTACCCTCATCTACTCATTCACCATGACCATCACTATAGGGTTCACTATAGTTTTACAATAGGTTCACTATGTAATCGCCAATGGGTTCACTGCCCCAAGTTATGCACGGGTTCACTACCCAAGCGCTCAAGCCACTCCTTCACTAGGTTTAACTAGGTTTGGTGCAAGAGCAAGTTCACTACTGAATCACGTGGCAGTCCCCCTTCACTAGGGTCATGCACACACACGGCCAACACAAGGCCTCACAGTATCACTTATAAAGTTTTTTACTGTGGTGCTCACACAACACAAACAACTCTCACAATATGTCTTGCATATACATGACGGACAATGAATATCTAGAGAAAAAGTGAGGCTAAATCCGTTGATGCCTTGGATCTGGCGTAGGGTTGCGTCTCAACCGGTCATGGCTCAACGGGGCACGTCTCTACGAGTCCCCGCTCCAAAGGTCATGGCTCTACCGGCTGTGGCCTCACAAGTCACGGCTCACACAATGGCCATGGCTCTCCACCCTCATACAACATCAACATTTTACCAAATCAATCACCTTTATTTAAGGTGCTTGGGAGCTCCTCCCCCATTAAGCTTATTATAAAGCTTTTATTAATTGAGCAAATAAGTTAATCAGTCAAGGTGTTTAACTTAATCAGTAAAATGTATACTCATCAAACAGAATAAAAAATTAAGTGCTAATTAATTCTGTTTTTAGCCATTAGAGTTCAAAGCCCAAAGCTACTTACACCTATTGCATCGTATAAAATGCTCAAATCATTCCTCTTATTTTCGGGTCTCTTCTTTCTTCTGATTTATATTGCGATGTATCTTCTGTGAATTAGTTATGGTGCAGAAAAACATGCTAGCGACTTAATATCTAAACTAAGAGGCAAACATAAGAAGAATGCTACATTGGAGGAAGAACATCAGTTGCACTTACTAGCACTATCTCCAATTTCTTCTTGGAGTTCCCCACCACAAATATATGTTCAACACTGCATTCATGTCTTAGTTTGAGAAACGCCTGCAAGCCAACAAGCTTGTCAAGAAATTGACTATAAAAGGAAAAGAGTGTATTTGGCAGGAAGATGAAGTTGACAACAAGCCTGATGTGGTCTAAAAGTATTCCCAACTGGAGTGATGATCAACTGAAATGACAGGCACAACTTTTGGAGATGGTTTGCAGATATAGAAACTGCATTTAGTCCAGTTAAGTCTAGCCAGAACACGTAAGTATAGCATGACGAACATATTTTTTCTGATTAGTTATATTGCATCAAGAATGGTAAAGAAAAATGGTAAGATTTCAAGTCAGAAAGATAAAGACTAAGTACCTGCAGATCCAAAACTATGCAAGAAGCAGTCATATAGAAACATTTTACCCTACTTAGTTGTTATGACTATTCAAATTATAATAACACAATAATGTTCTACCATAAGGGGAAAACATTACCTTAAAGTTACTTTGTACCGTCAAGATGCAATAACAAAACCAAAACAGAAGCGAAATAAACAAAACATAACATGCTGGGGGCCTGCACATGACGTTAGCATCGATATGATGAGTGTAGGATACAAACTTTACACACTGCTCGTGCCTTTTCCAATTCTAATGGCATGGAGGAAATTCTACCCTACGAACCCGGAGCTGGAGCTGGTGCTGGTGCTGGTGGAAGATGCTTTACTCATAAAATGCGATATATCATAGTAGAAGAGCAAACTTCTTGGTTTGGTTCTTATGTTTCACTTATGATTATATGAAGTACCAAAGCATGTCCAACAACAAAGCATTCCAACCAAAAGAATATTTTAGAAACATGTTATAGATAATTAAACCAATCCCCGAAAAAGTATACCTAAGAAATACAATTAAAACTACATTCTCCGAATTCTTATCACATAATGGTAAAGTGAATTAATAGAACATGCAGAAGGGGTCGTTCGCTGAATATTTGAAAAATTCCTACTCTTCCCTTAGTGCCATCACATGGTTGCTGCCCTCATACAATTAGAGAGAACAAAACCAGGACCAATCCCACATGCTGCTGGCGCATAACACTCTTCCTATCTTTTTCAGGCAAAAAGACTGCAAGCATACACAAACACACACACACGCACACAAAGATACACACGTGTGCAGATACAAATAGAGGGGTTAACTCACCATATTTCTCAACACTGTCAAAAAGCTTCATTATGCTATTTCTTTTAACGAATCAATTTTCCAAAAGAAAGCCAACATAAGATATTATAAGCATTCAAAAAAATTTGGTCCAGTGGGTGCATAACATTACTAGAATGAATGCTCCAGGAAAAAAAAAAAATTTGTTACAAGCATGCAAATATCTCAAGTACAAGATAAATGAACAGTGCATGATGATCTTGATCATATAGAATTATGATCCGAAGTCCATCTTTACTACTTCCTTCTCGCTTTGTTACCACAGCAAGAATTAAGACCCTTCAGCTCAAAAGCCATAAAAGAATTGGACAGCACAAGCGATAAAATAAGGTCATAAGGTCATTTGACTTGTCCTTTCAGGAATGGATAGATGGACTATGAATAGCATAAATGCCCAAGTAACATCGAATGATGTATTTGAAAAGAGCCAATGTTGACAATAATCAACTAGAGCATAAAGTAGTTGTAAACAACAGCACACAAAATTAAGCTGCATATAATGTACAAGCCTTTCCCCAATATGTCTTGAGCCTACAGAAGGACTGGTTTGTTGGACCAAATAATAGCATGACATTAGAATTATAGAACCAATGCAGCAAATATAGAAAACCCATACACACACACACACAGAGACCTAGCACCCCATCTGGCCCCGGAGAGAGAATAGGAAAGGGGCCTCAGTCAATGGTTGTCTCATATTCTTCTCATCTTCTTCCGCAAGAGCCTTATGTGATGCTGCAACAGAGTAAATTTATTTCAGCTGATTGAAATAAAAATTTCACCAATGAATCTGACAAAACTTGAAATAGAAATTCAACTTCCACTCTCTGATTTTATTTTATTTTTCATCCGAAATCCCCAAAAAGCAGATAAAAATTTGAAAATGAATCAACCATTGCTATAACCGAAGTGAATAGGGCATTGAGTCTTACCATTAGAAGCTTCATACTTCCGCCAGATATGGTCCTGAGGACGCCCTCTTTTGTCGAATTTCTTCCGACTGAAATACAAATGAGAATCAAAAAATTGCTTCACTCCATATAGCACAGAAGATGACAATGGGTTCATAGAAAATGGATTTGGTCAAAAATTGCTTCATAGATTAAAAAAAAAAAAAGAAGGTTATATTGCCGAAAAATGGGTTAGGACGACGACGACGACGACGAAGACGAAAGATGAGTGTGAGAGCCCTACCGACGCAGAGATGCGTGATCGGCATTCATGAAGGTGCGAATTTGAGATCTCTTCACTGCGAGGAGACGCAGTTTAGTCTATCAGATAAACATAAACCCAGGAAAACAAATCGAAGATCAGAGGCAAAAAATAAATAAATAAATAAATAAAACTTCAAAAAACCAACAAAGCTCGCGAACAAGGAACAAAGTTGAAATTCAAGCTTCGTAGAATGATGGATAACTTACCTCGATCCGACGTTTTCTCAATTTTGAGAGGAAAAATAACTTGTAGAGCGCCATTAAGTTCATGATTCCGTCCCAGAAAATTGCAGATCACAAACTATTTGGTAAAAAGAAAACCTAAAATTCGAATGAAATCGAAAGTTCAGCAAATCATAAAAAAGAAAAAGAAAAAATGGAGCTTTGAAGCATGGAATGTGCGAGGGCCATTATAAAGGCAACAGGAAATGCGAAATTTTGAAAATACGGATTGCAGTTTTTTTTAAAAAAATATTACCGTTAAAAATACCAAAATATGACCATTAACCCATTTTATGTTTCTTATGTAACGTGTCGAGTTTCTTTGCTTAATGGGCCAAAATATGACCGTTACCATTTTTTTAATTATTATTATTATTGGGTTAGAGTATATATATATATATCGGTTGCAATGCTTTTATGCTTGTTTGTCCTGATTTTAACTTTTCACAGATTTTAACTTTTCACATAGCAACAAGTTTGTTATTTAAAAGTTAAAATTAAAAAGAAAAAACTTTTGGTCCTTTAGAATTGCTTTTTCTTCAAAGATTTAAGCATATATAGTTGAAGATCATGTAAAAGTAAGGAGGCCTAATTTTTATAAAATTTGATAGTTTTTAAGGCTTTCTATCTGTAGGGAAGAAACCATAAAAATATGTACTATCCAAAGATATGCTTAGAAATTTTTTCCTTGGCTTTTATAGACAAAAGCCCCAAAATACTATAAAATTGGAAGAAAATTTAGAGGCCTCATCCATTTTTCATGATCTTTCCATCTTGTTAAGCTTTCAAAATAATAAAATTTCATGAGCTAATCACTGAATCACTAGCCAGCGTACAGTAAAAAAAGTCATTTTCCTAATTTTCAAATCGGAATATGGATAACCTTTGGTTTTGTTATTAGGCCCATTGTATATCAAGTTGCTTTGCTTAGTAAGCCTAATATGACAAATGGGCTTTCGGGGCTGTTTTGGAAAGTTAGAATAGGATGGCAAAATGAATCAAGTTATGGGCTTTAAATGAAAACTCATTGGGTTTTGCTTATCATGTTTCTTTTTATATTCTGGAAAAATATAATTATACAGTTTTTTATTTTTTAAGAATTGTTTTAAAAATAATAGATGCTCGTCTTTAATAACATAAAAACAATTCTAACAACCTAATTGGAGAGAGGAAGAAATGCATAATAAAAAAAAGATGATGTATAGAATAAGAAAGACGGGATAGAAGCAGAGAGTTTTTCAAATTTATTATTTTTAAATAGGATTAAGTACATATACACCACTAGCATTCTCACTAGTAGGTAATTTAACAACTAATATTTGTAGTACAAATTTATCACTAATATTACAGAATGGGATAATTCAGCCAAGGTTAGAATTATTAATTGTCGTTATATTCTGTTAATCAATATATGTATAAGTTTGTGAATCCCTTCAAGAAAACTATTTCACTCAAAAATTGACAAAAATAATATTAAAAATTATATCGTTATTATCCTTATGAGATATCATTCGAACATATTTTCAAAATATTGATAAAATGAAATGAAATTAATTATAAATATGGTAAAAATAAATTTGATACAATTATTCAAAAAAAATAATATACATTATGTGAAAAAAAAATCATTAGAAAATTTTTATCCTTGAGACATTAACATCTCATAATATTTGCTAATATCCCTCATTTTACATTAGATTTTCATAAATATTGTTTGAATTTAATTATTAATTTTTTTTTTTGTAATAGATATAGTCTAGGCTATTTAATTAAAGTGCACATAAATTAATATAAGTATAAAGTAAATTTTAGAAATATTATTAGCGACAGTAAATAATTGTCAGATTTAAGTTGTCGGAAGAATTTATGTAAATAGACAACCATAATATAGCTCATTTTATGCATTAACTTCCTTGTTACTTAATATTTTAGTTCAATTTCAGCCATTTCATTGAGTGCTGAATTTAAAATTGTTATCAAACGCATTGAAAATTTAAAGCAGTGAGAACATTTAGGTGGGGGAAACAAATAAGGCTCCAGACTAGATTTTATTCCTGACTGCATTTATGTATTATTTAAGCTCCAAACTAAATATTCACATAATTAGGGAAACTAATTATAGGGAAGTTTCACTATTTTATGGGGAACCGGAATATGGGGTGCCACTATTTCTAACTAGATAACCACTAGGTGTCTTGTAAAATGCCTCAAAAACAAGATTATTTTATAATTAAGGAAAAACTCCTAATTAACAAAATAATCGTTGTTTTGTTAAAAAAAAAAAAAAAAGATACATTATTTTCTTGAACAGTAATATTTTTAAATAAGAAACATAGCCCCGTATTATTTTCTTTTGAAAGGTCATGTTTTCAAACTTGAAATTTCCAGAAACAAAAACAAAAACCCAACGGTTATATTTTTTTCCAGAAATAACGATCATACTTTCAAACTTGGAATTTCCAGAACAAAAACTAACAGTAATATTTTTCAACGGTCATATTTTCAAACTCGGAATTTTCAGATTTTCTGATCGTTTATAATGACCCTCTGGATTTCCCTTACACATCTCAGTACCTTTCGACGCTCTTTGTTATGATTTCCTGGCTTATAGTGTCATCAAACAATTCGTGATATGAGATTTTCTGGGACGGATTCATGAGGCTAATGAAGCTCTGTACAAGTTATTTCCTCTCAAAATCAAGAAAAGGCCGGAGCGCCCATCAACGTGGTCAATGGATCGAGGTATTACGAAGCTTGAATTTTTCCTTGCTCACTAGGGTTACTTGGTTTGTGGATTTTGAAGAATTTTCTTTTATTTTGTTTTTATTTGTTTTCCTGAGCTTATTTTATCTGATAGAGAAGAAATTGACGAGGAATTGAACTTAAGATCGTCCAGGAAGGGATTAAAACCCAAGAAATGCCGATCAATCCAGTGGGGATAAAAATTCAGGGGGAGGAAAAGGAAAAACCCTGGGAAACCCAATTACTTTTCCAATTCGATTTCATCTCCCGTACACATCGCATACCTCAAAGCTACGCTTAATGATTTCTTGGCTTTCAATTTTATTGGTATTTTAGGTTTTCTTTTCATTAAACCGTTCGTGATCAGAGATTTTCTGGGACGGATTCATGAAGCCAATGAAAACTCTCTACAAGTTATTTCCTCTCAAAATCAACCTGGTCAATGGATCGACGTATCACGAACCTTGAATTTTGAAAATTTCGTTACTTGGTTTGGCTTTTGAAGTTTTCTTTTTTATGTGGTTCTGATTTTTGATTTGTTTTTATGGGTTTATTTTATCTGATAGAGAAGAAATTGGCGAAGAAATTGACGTTAATTTACAGAAAGAAATTTACTTCTTAATTTAGTGTTAAGATCCACGAGGAAGAGATCAAAACCCAAGATATGCCAATCAATCCAGTGGGGATAAATTGAGAGAGGAACAGGGGAAAGCCAATATCTTTTCCAATTCGATTTCATCCCCCATATCCACTCCCTTCCCATTAATGATGATTGGTCATCATATTCAATCAGTATTGAACCCAGTTGAAAATCTTACTTAGTGGAGGAAGGAAGCGAGCAAAGGAAAACACGAACTTGGAGAAGGTCATTGATCTCCTTTGAAGGGTTTAAATATTTTTAAAGTATTTAATCCTCTCCCCAAATGATGCTTTGTGCTTCTAAATTTTATAATCTCTATGTTCATGTAATTTGAGAATTGATTGATGATAGTGGCATAATTCAAGCTTCATAAGTAACAAAGGCATATTTGTGATAGCTGAAACATGAATCTTTTTCCCTATATGTCAAGTGACTTTCTGATCATGTAGATTTATAACATGGAGTTGTGCAGCATACCTCAGATTAGGCAAAATCACTTTCAGAATGAGAGAGTGATCGATACTTTTTATTTTTTATTTTTTTCACTTTACAAGTGATTAAAGTAGTTTGGTATAATTCACCAAAAAAAATAATAATAAATAAACAGTAGTTGGGTATAGTCACAGCTTTCCCACGAAAAATCATATCCTGGGAGGAGCTTTTAGGTTAAAATAAAATGGAAAATTACCTTTTGGTTCCCAAAAGCTTGGGGCTGGAGTAGTCATATTCGGCTGGGAACAAGGGGGGCATTTCTTATTAGAATTTGGGGTTTATGGGAAACCTGGGTCTATGAAGGAATTTGGTTTTTAAGGGGAGAAAGGGGATGCTTTTTCAGTTCACTGCTATTTTCAGGCCATTGGTCCAAATTCAGGGCTTAATGTACTAAAATCCAATCGGTTGGCGCTCAGTTTTTTTATTTTTTTTTTTTTATTGTCGTTTTCAGTGGCTTTCTTTGAATTTGTTACTTTCATTGATGTGTATAGTGATGTGCCAATTGTGTATTATGATACACTTGGGAAGTAGTATGTAGGAATTTTATTGCTGCCCATGCATGTCCATTGCCAGCTCTTGGCTTTTTGGGGCTTAGTTTGGCATCTGTGAGAGCCTGTGCAATTACTTGTTGCAATCTACATATCAAGTGTCGTCCTGCTCGTTTCTCAGCAGTTTATTTTAGCCAATTTTCGAGAATTAAATTACCACTTCTTTAAATAAGTAGGTATATCTCTGTAAACTGAAATGATGTTGCTGCTTCTAGGGAGAGCATAATCATGTCATATAACCCTCATAATGAATATTGCACTTGAAGTAGGTCTATCTGATACATTTACAGTTCAGTTGAACATAAACGCTGTATTTTCTGTTTCTTTGATTTATATCTAGTTTAGGACTTCATGCATTTCACTTATTCATTTCGATATGGTTTTTTTCTATGTCATCCACTTCCAAAGTTTCCACTTTATTTATTGATTCAATTTTGTTTGCCATTTTGTTGCTACCGTCCAAACTATTCAGGTTAAGTTACCAGGGTTTTAGGGGAGCCCTCACTTTCATGAGGTATCCTTCCATCTAATCTTTATATTGCAGTCTTGCTTTGTAATGGTTACCATGCCCACTTTCATCAGGTATCTTTCTTCTCATCCTTTATATTGCAATCTTGCTTTATAATCATTTTAATATACTATTACCTGAAATATTAATACTATCGTGTCAAATCCTCAAAGGTAGCACAGCCGTGGCTTGAACCCTTAATCTTGTTTTAATACACTTATTGGAATTTATTCTCTCAAGAAGATTGTGTAGGTAGCTGTTATTAGAGAAGTGAAGTGGCTCCCTGACTTCTTTTCTTCATATTTACAGTTTTTTTGTTAATGTTCTGCATCTGTGAGCATCAATTATCAATGTGCTTTTAAATTTAATAATATATGTTCATGTAATTTGAGAAAAGTTTGGATTAATACATTACAAAGGTATACTTCTGTGGTAGTTGAAACATGAATCTTTTTTCCTATATGTCAAAGGAGTCTCTGGCCATGTAAATTTATAAAATGGAGTTGTTTAGCACAGCTCAAATTAGGCAAAATCACTTTCAGAATGCAAGAGTGATAGCCACTTTTTTTTTTTTTTTTTTCCAATTTTACAGGTGATTACGACAGTTGGGTAAAGTTACAGCTTTCCCACGAAAAATCATTTTCCTGGAGGAGCTTGTAGATTTAAATAAAATGGAAAATTAGCTTTTTGGTTCCCAAAGCTTGGGGCCGCAGTAGCCATATTTGGCTGGGAACAAGAGGGCATTTCATATTAGGCTTTGGGGTTTGTTGGAAACTTAGGAATGGGGTTTTAAGGGGAGAATGGGGATATTTTCATTTCACTGCTATTTTCTGCCATTTGTGGTTGGCATTTAGTTTTTCCTTATTGTCATTTCTAGTGCCATTTCTTTGAATTCATTACTTTGATTGGTGTCTATAGTGATGAGCCAATTGTGTATTATGATACACTTGGGAAGCTGTCTATAGGAACTTTATTGCTGTCCACGCATGTGCATTCCCAGTGCTTGGCTTCTTGGGGATTAGTTTGGCATCTACGAAAGCTTGTGCAATTACTTGTGGCTATATACATATCAAGTGTGATACTGGTCCTTTCTCGGCAATTTATTTTGGCCAGTTTTCAAGAATTACACTGTCACTTCTTTTGTAATCTTTTCTAATTGGGAATATAATCACTCACTTGAACTATGTCTATCTCACAAATTTATTAAAATGTTTGGATCCCTTAATTTGAGTAACTTGTTATAATCAAATTGATTTGGATGGTAAGAGCAACATTTCTTTGTTGAAATTTAACTTGTTATGTTTCTTTCATTTGTATCAACCACTTTCAAGGTTTTCGCTTGATTATTGATTCGTCTTTATTTTTCACTATGTTACTGCAGTATTCAGGTCAAGTTACCAGGGCAGGCGAGAGCCCTCATTTTCATGAGGTATCCTACTGTCTCATCCTTTGTATTTAACTCTTGCTTTGTGATGATTACTAGTCCCTCAATTTCATCAGGTATCTTCCTAGCTCATCCTTTGTATTGCCGCCTTGCTTTACTTTCATCAGGTATCTTTCCTTCTTGTCCTTTTATTGCAGTCCCGCTTTGTAATTTTTTTAATAGAATGCCTTGAACCTTTAATTTATTTTAATAGACTATGATATCGTGTATTTACTCAACAACCCATTCTTATTTTGTTTGTTAATTTATGGAGGGTAATATACATGCTCTTAATATTTATATAAGATAGTTTTGCTCATACTAAATTTCATCTGTATGTTATGTTTGGCTCTTTGTATATGGGATTTGACCTCATTACCCCATTTCAACATACTCATATGGGATTTTATAGTATAAGGATAGGCTTTGGAAATTATAGGGAATTTTAGAAGGCATTACCTCCTCAAAAGAAGGACATTTATATGTGATAGAGGGGTTGAGGGGTCGAGGGACAAGGGTGTGTGGATATGCCTACAAGTCCCAAATGCTGAGGGCATTGGGGGACTAAGCATTAAAGGGTCAAGAGGTATAGTGGACCAAAATACTTTAGTGATCTAGGGGATGGGAGATAGTGCGCCAAAATACACTGGGGGATGATGAGGCAAGGCGAACTATAAAAATGGATCTAAGGAGCTTAGGGTCTAGGGAATGAGGGAAAAGGGATAACAGAGGTGAGGGATCGAAGGGGTAGTAAGAATGGATTGAGGGACCTTAGGGTCTAGGTTATAAGGGATATGGGATAAGAGGCGTCAATGGGTCTAAGGGATAAGGGATAGGGGTCTGGGGTCTTGGATGAGGGATAGAGAGAGAAGTACCAGCCACAGGATCGAGGGGGACTAAGTAGTTTAGAAGGGGTCTAGGGATTGAGGGGGACCAATTAGGTCTAGCGATCGAGAGGGACGAGGTTAGTCCAAGGGCCTAGGGGTCAAAGGAGAAGAGGTGCACGAGCCTATGGAGTGTAGGGGACAGGGATTAAGGGCTTCAAGGAAAGAGGGATGTACGGACCTACAAAGTTTAGGAAGAACGAGTGTGGACCTCTAGAGTTTGGGGGTACGAGTCAATGGAGAAGGGGTGTACATGGAATCTTGGAGATGGAGATCAAAAGCTCAAGAGAAAAGTGATGGAGGGGCCTATGGAATTTAGGGACTGGGATCAAAGGGTCAAGAAAAATGGGGTATCCAAGCGATGATGGGATAGAGGGATCAATGGGCCAAGGATATATTCCAAGGATATAGGTCAAGGGCATTGGGGTGCATGGACCTTAGGGTCTGAGGGAGTGGCTGATGATCAAGTGGTCAAGGGAGAAGGGGTGTATGGCCCTACAAATTCTAAGGGAATGAGGGGATAGAGGGGTCAATGGAAGAGGGGTGTATTTTAGTTTAAGGGGGATGTTAATTTTTTGTGCCTTTTCCTTTTCCTTTTCTAGGGAAAAAAAGGGTTTGAGATTGTGGGTGTAGGTTTATGGTTGTGGAAGAGGAACAAGGATTGAAGATAAAGTGAGAAAGGGTGTGCTGTTTCTTTTGCTCTTAGTAGCAGATGTTGTTAGCAGCACTATGGATGAAGATGAGTCCTCTTTCGTTCCTTTAGTTGCTTCCATTCAACACTCTTATGTCATTTTCTTTGTGAGTTTGTTTTAACATGTTCTGAGCATTTCATATCTTTGCTGATTCTGTGTTGCTATTTTAATAATAAATTCCATGTTCTGGGTAGTCATTCATCGCATTGGTGCTACTACTATACTACGCTAGGTAATGCTATCTGTTTTTGAGGGTTTACAGTCTGGCCAGGAGACTTTATAGATCTAGTGTCTATGTTGTAATCAGATAACAATGTGACTTTGATCTGCAATTTGTGGTGATTGGATCCCCAAAATATAAGATATCACTGCTCTTCGGTGGTCACCCAATATGTTTTGATTATATTTCGTCGCCGTGCATTTCTCAATTCTAGAATAGGGTTCTACGCATACGTGCTTTTGGGCATAGTTTCTTTGAAACCAGCTTTTGAAGGACAAAAAAAGGACTTTACAAAGAACTGCACTGCATGACATTTTATGTAGATTAGCTTGTAGCGTCATATGGCACCTCAAAAGGTACTAGTGCTGTTGGTTTCATCTAGAATGGCCTTTTACGTGATCGTAATATCCCTTTGAGGTTGAAAGGTGAGTAACTCGCCGTGAGTTCTATATAACCGCTATAAAGCCTAGTTTGTTGTAAGACGTCGAGTGTTTAGCAATCGGAAAACAGCATGGGCACAAAATGAGTGTGGCCGAGGTGTGTATATCATAGGATGGATGTGAGTCCAGGAAGGCGCAATGAGATTAGAAATGATGGTCCATTTCAGCATAAGAAGAAAGAGTGTCATGTAAGTTGGGTTTGGGTTTAGTTCCCTGTAGACGCCCCCAGATTATTGGGATCAAGGCTGAGTCTGCTTTGTTTTGTTGCCTGTTTTATCTGCTGCTGTTGTTTTGCTGCCTAACCAATTTTCCTTGTGTAACCTAACTCTATATTTCATCTTAAACAAATCTTAGCTTTCCTTTCTTCTTTTTTTTTTTTTTTTTTAATTTTTCCTTTTCAATGTTCATGTGTTGGTTTCTTTAAAATGCAGTAACTCATATAGGTTCTGTTTATTTCATGGGTTGCAGTTGTTGTTTCTTCCTCTTGGTTTCAGGTATAATTGCTACTTTTGAATTTTAGTCTATCGTATATTGAGATTATGGGTTCGCATATTGTTTCATAATTGCTAGGAGTTTGAATCTGACATATTGTTTCATAATTGCCTTCTCTCCAAAAACCTGCATGTGTTTTACTATTCTCCTTTATTCTTCAACTCTATTTTTCATAACTAAAAAAAAAAAAAAAATCTTCTTCTTCTCCCATCTCTGATATTTTTTCCTTCTTTTTTTTTTTTTATGTGATTTTTCTTCTCTTCTTTTCTTTCGTCTATTTAATTTTTTTTGCCATTTCGGAGATAGTTTGTTTGTAAGAACAAAAGTATTTTACTTTTTAAAATAAAAATTATTAGAAACTATAAATTTACTCGCATTTGAAAGCGGATATGCTAATATATCTCTCAAAATTTCGTATACTTAATTCATTTTTTAACTTTATGAGATGGTTCAACTCTAAAAGTAAATACACCCGATTCTATGTAATTCATTTTTTTTTTTGGACTTGATGGGTTAACTTCATCTTAGAGCAGATTTTATTCTTTGTTGTTTAAGATTAATGAATTTATGAAATTAATTTTTTTATTATAAAAAGTAATAATTTTTTTTTCTCATTTAGTTATTATGCTCCAAATCAATCCGAAAATAAAATATATCCTCTCAATGTCTGATCAAATTTTTCTTGCTTCTCTAATCCTATTGAACGGTCAAACACAGCCCGCAACCTTTATAAACCAACCCGTCGCCACAAGTAAGCCCACTACACCTAGTTAAGAAGGCATTTGGTAAAATTAAGTATTAAGACCTGAATACCGAAAATACATATGAATTCTGGAGGATGGTTAAGATGTATAACTCGATCTATTGAATCTAAATGTATAATCATGTTTGATTGCAAAAATGTTGTTTAGATCAAGTACTTATTTTACGAAAAATTTATGACTATATTGATGAAAGGGGATATTGTAAAAAAAAATATGAAGGGGAAAAAGGTAATATGGACATCTGAATATACATATGACCAAATCAGATGTGGGATTAGATTTGAATTGGTTAGATGTGTTTCAAATCCATTTAGATGTATTATTAAATGATATGAATGGGCCTACAGTCTAAACGAATCAGATCTTGCCTTCCTATTAAGAGCAAACAAACAATCCCCTTAATATATAATAGGTCAATCTTGTTTAGATCAGTGCACTCATTTTACAAAAATTTATGACTTATATCGATTTCTTTATAGACAATCGAAAAATTATAGGAAAAAATCGATTTTTTTTTTTTGTTTCTCTGTTCTCGAAACATCAAGATTTACCAAAGCACCTTTCATATACTTTCAAAAATAGTGTTTTTATTTATTAATAAGCTTTTCATTTCAATCCGAAAATCGATTATTTCAATTGAAAAATTTGTATTTTTTGAGCCTTGAAGGCCTAACTTTTTTAATAATAATGAATTTTTCCTGGTTTTATTTTCAGCTGAAAAATCAATTACAATTCCGATGTACTGAACAGAAATATTACCAACTTGTCCAAATGAACGCCCATAGTCAGAGGCCACACCTTTTATTTAGTAAAATTTACAAGCCAAGGGGCGGCCTAGTATTTGGAGGTCGTCGCCTAGTTTACAAGTATGGCCCTCCATTATAAAAATGCTTCAGTAATTACAAGCAACCAAGTAGAAGTGTTTATAACCAAAAAAAAAAAAAAAAAAGAGGAGGAAAGATAGGTAGAGAAGTGTTTATAAAGGCCTCAAAACTGGGTAATCTTCAAGCAGCTCCCTTTCAGATAGGGTGTCATTTTCATTCTGAGGGGTCCACAACACCTCAACAGCCTGAATGAAAATTTTGTAATTTAGGCATTAATTGTTGACACAGAAGAATGCGATAATTAAGGACGCGTTTGAATGGCAAAAATGAAAATATGAACGGTAATGTTAATTCTTATTCTACTGTTTAGTGGCATCAAGGTAATAAAATAATCATCCTAGTCGTTCTGTTCTTATTCCCATTCGCAGTCATTCAATTCCCATGCAACCAAGAAAATATTTCTTACCATGATTCGACGGGAGGGAATAGAACCAAGCTTCTGCAGGGCTTTTTCCAAGTCCCCACTGCCATTGATGGCTGGCAGTTTATGCACCCCTTCGGCCGCCACCAAGATCGTTATCTGCAAATGGGACAACTCTCATCTAAATCAATGCAGGAGTATGGTAAAGAAAAAAAAAATATACATATTCCTCCACATGTAACAAATCTTCCTGACCAAAGTTATTATGTACGCTTTGCGTTGTGGACTAAGGTTATTCCAGGAAAACATAACAGAATGGGTGTATTCTTGATCACACAGGAATAAGGCCCGAAAATAAGAATCATTGTTATTCAGCACTTTAAAGCGAACAAAACCAGGCTATAACCATTCCATAGGAATAGACCTGAAATGACATTAGCTATTCCCATGAACCGATAAGTCTCAGAGATTGCTGTTCACAAGTAAAATTAACACAAATGAAGTATAATAAGTATCGAGGGAAAAAGGAGTTGCAGGAACGATACTATATGGAGCACGGACACTGACACACGACAAGACAGGATTTGCTGACGCAAATTCTCTAAAGCTAGAATTCCGACATGTCGGGACACGTTGATTAATATGTAATTCTAATAGATTAATATATGACAAGGCAACAGATCAAAGGATGTGTAATTAAATGTTCAAAAAATATATAGACCTACAAGTGACCTACTTTGCGCGAGAAGATTAAGAGAAGTAAAAGGTGGAAAACACAGTAATGTCTTCTTTCTTTTTTTTACGAAAAATATTTTCAATAAAAAACGCATGTCCCAGCATGTTGGAGGCGTGAAAATTTAAAAATAAAATAAAATAGCTTTCATGTGTCCCAGACGTGTCGAGACAGGTCTGTGTCCCAGACGTGTCGAGACGTGTTGGACACGACTCTCTGACTCAAAAAGAGCATCTGTGCTTTCATAACACATTGGAGAAAAGAAGGTGAAATGTGTCTTCACAGGAATCTTTCCAAAAGACGAGCCTACCACGATGTATTCATTGCTGAAACCATTAGTTCTTTGGCTAGTTGAGCTTTGCTTCCTCATATTGTTTACATTGACAAGTGTTTCCTCGTCAAATTTACCACGCTCTTCGATTGAGAGCTGATTGAAGCATTTTTCTCCCCCCTCTACACTCTGCTTCACATCCACCTGCATATAATACAGTCAACAGTAAACAAAATTCAAAACATTAACGAAAAATCCTACTTTTAAATAGACCAATAATTGCACAGCATACATAAAATGGCAAAAAGACTGGTGACCCTCCATTGAACCCCTAAACTCTCTCTGAAATTAAAGCTTAGTATGCACCAACAGATATTTGAGATGATTGTATTTAACTTACAGATGAATACCCAGAGATGCAATATTGAGGATGGCGGAGCAAAGCTAGAGTTGATTCTGCAACCACAAAAAATATAATCTTAAGAAAGCCAAAAACTCTCAGGCAAAATGTCTATAAAACAGCAATGCGACAAATTGCATAAGCATAGGTAGACCATATTTACTTATCCTTAATGGAAAACTCTCACACATAATAGATGGTTGACAGAGCAGCAAACCGGACTTATGATATAGAAACAAATTTTAGAAATTGTATGGCTAAATTTCACCCATATAGATATTGTTCTTGTACTAAACCTATATAATCACAAAAATTCCTTCCTTAAAGGCAAGTCGTTAATAATTTGAATTTAGAAGCACGAAATATCAAGTCATCAAGAAATTGTGATTTCTAGATGAACTGTTGTGGATTACAACAAAATATGATGTATTTTTGTTTTTTATTGTTTTGGTGACTTGAAGAAGATCAAAGAGATCAAGGGAAAATAAAATGGGAGACTAACATTTTCCTTTCATCTTTTATGAATGGTCTTAGATGTGACCTTAGGAAATCATTCACAAACTAATACTAAAGTTGGTGAAATACCTCATCATTTATTTGTTTGCGAAGCTACTATAATAAACTATTGATTATATAAAAGTCAAGCCAGTCAAGAAAAAAAAAAGAAAACACACACACATACCCCATTATTAAGAAGCTCTACCTGTCAAGACATAGCTTAAACCTTCTGAGGTGGATGTATCTGCTGTTTCAGCAATTCGATTAAGGTCCTTTTGAAGTGACCGTGCCATGCCCAATAATCCAACCTAAGGAAAGACATTCAAGAAATTAGTTGAGACAAAATTTAAGTAATGACACTAGTGATCATAACATGTTGATAAAGTAACAAAAAGCTCAACTCACTGGCTATACGAGTGTGATATGACCACACACAATTTGCAGTCCTACAAAGCATATTGCCTATCATTTTGCTTCCAAAAGAAGCCAAACCTTGTTACATCTTTTAACAAATTCCAGATACTTTAGAAGTATGGATAACCAAAACAACCTCGGAAAACATTTTCCACTTCGTTAGCTACATACCCAATTTTTCCAATACAACAGCCAGTCCTTCAATCATAACCTATATGGACCAAGATGGAAAGCAATGCTGAACTAGATCATTAAAATTAGTGATTGAGCCAGATGGAAACCAATGCTGAACTAGACCATCAAAATTGGTGATAGGCGTTCCTTTTGCAGGCGGGGAAAAAAAAAAAGCAAAAAGGAAGGGGAAGTTTTCTTCCAACCCTCGAAAGCAAGGACCTTATGCCCTTAAGATGCCTTTACTGCCTCTCTTTTTTTTTTTTTTTTTTCCTTTTCTCCTTTTTTGCAGCAAAATGCAATCAGTTCACAAAAGAAATAAAGAAGAGTTCCAGCAATTTGAATTTATGTGCAATGAACTAACGGCTGTTTGATAGTTCAATTAAGTACTTAAAACTGAAACAGTTAGTACATATGTGTTAAAAATGTCCAGAGATTATCACTTGAAATGGTCAAATCACAGAAAATAATAAGCCAGAAGGGCATGACTTATCACTTATCCAAATATTGATTCATTGCTCAAATGTTCAGTCTTAGGATTATACTAGCTAAAAAAATTTCACCGGTAAATACACATGCACCCAACTTGGTAGCCATAAGGGTTCAAACTAGAGGTGACAATTAGCCGAGTTACGGGTAGGTCAAACATGGGTCACGAGTCAACAAGACAGATCAAAATTATTTTATGGTCGGGTTGGATAGGTTTATCTTATGGACAACTTGGGTGAGCCACGGATTCAAGTTGACAGCTTTAGCTTGAACCCTTGACCTAACCTGATATCAAGGCTTTATACGCGCACTGACACCACTAGACCAAGCCATTAGGGGTGTAGTGAAGATTATGAGTTCATTATATGCCGCTTCACCAAACAGGCCCTAAGAGATGGTTAAACAAACTAATTGACAGGCTGATTCTTATGATTTGAGCAAGAAAGCAACCAATAATGCAAACCACAGGAGAAACACAACAAGAAAGAAATGTAATGTATCATAATACCTGCAGCTTAAGAACACTAGTTTTCTCTGTAGCAGTAAGAACACCTCCCTCTGACCGATCCGAAATAAATCCAGACACAAACGTAAACACAAAGAACGCCATTAGGATCGACCCAATGCCCACAACTGGCCCACCGATGCCACCACTGAACCAGAATGGCGATGGCCCATAGTACGGAACCGAGTACGATATGCTCGGACTCACCATCCGGGTTGAATAACTCCTAGACGATGAAGAATAAGACGAAAACGACCTCCCACCCATTCTTCCCCCCGAGGCCGCCAATGCCAAGTTCGGATCACAATATAACAGTAACCCCAACAAAACCACTAAAGTTGCAGGCCTTCGCAATGCCTTTAGGGCCTTCGCAATTCCATCGACAACTGCATCAAATGGGGCGATTCCAGCTCCCCCTTTTGGCAATGGTTCGTGGCTCGAACTCTTCGATTTGCTCATCACACAGTTCGCGCTTAGTCTAGCAGGTAAAGAAAATTGTGCGGGCTTGATGGATCCTCCTGCGGCCATTTTCCCGGGCTTTTGTGGGAGGAATTGAATCGGGAGGCTCTGTAATTTCCATCTGAGATTGGTTCCAAACAACGAAGTAATGGCCATGGATTCAACTGGGTAAGCTCTATTGCTCCTTAGAATTGAAACCCTCAATCTTCTATTCAGGGATTTGGGGATTGGGAAGGGATTTTTCTTTTTTTTTTTTTTTTGGGGAGAGGAGGGGGTGGCGGCGGCGGCGGGGACTTGTGGTTTTGGGAGGGAAAAGCTCGATTGCGTTTGGCAAAGCTATATCCTCTTATCCTTGAGGAGAATTCAGTATGAGTCTAGTAATCCAATAAAGAGACGACATGTGTTCCATAAAGATATCATCTTGACGAAGAAAAAGACAAATGAGTGGGGGACCAAGAGAAGGGTTTGTTATTGTTACCTTGTGCCATGGCCATGGAATTTCATCTTCTCCTTCTGCAAATCGTAACTTCAGATCTTCTGCAAATCCCCTAATTCAAAGTTTTCCGGAGAATCATCTAATCCCCGCGGCAGCGGGGAAGCCGTAAATAATGCCGGTGATGCGCGGTTCACCGTTGGCGATGGCCGAATCGGTGAGAATCCGCCTGCCTCCCTTCTGTATCTGATAGTTTGATTTGGGGCGATGGAATCCATGGCGGTCCCACCCGTGAGATGATCTTCTCCCCCATTGCCGTTTTCTGTATTTTCCATTCCCCTGCCCGAAGTTTCAGAAAAATAATTATATTCCCAGATTTATAGATTTTGGTTAAGGAAAAAAAAATGGCGCCGTGAATCTCTAAAATTAACTTTTTTATGTTTATTTCTCAATTTTTAACCTTATGAATTGAATAAATATAAAAAATAAAGTATATTATTAATTTTCATATAATCTAATTATGAGTAAATATATTATTTATTGAGTCTAAATATTTAAAAAATATGATAAAATTATAAAATTAAATTAAAATTGACATGATATATTATTTTTCCAAGTTTATTGAACCAATTAGTTGCATTGCATGCGCTCTAAACTTGCTTAACAAATTCTTTATTGGTATAGTATTTTATATAAATTGATTTAGACGTAGAAGAATAAATAATAAAAGAAACTAAAAGGAGGACATTACCACTTCTCGACCCACCTCCTTTCTAGTAGTAAGAATAAGGCTGAAATTCAAAAGAGTAGACATCAAAAAGTAATTTTAAAGTAACACAATAAATAAATTATCTACTATATCATTAATTTGTTCATTTTTAAAAAGTTCACTTTTAAAAGATTATTTAAAGCATAATTTTATGGATACTGGGAATTCACAGTACAATCACAGGGTAACTGTTCTCATAAATGTACCTTATGAGAGTTTTGTAACTTTACAATGAAACAATTTGTATAAATTTGAGCCCCATCAAATTTATAAATTTATGCAACGGTATTAAATTTTATCATTTTGTGAATAGCATTTAGGCATACAGTGAATAAATTGTGTTTGAAATTGAGCAATCAGCTAAGTATAGGCCCAAATTGATGTTATTTTGATAGAACTCTTTTTAAAAAGTGAGTCTATTTTGAAAAAACACTTTCAATCTCTTTTATTAAGACATTACTTCAGGATTGAGTATGAGGTAAGGAGTTTGATTCAACTTCAAATTTTCATTTAAGAATACTAACTTTATATTTCAGCTTGACTTCACCGACAAAAATTTACTGGCTTCATTCATGAACATAAGTGGAGTAAACTGATATTTACCCATGGTTTGAAAGACCAAAACCAGTGTTTTCTCAAAATGCTTTCACCAAAAGAGACTCTTGAAAATTATTTGTGAACCCTTCTGAGAAAAGTGCTTCTAATGTGATACCGTAAAAAAATTTTCTATTATAATACTTCGGAAACAACTCCTTTAAGCTCCATTTTAACAGTTTCGATTATATAGATTGAATGAGCATGAAAAACAACGGGACATATCAATTTCCAAATAATTTAGTTATGCATTTAGTTCTTATATATTACGAACTACCCAGAAATCTAAATAGTAAAACCTTTGTTAAATATTTAGATCCAAGAGAAGTTTATCCATGATCAAAATTTATGACAATTGACGCATCATTTTGCTTTTTCAAACTTATTCAATTCGTGCAGTAAAATTGCCAGAATGATCCTAACATGACGTTGTTTGGCTACAGAATTTCTATGTCATTGTAGATTCACGGAACAAGCTTCTCTGGTTGTCTAAATAGTGATTATCCTTTGGTTGTCCAAGATATAACTTGACACATATTAATAACTTATAAATTTAGGCGTATAGATAAGAAAGGCCCTAAATATATTTATATACTTGCTAATTTTTATACAGTTTCATGATATTGAAGGAATTTTCATTTAGAGGATGAAAATGATAAAAATTTCTTAATTGCTATAATATTCTTATAATTTTTTTATTCGTAAACTGAGAATACCAAATATCTTTAAACTAGATAAAAGACTTAGTAGTTACATGAATAATTGTATATTGTTTCAATATGTATGCTTAAAATTATTTGTCGGATAAATAGATGACAAGTACCATTGGAGAACTGAGCCATTCCCAAGATTCGCCAACCCTCCAGGGGTTTGGGTTCTTACTTTTTTTTTTTTTTTTTTTTTTTCCGAAATAAATTACTTACGGACTTCTAGAAGCCGGATCCAAGTCTCGTACAAAAGCTTCGTATTGGACTAAGGCCACCCTCATGGGCCCAACCAACCTCAATGCCCCATGATCCCAAAATTAGGGCCCAATAGTTTGGCATTGGGCCAATGCCACCTTCATCCAGAGTCCTACTAAACTTCAATGCCCATGACAAACAAGGGCCCAAAGGTTTTGTCTTGGGCCTATGCCACCTTCATGGGCCCAACCGGAGTGGTCAAAGTAAACTTCACGACCCATGATGAGATCCCAAAACTAGGGGATTAATCTCTCCAACATAAAATCTAGGGTTTAGTAAACTCCCATTTCAATCCAATTCACCAGAAGAAAACATTAAATTAGGGACTTGGTGAATCCACTGACCCAAGTTAACATTTTGACGTTTATTTTTTAAATTTCAACATCATGGATTGAAAGAACATGGAAAAACATGATGCAATATTAATTTTCATAAAAATTTTGTTATGTATAAACCTCTAATCCGTCGAGTCCAAATATTCAAAACAGTTAAACAGCTTGAGTCTGTTGATTGTTTGTAATAAATATGAAAACCCAATACATGGCAAAATTGCATGAAAATTGGCCTGACATATTATCTTTTCATGTTCATTCAATCAATAAGGTTCAAATTCGAAAAATGGACATCAAAGATATTTTGGAATAACAAAGTAAATAAATTACATATTCTGTGATATTATAAACACTTTTCGCATGAATTCGATCTTTCTTTTCGTTTTTTATATTAAAAAATTTACTGCAAGATAGAGTATTTAACATGCTAGATGATGTATACGTCTGGAGGAAAATTGAGCTTCCTAAGCCATGTCATTATTTTTATGAAGTTTCGAGATTTAAAAGACTAAATCTAAGAATAATTTTACGGACATAAAAGACTTTATCCTAAAATTATAAGGTTTTCATGACACGAATCAGACGAAAGGGTATCCAAATCTTTAGAAAAGCAGTCTTCTAGAATGGATTGCTTCAACCATGTTGTCCTCAAATTCAGTCTCCTCTTCAATAACTGCGCAAATGGACCATAATGTTATGGTAATCTTTCTTTAGACCCTCTATGCTTCTTCCCCTTGGTAATTTTGCGAAGTCTTGATGCATGGATTTCTTATTTCTAAAGACGTAAATAAAATTTTGTTATCAATTCAACTATCAGGGTAAATTTTATAGAATGCTTACCGCTGAATGCGTGGTTGAACCAATTTTTTTTTTTTTTTGGTTTAATTGCGCTTGTTTATTTAAGAAAATCATGAATCTGTTGGCATAAATTGGCTGACCTGGTGCACTGCCTGTGTGTGAATTAGGATGCTGTGTGATCTTGCATTTTTAAATAAATACTCGAGGATAGAAACTCTCTCATCATTGTGCAGCTTTGCCCCCATCCTTTTCCACTTATGACTTCCCCCCTGATCTTTATTCATAACCTTTTCCAATTGACATGGGAATTTCCCTATCAAACCCATCCTTCAACTCTTAAGATTTTGTAACTAATCTACTGCAGCTTCACCGCTTTATGTATATTTAAGTCTACTAAAGTGGCGCATGTTCATTCTTTCTACTTCTAGAGTGTCACATAATGCTTCTTTTGGATTTTGATGGAAGTACCTTGTGTTTTGGTCTGTTAGAAAACACCACTGCCCCTCTGGGAGCTTTTCCCCCCGAAGAAGGGTCGATTAATGAGAGGAAGCGAAGGTTATAGACCATTTTAAATCTTCGGTTGAGGAACTAACAGGTAATAGATTATATGGAGTCGTAGGTAAACGCAGAACAGAAGAAAGAGAAAGTGAGGGACTCAAACAAGCGATCTTGGTACTCGAATGTCCCGCACTGATGCAGGATTCTCAACAGTTTGCAGCCACAACTTGGGTCTGCACATGGCAAACACAGATGGGTCACTGTTGGGTCGAACAGAATTTGGACCACTCTTAGAAAAACAAAACCGGGCTCTAATACCATGTTGAGAGAAGAAAAGAGTATATTGTACTGAAATAAAAGGATACAAGAGGATATAAATCTACTAATGTGCACTGACATGGTGATATTACTATACTACCCTTAATGATAACAAGTTAAAAGAAAAAACGATTCAACTCAAGGAAAAATCGCTTTTAAAGTATCCGTCATTAATACAAATCAAATGCATTACTTGTGTCTTTATTTTTCTTTAGCGCCGCTCATATTGTTGTATTCATGTTCCAATAACTCATTGCCTTTGTAGTAATCCAATGCTGCTAATTTTTATCCAAAGCATAAGTTCCATGCTATTCTCTCCAACCAACCAACTATGGACCACCAATCTACGGACGGCTAAGTTTTAGCCTTAAACATGCAAGGATGTGTGCCTAAAGTGGGATGAGACTTCGCCCTTCATAGGAAGCCCCAATAGTAATTCAGAAAAGATTACTGCAAGTTTGCATAAACTTGTTTGTTGCTTAAACTGTTGCGGCAGGCAATCAAATTCTTCAATCACACATTTGCTGTGGCATGCCTGACAAATAAACAGTTCTAATTATAATATTTTGATGATAAACCTGTTTACATTAATCATTATTTAGTTTCTGTTTCATGCATGATGCAGCCATTGTTAGTAATCATTTGATTTAGGGATTTTAGACATGAAGAAACCAGAAATTGTAATTTTGCTATGCACTCTTTTTTCATGAGTAGATTATTTCAGAACTCATTGGCACCTATATTTGACTTTTGCCCATACTTTTTAACAGTTTGGGGAATGGATCCGGAACTTCCTCTTTTCGGGGTCTCAAAGGGGCGTGAAAACACATAAGAACTCTTGAATGGAAATGGGGAAAGGGGATGTAACTCCAGTTCCTCAGAAATGGTAAGAGTTTTGGCACAAGAAGAAGGGGTTGATCCATTTATCTCTCTTGTTTTTGTATCTCCTGTGAATTGCCCAGTTTATGAGCTCCTTTTGTCATTAACCATGTGAAGTGCATGCTACTTGCTTGGCACTAATCCCTTAGAATTATGTGCTTATTTTCTTGTTGATTCAGACCACATCCACAACGTCTTCAGTGGGGAATAATGTGAAAACACCTCTCAGAAAGCCTTCTATCGGCCAGAAAAGACCGCTTGAAGCAATTGGTTCATCTCCACCTCTATCAAAGTAAGTATTATTTTTGGACAAGATGCATTCCCTTACTTCCAATGTTCTTCCCAAAACAAAATTAAGAGCCACATTAAAGGCATGTAAATTTTAAAGGTCATAGGGAAACTTGACAGATACTCTAGGATGGACGGTATGTTTTTCCTTTTATGTTTTGTTACATTGTGCCCGGAATTGAAATTTTTTTTTTTTTTTTGTTGTCCCAAGTTTTTTTTTTTTTTTTACTCTTAAATCATTTTCCTTACATTTTACAGTAAGAAGCAAAAAGTATCTGGTGCTTGTTCGGATCAAAGTATGGAGCAACTCAATGATGTCGCTGCTGTCAGTGGAGTTAATCTCAGGGTCTGATACGTTGCCATCCTGTATTTTGCCTTGCTTACTCAGTAGCTTATAAGGCAAAAATTAAAATAAAAAAATGCACGCTTTTAAATTCTAGAAGCTCAAACATGTGATGTTTTGATTATCAAAAGGAAGAAGAAGAACAGTTTGACTGCAAATACAAGAGAAATTTACGGGGCATATGGTTCACGAATGGAAAGCTATTCCATAAATATGCAACAAATAGCTATTCCATGCGGCCTGGGTAGGATAGATAAAGGATAGCTAATTCCATGGACCATGAGTGGAGTAAGTATTCTTAGTTAGAACGGTAGCTTTAAAGTGAAAGAAAATGAGATAATAGCGATTTGGCAGGAATAGGGACAACATGAAATAACTATTACCATGAACTAAACATGACATTAGATTAGTTGGTTGGCTAAATCAAATTGTGTAATACCGTACCTTTAAAGATTTTGCAAGACCTTCATCTTTCTCCTCATCCCCATCAACTGCAACAGTATCCTCAGGCTGCATTCCCTTTAATCAAACACAGAGCTTCAAAAGAATACACATTTTACACACACATTGCAAAAACCACTCACGTCAAGGAGTTTTCGGAGCTTTTCTTCCTCAGACTGTTTCTTCTCCAATTCATCTCTAGGTTTCTGGTTTACTAATAAAATTTGTTTTTGGACATCTGAAGTAAAAAAGGTCCTGTGATTTGACCGCTCTGAGTCGACCCGCTGTATGTTCTATTATCAATAAGGGAAAGATGAGAGATGAACTCGGGGGGCGGGGGGTTGGAGGGAGGAGGTGGGGAACTGACCTGTTTTGACAGTCTGATTAGACTACTAATTAATCCATGCGGTCTCTCCTCCACGCACTGGAAATTTAGTTGCATAAGAACTTGTTTGTGTTGTACTATTCACACTATTCCTTTGTGAGAATCCTACATCGGAAGTGAAATGAAAGGGGGAGGGGGAGAGAGCCTATAAAAGAAAGGCTCCTCCTCCCCTCTTACTCATCCCATTCTATTTCTTCTCCTCCTTTTGTAATATTCTTTTATAGTGGAGTTTTCTCTTCTTGCCCATGGTTTTTTCCCGAAAGGGTTTTCCACGTAAATTTCTGTGTCCATCAAATTTCCTTTATTTGCTGTTTGCTCTATTCGGTCAGGGTTTTATTACCCAACAGTGGTATCAGAGCAAGGTTTTTCCAAAGTATGCTCTGTGGTTGCAGCATAGTCTGATCTTCCACATCAGAAAAGGAAAATTCCTTGGGGAGCTGTTCGCGGGGTTAGGGTGTTAATATCTACTTATCGTATGTTCTGTGATTGCCACTTTTAAGTGGATCCTTCACATCAGAAAATAAGTTAGATATTGGTGTTTCATCCTACGGAGGTGCTGCAGAAATTATATTGAAGGGCCGCTTTAATATATCGTCACTATTCACGTGTTTTATCTTCCTTCTGGTATTCGGAAAAGGTATATTGGATGATTAGGTGCATGTCTAAGGAAAATTTTGTCTAAGGAGTCTGGTACTTAAGCGGACCGTTTGTGTCCCTCCAGTCTTTCCTGGAAATTTTCCTGGTGCACTTTAATTTAACAATATACTAGTTGAAGGTAACCCAAGGAGATACTTCTCACGTGAAATAGTGGGATCTATTCTGTATTTAACAACAGTTCGTGATAGAAGCAATGGCAGCAAAGGTTGATATCGCCAAATTTGACGGTACAAAGTTTTCGTTATGGAAATTGAAGATGAGGGCATTATTGGTAAAAGATAATTGCCTGGAGGCCATCGGTGCTCGGCCGGCGGAGATCACAGATGACGCAAAGTGGAAAAGGATAGATGCAATGGCCCTTTCAAATCTGCATCTAGCCCTATCGGATGATATTTTATCGGGAGTAGAAGAGAAGAAAACTGCTAAGGAGGTTTGGGATCACCTCATCAAATTATATGAAGCCAAGTCACTTCACAACAAAATTTTCTTGAAGAGAAAGTTGTATACCTTACGGATGTCGGAATCTACATCGGTGACGGAGCATTTACATACTCTGACCTCGTTATGTTCTCAACTTTCAACGTTGGGACATACGGTTTCGCCACAGGAACGCACTGAGATTTTACTCCAAAGTCTCCCAAATTTATATGACCAAATCATCATCAATTTAACCAATAATATTCCCACGGATATTTTGGTTTTCGATGATGTCGCTACTTCAATTCTGGAGAAAGAAAATCGAAGGAGAAACAGGGAAGATAGACAGGCAAGTTCACAACAAGCAGAAGCTCTGTCTATAACCCGAGGAAGGTCAATGGAACGTGATTCCAGTGGGAGTCACAAACAAGGGAGGTCAAAATCGAGGGGTAAGAGGAATCTCAGATGCTTCAAATACGGCAAGAGGGGACACGTCAAAAGCGAGTGTCGATTTAAAGGTGTAAACAAGGCAGAAACATCTCAAGGGTGTGTCGCCGAAGCTGATATTCTATACAGCGAAGCAGCAACGGTATTTAAGGATAGATCGAAACTTACTGATGCTGGGATATTGGATTCAGGAGCAACATGGCATATGACTTCTCGTAGAGATTGGTTTCATACTTACGAACCTATCTCTGCAGGGTCTGTGTACATGGGAAATGATCATTCCTTGGAGGTTGCTGGAATTGGCACCATCAAATTGAAGATGTACGATGGTATGATACGCACTATTCAAAATGTGCGACATGTGAAGGGCTTGAAGAAGAATCTATTGTCTTTGGGACAATTAGATGAAATTGGATGCAATACTCGCATCCAAAATGGAATGATGAGGATTGTCAAAGGAGCGCTAGTTGTGATGAAGGCTGAAAGGATTGCTGCAAATTTGTATAGACTCATGGGAGAGACTCACCTGGAGGCAGAGGCATCAATTGCTTCAACCAATTCTGCTGAAGAGACAAAGAAGTGGCATCAAAAATTGGGCCACATGTCAGAGCAAGGGTTGAAAGTACTCGCTGAACGGAAACTACTCCCGGGCCTCACAAAGGTTTCATTACCCTTTTGTGAGCATTGCGTTACAAGTAAGCAGCATAGATTAAAGTTTACTGCATCTGATTCTAGAATTAGTTCATTCTGATGTATGGCAAGCACCGGTTATATCTCTGGGAGGAGCAAGGTACTTTGTATCTTTTATCGATGATTATTCCAGAAGATGTTAGGTGTATCCTATCAGAAAGAAGTCAGATGTGTTTTCGGTCTTCAAGGCATACAAAGCGCAAATTGAACGAGAAACAGGGAGGAAGATCAAGTGCATCCAGACGGACAATGGCGGAGAATATACGGGGGATGACTTCGTTGACTTTTGTAATCAAGAAGGCATCAAGAGACAACTCACGGTGGCGTACACTCCTCAACAGAATCAAGTGCATCAAGAAACACTTCGTTGACTTCGTTGACTTTTGTTATTGTTACCTTGTGCCATGGCCATGGAATTTCATTTTCTCCTTCTGCAAATCGTAACTTCAGATCTTCTGCAAATCCCCTAATTCAAAGTTTTCCGGAGAATCATCTAATCCCCGCGGCAGCGGAGAAGCCGTAAATAATGCCGGTGATGCGCGGTTCACCGTTGGCGATGGCCGAATCGGTGAGAATCCGCCTGCCTCCCCTCTGTATCTGATAGTTTGATTTGGGGCGATGGAATCCATGGCGGTCCCACCCGTGAGATGATCTTCTCCCCCATTGCCGTTTTCTGTATTTTCCATTCCCCTGCCCGAAGTTTCAGAAAAATAATTATATTCCCAGCTTTATATATTTTGGTTAAGAAAAAAAAAATGGCGCCGTGAATCTCTAAAATTAACTTTTTTATGTTTATTTCTCAATTTTTAACTTTAGTTGAATAAACATAAAAAAATAAGGTATATTATTAATTTTCATATAATCTAATTATGCGTAAATATATTATTTATTGAGTCTAAATATTTAAAAAATATGATAAAATTAAATAAAAATTGACATGATATATTATTTTTTCAAGTTCATTCAACCAATTAGTTGCATTGCATGCGCTCTAGACTTGCTTAACAAATTCTTTATTGGTATAGTATTTTATATAAATTGATTTAGACGTAGAAGAATAAATAATAAACGAAACTAAAAGGAGGACATTACCACTTCTCGACCCACCCCCTTTCTAGTAGTAAGAATAAGGCTGAAATTTAAAAGAGTAGACATAAAAAGTAATTTTAAAGTAACACAATAAATAAATTATCTACTGTATCATTAATTTGTTCAAAATTCACCTTTAAAAGACTATTTAAAGCATAATTTTATGGATACTGGGAATTCACAGTACAATCACAGGGTAACTGTTCTCATAAATGTACCTTATGAGAGTTTTGTAACTTTACAATGAAACGATTTGTATAAATTTGACCCCCATCAAATTTATAAATTTATACAACGGTATTAAATTTTATCGTTTTGTGAATAGCATTTATGCATACAGTGAATAAATTGTGTTTGAAATTGAGCAATCAGCTAAGTATAGGCCCAAATTGATGTTGTTTTGATAGAACTCTTTTTAAAAAGTGAGTCTATTTTGAAAAAACACTTTCAATCTCTTTTATTAAGACATTACTTCGGGATTGAGTATGAGGTAAGGAGTTTGGATTCAAATTCAAATTTTCATTTAAGAATACTAACTTTATATTTCAGCTTAACTTCACCGACAAAAATTTACTGGCTTCATCCATGAACATAAGTGGAGTAAACTGATATTTACCCATGATTTGGAAGACCAAAACCAGTGTTTTCTCAAAACGCTTTCACCAAAAGAGACTCTTGAAAATTATTTGTGAACCCTTCTGAGAAAAGTGCTTCTAATGTGGTATCGTAAAAAATTTTTCTATTATAATACTTCGGAAACAACTCCTTTAAGCTCCATTTTAACAGTTTCGATTATATAGATTGAATGAGCATGAAAAACAACGGGACATATCAATTTCCAAATAATTTAGTTATGCATTTAGTTCTTATATATTACGAACTACCCAGAAATCTAAATAGTTAAACCTTTGTTAAATATTTAGATCCAAGAGAAGTTTACCCATGATCAAAATTTATGACAATTGACGCATCATTTTGCTTTTTCAAGCTTATTCAATTCGTGCAGTAAAATTGCCAGAATGATCCTAACATGACGTTGTTTGGCTACAGAATTTCTATGTCATTGTAGATTCACGGAACAAGCTTCTCTGCTTGTCTAAATAGTGATTATCCTCTGGTTGTCCAAGATATAACTTGACACATATTAATAACTTATAAATTTAGGCGTATAGATAAGAAGGGCCCTAAATATATTTATATACTTGCTAATTTTTATACAGTTTCATGATATTGAAGGAATTTTCATTTAGAGGATGAAAATGATAAAAATTTCTTAATTGCTATAATATTCTTATAATTTTTTTATTCGTAAACTGAGAATACCAAATATCTTTAAACTAGATAAAAGACTTAGTAGTTACATGAATAATTGTATATTGTTTCAATATGTATGCTTAAAATTATTTGTCGGATAAATAGATGACAAGTACCATTGGAGAACTGAGCCATTCCCAAGATTCGCCAACCCTCCAGGGGTTTGGGTTCTTACTTTTTTTTTTTTTTTTTTTTTTCCGAAATAAATTACTTACGGACTTCTAGAAGCCGGATCCAAGTCTCGTACAAAAGCTTCGTATTGGACTAAGGCCACCCTCATGGGCCCAACCAACCTCAATGCCCCATGATCCCAAAATTAGGGCCCAATAGTTTGGTATTGGGCCAATGCCACCTTCATCCAGAGTCCTACTAAACTTCAATGCCCATTACAATATCCCAAACAAGGGCCCAAAGGTTTTGTCTTGGGCCTATGCCACCTTCATGGGCCCAACCGGAGTGGTCAAAGTAAACTTCACGACCCATGATGAGATCCCAAAACTAGGGGATTAATCTCTCCAACATAAAATCTAGGGTTTAGTAAACTCCCATTTCAATCCAATTCACCAGAAGAAAACATTAAATTAGGGACTTGGTGAATCCACTGACCCAAGTTAACATTTTGACTGTTTATTTTTAAATTTCAACATCATGGATTGAAAGAACATGGAAAAACATGATGCAATATTAATTTTCATAAAAATTTTGTTATGTATAAACCTCTAATCCGTCGAGTCCAAATATTCAAAACAGTTAAACAGCTTGAGTCTGTTGATTGTTTGTAATAAATATGAAAACCCAATACATGGCAAAATTGCATGAAAATTGGCCGTGACATATCATCTTTTCATGTGCATTCAATCAATAAGGTTCAAATTCGAAAAATGGACATCAAAGATATTTTGGAATAACAAAGTAAATAAATTACATATTCTGTGATATTATAAACACTTTTCGCATGAATTCGATCTTTCTTTTCGTTTTTTATATTAAAAAATTTACTGCAAGATAGAGTATTTAACATGCTAGATGATGTATACGTCTGGAGGAAAATTGAGCTTCCTAAGCCATGTCATTATTTTTATGAAGTTTCGAGATTTAAAAGACTAAATCTAAGAATAATTTTACGGACATAAAAGACTTTATCCTAAAATTATAAGGTTTTCATGACACGAATCAGACGAAAGGGTATCCAAATCTTTAGAAAAGCAGTCTTCTAGAATGGATTGCTTCAACCATGTTGTCCTCAAATTCAGTCTCCTCTTCAATAACTGCGCAAATGGACCATAATGTTATGGTAATCTTTCTTTAGACCCTCTATGCTTCTTCCCCTTGGTAATTTTGCGAAGTCTTGATGCATGGATTTCTTATTTCTAAAGACGTAAATAAAATTTTGTTATCAATTCAACTATCTGGGTAAATTTTATAGAATGCTTACCGCTGAATGCGTGGTTGAACCAAATTTTTTTTTTTGGTTTAATTGCGCTTGTTTATTTAAGAAAATCATGAATCTGTTGGCATAAATTGGCTGACCTGGTGCACTGCCTGTGTGTGAATTAGGATGCTGTGTGATCTTGCATTTTTATATAAATACTCGAGGATAGAAACTCTCTCATCATTGTGCAGCTTTGCCCCCATCCTTTTCCACTTATGACTTCCCCCTGATCTTTATTCATAACCTTTTCCAATTGACATGGGAATTTCCCTATCAAACCCATCCTTCAACTCTTAAGATTTTGTAACTAATCTACTGCAGCTTCACTGCTTTATGTATATTTAAGTCTACTAAAGTGGCGCATGTTCATTCTTTCTACTTCTAGAGTGTCACATAATGCTTCTTTTGGATTTTGATGGAAGTACCTTGTGTGTTTGGTCTGTTAGAAAACACCACTGCCCCTCTGGGAGCTTTTCCCCCCCCCCCCCCCCCCCCCCCCCCCCCCTGAAGAAGGGTCGATTAATGAGAGGAAGCGAAGGTTATAGACCATTTTAAATCTTCGGTTGAGGAACTAACAAGGTAATAGATTATATGGAGTCGTAGGTAAACGCAGAACAGAAGAAAGAGAAAGTGAGGGACTCAAACAAGCGATCTTGGTACTCGAATGTCCCGCACTGATGCAGGATTCTCAACAGTTTGCAGCCACAACTTGGGTCTGCACATGGCAAACACAGATGGGTCACTAGTTGGGTCGAACAGAATTTGGACCACTCTTAGAAAAACAAAACCGGGCTCTAATACCATGTTGAGAGAAGAAAAGAGTATATTGTACTGAAATAAAAGGATACAAGAGGATATAAATCTACTAATGTGCACTGACATGGTGATATTACTATACTACCCTTAATGATAACAAGTTAAAAGAAAAAAAGATTCAACTCAAGGAAAAATCGCTTTTAAAGTATCCGTCATTAATACAAACCAAATGCATTACTTGTGTCTTTGTTTTTCTTTAGCGCCGCTCATATTGTTGTATTCATGTTCCAATAACTCATTGTCTTTGTAGTAATCCAATGCTGCTATTTTTATCCGAAGCATAAGTTCCATGCTCTTCTCTCCAACCAACCAACTAGGGACCACCAATCTACGGACGGCTAAGTTTTAGCCTTAAACATGCAAGGATGTGTGCCTAAAGTGGGATGAGACTTCGCCCTTCATAGGAAGCCCCAATAGTAATTCAGAAAAGATTACTGCAAGTTTGCATAAACTTGTTTGTTGCTTAAACTGTTGCGGCAGGCAATCAAATTCTTCAATCACACATTTTCTGTGGCATGCCTGACAAATAAACAGTTCTAATTATAATATTTTGATGATAAACCTGTTTACATTAATCATTATTTAGTTTCTGTTTCATGCATGATGCGGCCATTGTTAGTAATCATTTGATTTAGGGATTTTAGACATGAAGAAACCAGAAATTGTAATTTTGCTATGCACTCTTTTTTCATGAGTAGATTATTTCAGATTGTGACTCATTGGCACCTATATTTGACTTTTGCTCATACTTTTTAACAGTTTGGGGAATGGATCCGGAACTTCCTCTTTTCGGGGTCTCAAAGGGGCGTGGAAACACATAAGAACTCTTGAATGGAAATGAGGAAAAGGGGATGTAACTCCAGTTCCTCGGAAATGGTAAGAGTTTTGGCACAAGAAGAAGGGGTTGATCCGTTTATCTCTCTTGTTTTGTATCTCCTGTGAATTGCCCAGTTTATGAGCTCCTTTTGTCATTAACCATGTGAAGTGCATGCTACTTGCTTGGCACTAATCCCTTAGAATTATGTACTTATTTTCTTGTTGATTCAGACCACATCCACAACGTCTTCAGTGGGGAATAATGTGAAAACACCCCTCAGAAAGCCTTCTATCGGCCAGAAAAAGCCGCTTGAAGCAATTGGTTCATCTCCACCTCTATCAAAGTAAGTATTATTTTTGGACAAGATGCATTCCTTTACTTCCAATGTTCTTCCCAAAACAAAGTTAAGAGCCACATTAAAGGCATGTAAATTTTAAAGGTCATAGGGAAACTTGACAGATACTCTAGGATGGACGGTATGTTTTTTCCTTTTATGTTTTGTTACATTGTGCCCGGAATTGAATTTTTTTTTTTTTTTTTGTTGTCGCAATTTTTTTTTTTTTTTTTACTCTTAAATCATTTTCCTTACATTTTACAGTAAGAAGCAAAAAGTATCTGGTGCTTGTTCGGATCAAAGTATGGAGCAACTCAATGATGTCGCTGCTGTCAGTGGAGTTAATCTCAGGGTCTGATACGTTGCCATCCTGTATTTTGCCTTGCTTACTCAGTAGCTTATAAGGCAAAAATTAAAATAAAAAAATGCACGCTTTTAAATTCTAGAAGCTCAAACATGTGATGTTTTGATTATCTAAAGGAAGAAGAAGAACAGTTTGACTGCAAATACAAGAGAAATTTACGGGGCATATGGTTAACGAATGGAAAGCTATTCCATAAATATGCAACAAATAGCTATTCCATGCGGCCTGAGTGGGATAGATAAAGGATAGCTAATTCCATGGACCATGAGTGGAGTAAGTATTCTTAGTTAGAACGGTAGCTTTAAAGTGAAAGAAAATGAGATAATAGCGATTTAAGAGGAATAGGGACAACATGGAATAACTATTACCATGAACTAAATATGACATTACATTAGTTGGTTAGCTAAATCAAATTGTGTAATACCGTACCTTTAAAGATTTTGCAAGACCTTCATCTTTCTCCTCATCCCCATCAACTGCAACAGTATCCTCAGGCTGCATTCCCTTTAATCAAACACAGAGCTTCAAAAGAATACATGCGCCAATGAATTTGGGTCTTATAGGACTTTTGTGATTTTGCCGGCCTTTGTGTTGTTTTCAATTTTCAAACACGAGAGGAGTAGACAGACACTAATCCTTGATCTATTGTGAATTATTAAGAGATTTAAATGATTAAAATTCTGTTGAATGATTGGACTCTTGGATAAGAAATTTATTCATGATGAAATTTTATGAAAATCGACATATTCGTTTCTTTTTTTCCCTTCACGCCCACTTAATTTGTATGCTTAAAATTGTCAGAATAACATAAAGTAAGGACAGCACATACTGTTGACTCACTGCATACGAAAAGAAAAAGGTAACATGGATAGCACAACTATTGTCGACTCATTGCCAACCTTAAAGATAAAAAGATATGACCCAAGTGGGCCTAGGATATGACATAACCTATTGAATTACCTGAGCCAGTTGCCCGATAGTTTTTGAATGAACACTTCCTTCGCATAAGCTTGATCTAGTGGTACCAACTTGTAGTGCCAATGCTAGTACTTGCACAAGTAATCTTCAGTAAAAACAAGGAATAACATCTCGAACACGATAAATTGCTAAAGTGTTCAAAGAAGAATGAATGATTCTCTCAAAAAAAAAAAAAAAAAGGTCGCTTGAATGCAACCCAAGATGCTTTCGTTTGAGGTGTGAAATTTCCTACTGAGGCCCTATTCATATTCGACGAGCCCCAAACTTTTATTTATTTATTATTCTGAAACAAATTACGTGCGTACCTCTAAAAGCCGAATACAAGTGCCGTACAGAAACCTTCTAAATGCACAAGCCCAAAAGTTTCAAAACCCATGATAAGCCCCAAAAGATTTCCATTGGGCCAATACAAACTTCATGGGCACAACCGGTGTCCAAGTAGACTTCACGGCCCATGAAGAGATCCCAAACTAGGGCCCAAATTGTTTGTATTGGGGCCAACTCACCCTTCATGGGCTCAACAGGAGTAGTCCAAGTAAACTTCAATGCTAACGACAAGATCACCAGGGGCCCAAAAGTTTTATATTGGGCCAACTCCACCTTTGTATTGGGTGAATGAAACCTTTATGGGCCCAACTGGAGTGGTCGAGGTAAACTTAACGGCCCATGATGTGACCCCAAAACTAGGGTATAACACTAAAACATCCCTCCCTAGATAAAATCTAGGGTTTTATAAACTCGCCTTTTCGCTGTAGTTCGAAGAAGGAACTACATCCTCTTCCTCCGCCGCCGCCTTTATTCTCGCATCTTCTCCTCCTCTTCCTCCCCACTCGCAACCATGGCGGACAAGGCAGTCACTATCCGTACAAGGAAGTTTATGACCAACCGCCTCCTCTCCAGGAAACAGTTCGTGAGTTTTCCGTTCGCTTTCCTCTTTTTCTTAATCGGATTCTGATATAACGAAAAAATATCCATTCAAAAATCAACTTGAAAGGAGACAAAATCAACAAGGTTGAGTAGTTATAACTTCTTAGATACCTCGTATGTTATTTGCATGAGTATACTTCGATTTTGCCATGTTAGGAAATATGGGGTTTATAGTTTTAACTCTGTTCGATTGATTTTGTGCAACAAGAACGAAAGTAGAACTGTGATTGCTTTTCGAGAAATCCTAGAATATAAGTAAATCCCAATAACTTTGATTGTTTTTCTGTCTCGCACATAACTGCTTCGATTTTGCAATGTTAATGAATCTAGAATGGTATTGTTAACATTGTCCGATTGTGCTTGTATAACAAGAAGGGAAGGAAGTGAAACTATGTTTTTTGTATTATTATGGTTGATATCGAATGAAGCTTGATTGAACCAAGTAGTTGCGTTGGATCGGGCTTTGGAGAAATTTTATGCTTCCTAAGCTTTGTTAGAATAGTTGTCAAGGCGACAAGGAATTGGAGGTCGCCTTGGCGCCGCCCAACTATGTTGGGCTTTCTAGTTTTCTGAAATAGCCTTAGGGTGTGTTTCTTAGAGCTCATCATAAACTTTCATTGCTTTCAGTAAGCTGAAAACCAGATTTTCTCACTGTACCTTATTTTAGAAGCTTTTTTTTTTTCCCAGCTTTCAGAAGCATATTTGGGTTTTACTCTAAGATGTCCCTGCTTTTTGAAAATTTGCCAAACTCCTATTTTTGTTTAAAGTAGATTTTTTAAATGGATAAGCCAAAAGATAAGCTTTTCAAAACTGGCAGTTTAGGCTTCAGGACCATGGAAAATATGAAGGAAATGAAAATGGACAGATATTTTGTAGTTTTAAGTGAAATCAAATGAGCTTCCCTCATAATGCACTTTCCTTTCACTTCTCCCTTTTATCTTTTTGATCCAGCTATAGCTGTATAGTTTTGATTCACTAGTCTTTGCTTATCCCATCTGTTGTTTAATGCAGGTCATTGATGTTCTTCATCCAGGAAGAGCCAACGTGTCAAAGGTGGATAGTCCTCTGAGTCATTTTCTCTTCCTATTGGGTCATGATATTTATGGTTGGTGTGTGGGTTTGCTTATACTGATGTTTATGTTGTCTCGTTTGGTGCGATGATTGGTTGATTCATTACTCTTAAGGCTGAGTTGAAGGAGAAGTTGGCAAGAATGTATGAAGTGAAGGACTCTAATTCAATTTTCGTGTTTAAGTTCCGGACACATTTTGGAGGTGGGAAATCTACTGGATTCGGTTTGATTTATGACTCCGTTGAGAATGCAAAGAAGTATGAGCCTAAGTACAGGCTTATCAGGGTAAACTTCTCTGTCCTTTACTGTCCTTTGTAACCAACTTTCCTCACTGTTCTCTGTCAATGGATGCTGAATGATCTTATTACATATCTTATCAGCATTGACCTTTTCCAGTCATTATTGTCTTGTTGTTTGTGTTTTGATAATTTTTTTAATTAACATGACCTATATCCTTCCTTTTGGAATATAATCAAGATTCACTTTTCCATGAGCTAGTTACTGGAAAATTGAAGTTATAAACTTATTTCTAGATGTAATGCTGTACTTTTTTCCTGAGTATTTATCTGTCTGCCACCAGATCTTTCAAGCATTCTGTTTGTTAAACTTGTAGGGTGGCCACTATAGTTAGATTTCTTTGCTGTTCAAATCTGCAACGTAGTTTCCTTACTCTTCTTATGGCTTCAAGTTGTTTACCATAATTTATTAGATTTTGTTTCTTAGAAAGGATAAATTTAATTGCAATCTTATATAACATGTATGTATTCTGCTGGACAAAGGATTTCTTAATCTTGCTCAGATCTCTTCAATTCTATTGTATTTCATTGACACCCCTTGCTGTGTGCTGAGACTCGCATTTTTTGCGGTAGAATGGGCTTGATACCAAGATTGAGAGGTCAAGGAAACAAATGAAGGAGAGAAAGAACAGGGCCAAGAAGATTCGTGGCGTAAAGAAGGTAAATGAACTACTACTGTTTTTTTTTTTTTTTTTTTCCCCTTTTCCATTGTTTCGCCTTACATACTAACCCTTCTTAACGTGCAGGCGAAGGCTGGGGATGCAGCCAAGGGGAAGAAGAAATAAGATCTCTAGGTTTGGAATTTATCCTGCCATTTTAAAGAGTTTGCGATGGTGGGCTTTTAGTGGCAACATCTTTCTCCTTTTAGATAATTTGTGTTACATTAGATTTTTGGTGTCTGAGCAGCGGATCTTCATGTCATCTGATTTTGCACTTCACTGTTTTGGGATCACTCCTTTGGCATGTTTTAGAAGCAGTTTAGCTGCTTTTGCTTCTTGTTGTTTTGATGTCTGTGGAACTCGATTGTGGCTGGCAATACAGTTCGACGGTGTATTTGTTTTGTCGACATTGAATTTCTCTTAGGTTGTGTGCTGCTGTGCTTCTTGGAGATTCAGGCATGCTGATTATACCAAGTTATCATATAATCCGATTGAGAACTTAAAATTGATTGTATGAATGCCAGATTTCATGCAGTCCTTTCTAAACTCAGGAACTGAGTGCGACCCAATCCTTGATTCAGCCATTCCTATATATTTTGTTCATATGCTTCCCTTTATGGTCCCGCTTTGTGAAAACCAGCTCAAAGCATCCTTTTGTCATATATGCATGCAGTGCTTAAGACTGTTATTGTGAAAACTAGAGTTTCCAGCTGTTCTACAGGGGGAGCTTATTAACCCATTTTAGATTTTTCAAGACAGTTGTATTTATTTCTCAATTTGAGGATCTGATATATTAACTTGGTGTTAAGCTTTGTCAATGGATCAAATTTTGATCCGGATTAGATCCAAATTCGACGAGGTTACTTTGATGTTGATGATTAGATGTTGATGATTAATGTCATAACATAATCAAGTCCAACAATTATTTGAGATGAAAAGCATATTTACGTGTATAGGTTTAAGAAATTAGAGTTCAATGAGAAAATAAGGTAACACGTCTAAACCGAGCAAAAAAAAAAAAAAAAAAAAAAAAGAAAAACAACCATGATGGTGGAAGAAGGTGGGGGAGAGGAAAGTAGGTAAGGTGAGTAGCTAAGGGTTGGATCGCTCGAACAGCTGAAGTCGTTTTGCAACGTGTATCATGGTCGGCCTGCTTTCTTCTTCATCAGCCATGCAACTCAGGGCAAGCGATGCAAAATCTTGCAGTTGTTGTTGCTTCCCTGGCCATCCTTCTTCCCTTAGTATTGCGGGATCCACCATCTTATCCAACCTCTCATTCTGCATTCCTGTCTTGGTTTCGGTCAGAAGGATAGTCCTATTTTCAATCTAAAGGATAGTCTTGTTTCCGGTCAAAAGGATATGCAGACATATGCCAAAGGCAAAAACATCTGCTTTCTCATTCACAAATCCTGACTTAGGGGCCATATAACCTGATGTTCCGACAAAAATATTATCGTCTTGTGCATGCGTTTCACCGTCGGGAATAGATAAGGAAATGCCAAAATCAGATAGCTTGGCAACATTGTTTTGATCTAGAAGAACATTGGGAGGTTTAATGTGCCTATGGACAATGGGCCTGCGAAATGCAGTGTGGAGGTATGTAATGGCATTGGCTACATCTGCTGCAATCCTTATCCTGCATTTCCATGACAAAGATCGCCCGTGGGACCCACATATAATCTCCTCGAGACTTCCATTCTCGGGAAATTCGAACACCAAGGTGGGGATTTGAGTCTCTAAGCAACAGCCTTGAAGCTTTAGAACATTATTATGAGTGCTCATCTGCGATGAAACCACTGCATCTTTAATTGCCATTTTGAGTGCCTCCTCATCCTCCCAACTCTCTTTGAACTTCTTAACACAAATCGGAAAGCCCTGAAAACAACCCTTATACAATTCATAACAGCCTTGATGGCGGAAAATGAGGGATGGGTCATATTTATTTGTAGCGCCCTCAATCTCTTTGGCAGAGAAGTTGCGAATGGGATTGCGTTGTCCATTAAACCAAGCAAAAGACTGTTCTAGTAACAAGGCCCCATTCCTCATCATTCGAATCTCATCTTTCGTCCTCCATTTTCCCATGCACCCATTCATCAGTTTCCTGTTTCAGAACAAGAATCAAAGAACAAAGTCTACAGACATGCGTGTCCAAAAATCAGTCTAGCACAAAAACCAGACAAGCTGCATAGCAAAATTGAGAGTCATTGCAAGCAGCATGTTTCATATTCTTGCACCTTAACTCCTAAACAGAAAGCATCTATATGAAGCTCTGAGGGAAAAACAAAAAAAAAAAAAAAAAGAGCAGCGCCATGGTACCGCATCTTAAATGAGCAAGTGAAACAGCTGAAAATGTTTTAACTGCTACTGTTTCCTTTTTTTTTTTTTTTTTTTTTTCCTTAGAATGACCAGTCTGCAATTTCTTTTAAGAAAAAGCAACATAAAAAAAGCCCCTTCCTGGGGGTATTTTCTTTAAGAGCAACAAGTTGTTTGTTCCCCTGTACTTCTAACATTATTTAACCAGCATTAGCAAATCAAAGGTGATGGTATGGATTAATGAAACATGCTGTATGCAACTATCTAGAGCTGAGATACAAACATCTAACAATCAAGAAAGTGCAGAGGCGCTGATGAAAGTCCTCTCCAAAAAAGCACATCACAGGTACAAGACTAAACATCAAGTGATGCGAACGATTTCTTATGCTCTCGTCCAGAAGTGAACTACATAATCTGCAACTACTTCAACGATCTAAGTGAGGGAGAGAGAGGGAGAGAACTTTACATGTTTAAAGATCAGCGACTGTCTGGTTTTGCAACTTGCTTCTACAGAGAGAGATAGAGAGAGAGAGACAGAAAGAGAGAGAGAGAGAGAGAGAGGGGCTAGGGCAAAAGCAAAAGCAAAATCCATTCATTATTTTTAAAAGCAACTACTGAGAAGGTTCAAAAAGTGTACATTCATTTTCTCAGCAACTGCAGGTATCCCTTGCACGAGAAAAAAGCGTATGGTAAAGTCACACTATCTCACAATTGCAGGTGGCGACCAATAAAAACTTGCAAACCAAGCAACTGGGACCCATGAAAAAGCACTTCACGGTGTCATTTTTTCTCCTCATTTTCGTCTCTTTTGTTCCTTTTTTATTTTTTATTTTAAGGAAAGCAGATAAAATTAACTCCTAAGATAAATCCATTCATCTCGAAGAGATCCCACCCCCACATGTGCAAATGGGCTTCATCCGTAGTGGAATTTGTTCGGGATTCATTGTTTTAAAAAATAGTATTATTCTAACTTCTGCCAAGGAGGATTCATTGTACCAGTTATCGGTAGCATCAGATGTTTTTTGGGTCCTATTTGCTTAGTCGACAAGTTTTTATTGATCTTCATTATAGATTGTGTGGTGGTGATTTGATATGAAAATTTTTATTTTTCCTCTTTTATCTATCGTCTATATCAAAAGTAATCGTATAGTAAAATTTATGTGATTTTGTATCATTAAAAGTGGACCTCACCAATGATATGGTTGTGAAGGGGTATGTTTCCCTTTTCCTTTCGATCGTAATGATTCTTCTCCCCACATTCAGCAAAGAGAAGGTAATAGATATGCAATGAATCCTTTATCTTTCATTTTTTCAATATGCCCCTTTTCCTTCTGAAATTCTAAAGTACCTAGAAATACTCAACCACGATTATTGAGTTAGTACATTACTTCAATTGACACATGGTATGATGCCCCCATTAAATACTCAACGATCACTAGAAAGTTGATCATCTGAGCCTACAAACTGTCCATGGGTTTCTCCGACGGGAAACAAATAAAAGAAAGCTTAACTCCTGAAATAAATCTATCATTCTTGAAAAATGATTCTGAATAGATTTCACCATCACTACTGATATGTTGCATATATGAGTTCACCTCATATGTGAATGATGAAATTTGTTTGAGATTCACTTTTTTGGAAAAAGCAGTATTATCCTAATTTTTGTCAAGGAGGGTCCACTGTGCTTATTATAAGCGGAGTCAAACGTTTCACGAGTCCTATTTGCTTAGTTGGTAGGTTTTTATTGATGTTCATATAAATCGTGTGGCGGTGATTTACACATTTTTTCTTAAACTACCTAATTGAGAAGTCCAATGATAAACATACAATATCTTTTTAGATTTTCCTAACTTTTTGAAATTACACTTATAAAATATGATTTTAAAATCAACTTTTAAAAATATAATTTTATTTGATATCTGACACGCAGGAATTAAACTCACCGTTTAAAACCGCAAGTTCAAATCTTTTCAAACCCCCCCCCCCCCCCCCTCATCTCTGATTGTTATTTCTTCTCCGCCACCGCCCTCAACTTTTACAGGTGTCATTTCACCCTGTCGTCCGGCTTTCGGCTGCCGCAACTCCATTTCGGTCGCATCTTCGCCGCCCCACAACTTTAATCATTTGTTCATCGAAGCTTCTTCGCGTATTCAGAAAAAGTTGTATTAGTCTAACTTTTATCGAGGAGGATCCACTATGCCCATTACTATTGGAATTTCATGATTCCAATTTGCTTAGTTGAAGGGTATTCATTAATCTTCATCATTTTTGTTCTTTTATACATCATTCACACAAAAAGAGATCGTGTAGTTAAATTTATTTGATTCTATGTTATTATGCGATCAAAACAAGGACTGCACAAATTATGTGGGTGTGAAGGTGTTGTTGGAAGCCAATTTACAATCCGAATAATAACGTATTAACGCAACGAAACAAATATAATCTCTCTCTTGTGCAAGTCTATTAGGAAATAACAAATAGAGCAATATGGCTACAAAACAATATGCACAAATACACAATCAATTTTTAATTTGGAAAACCTCCTCTTAATGAGAAAGGAAAAGTCACGGGACTGATATCGGAGTCCACCCAAACCTCCACTATCAAGATAATGGGAATACGATGTTTCTCTCTAGATAAACTAGAGGCAATTCATCGCAGCAACATCAGCAACATCAAGACAACAAATCTTGACAAATCAAGTGATTTCCTAAGAGAAATTGAGGAGATCTCACCAAAATAGGGGCTGAAAGAATTCCCCTGGAAACTCAGAATATAGTGCCCCAAAAATGATCTCCACCATTCAGAATGTAGAGCCGTGAGTCATGGACATGCTGACGAAATTTCAGCTCAATCGGACAATGGATCAACATCCAACGAACCTCTTGATCGAAAATGGTCGCACCCTCTTTTCTTCCTCTTTTTCTTTCTCCCTTTCGGCTTCTCTTGTTTTTCTTTCTTCTTGTTTTTCTGCGACACACACCGCACACACTGCGCATGGGTGTGCTTAAAAACCTGGTAAATTACCATATTACCCTTAAGCTTCAAATAAAATCACCATAATGCCATTAGACTTCAAATAAACTTTCATGGTGCCATTGGGTTCAAAATGGGCCTAAATCCATTTAGGCTAATTGAATTGAGTCATTCTCCACATAGAAGGGAAACCCAACCCAACAGGTGCATCTTTCCCTTTTTCTGTTCACATTTCATTTGATCATAATGGCTCGTCCCACAATCAGCAAACAAAATGCAATAGATACGTGATGATGAACCCACGTCTTATCTTTCCTTTTCCTTATGAAATTCTAAAATACCTAAAAATACTCAACGATGGGAAAATTCTTAGCTACGAGGATTATTGAGTTTGTACATAACTTCAATGGACATAAGGCATGGTGGCCCTATTAAATACACTTTGGCACTCATTGTCGTACAGGACAATCACCAGAAAATAGGGATAAATTAAATTATTTCTAAATCATATGTGATAAGCGAGATTTACTTGTGTAAATGTGATTTATCTCTACATAGTGAGTAGTGAGATTTGTTTAAAATTTGCCCTCTTTGGAAAGAGTAGTATTATCCAGAAAATAAATCGTCTGAGGCTACAAATTGTTCTCAATTTGTTATATTACTTAATTCTTATTGGTTTATTTATATCCAAAACAATTTAGAACAAGGTTATAAGTACCTTGTAAGAATTTATTTCCCTCACAATAAGTACAGTTAAAATTTTATGTAATTAGTTCGACATTTTAGCTTGTTAAATCGACGTAGATTATTTTGGAATAGAAAGTAAAAATTGATAGATTAAATTATTTCTAGGTATATTCTATAAAGGTCTTAAATTGTAGATGATAGAAAAATGAATCTGATGACATTTAAATCATTGACCGATCTCGTTTAAGCTTTTAAAAATTAATCAAAGTTGCGAAAAACAAATAAATTATGAATTCCGATTTTCGTGTCATCGAATGTCAATTTTTCAAAAGAGTTACTGCTACTCTCCACGCTCAAATTCCGTTCAAATTTTGCTTCTTTGTCAAATGAAAAAAATAAATTCTTTGTTCACCAGGAGTAAGAGAAGGTGCCAAATTGTTCGACTTCCCTCAAATATTTTCCCGCCCCCAATAGTTCCTTCAAAAGATTTCTCCGCTCTCTTCCGCAAATTTTCTGTCCTCAACAATTCTCCAATTTTATGCTTTCCCGGGCCCCTTAACACGAATAGCAAATTCTTGATCTTCTATCCCTCACTATTGAGGGCGATGAAAGGAGAGAACAAGATTTCTCTCATAAACTATAATTTTGATTTATCATTGAAATGGGGAGAACCTGTGGAGAAGGGAAGAGGGAAATAGGGAACATTTAGAGGTGGGAGAAGGGAAGAGGCGGGGTCTCCTTTTCTTTTTCTAGGTTAGCAGAGGGAGAATTTTTTATTTTATTTTATTTGACGGGTTGGAGAAGCGAAATTTGAAGGGAAATTTGAGTGTGAAAAGCAACATTACTCATGAAACAACCACGTGCGACTCTCAAATCTGAAATAACTTAGTTCTAAAATAACAGGGTATCATCATTTTTAGCACTTTATGCATTAATTTCGTAGTTCATTAACACACACACGAAAAAAAGAATAACACATAATCGATGACAAGTGAGAGAGAGAGAGAGAAATTCATAAATTTTTTCACCCATGACCGAAGGTTGCTTCCTAAATTCTTACACAAACTCGTATCTGAAAAGCATATCTATTACTTGTAAACTCCTTGCTTTGTGAGGAACTTTGAGGAAACAACGCATAGACGGTCGAATTGTATTGCTTGCCAAAATCGAGTTCTGCAGACAACAAAACAACAAAAAAAGAAAAACAACTAATTGTTTCTAGAACCAGAATGGTGCAATAAGGTGGGGGAGACTTGGTAAGGTGAGTAGCTAAGGGGTGCACAGCTCGAATAGCCGAAGTTGTTTTGCAACGTCTGTCAAAAACGATGCAACTCACAGCGAGTGCTACAGAATCTCGTAGTTGTTGTTGCTTCCTAGGCCATCCTTCTTCCTTCAGAATTGCGGGATCCACAGTCTCATCCAACCTCTCATTCTTAATAGAGTCAGGCACAAGAACTCGCGAGCTTCTATTACGTTTGTACTCCTTCTTTCCAGTCAAAAGGACAAGCAAACATATGCCAAAGGCAAAAGCATCTAATTTCTCGCTCACAGATCTTGTTTTAAGGTACTCAAGGGTCAGATAACCTGCTGGTCCAATACTACTCATGTCTTGTGCGTGCGTTTCACCATCGGGAATAGATATGGAAAGATAGAAATAAGATAGTTTGGCAATATTGTTTTGATTTAGAAGAATATTGGAAGGTTTAATGTCCTTATGGACAATGGGCCTGGGAAATGCAGCGTGGAGGTACATAATGGCATTGGCCACATCTGCTGCAATTCTTATCCTGCATTTCTATGACAGGGATCGCCCATGGGACCCACATACAATCTCCTCAAGACTTCCATTCTCGGGAAATTCGAGCACCATGGTGGGCATTTGGATCTCGAAGCAGCAACCTTGAAGCTTCAAAACATTGTTATGACTGCTCATCCGCGATGAAACCACTGTTCGTAATTGCCCATTTGAGGTCCTCTCTCAACTTCTTAATACAAACCGGAAAGCCCTAAAAACGGCCCTTGTACAAGACATAATAACCTTCATCATGAAAAATGCGGGATGGGTCATAGTCATTTGTAACGCCCTTAATCTCTTTGGCAGAGAAGCTGCGAATGGGATTGTGTTGTCCATTAAACCAAGCAAATGACTCTTCTAGTAACAAGGCACCATTTCTCATCATTGGAATCTCACTTTTTGTCTTCCGTTTTCCCAAGCGCCCATTCATCAGCTTCCTATTTCCGAACAAGAATCAAACAACAAAGTCTACAGACATGCGTGTACAAAAATCAGTTTAACACAAAAATTAGATAAGCTGGAAATTAAATTGAGAGAGTTATTGCGAGTAGCATATTTCCTAGTTCTGCACCCTGACACCCATACGGAAAGGACCATACAACTCTCTTATGGAAGGAAAAAGAAAAGTCAAAAATGAGCAGCGCCATGGTACTACATCTTAAATGAGTAAGTGCAATAGCTGAAAATGTTTAACAGCTACTATTTCTTTCTTTTTCTTTTTTTTTTTAAGCAATCCAACAGAATGACCAGTTTGTAATTTCCTTTCGGATAAAAAAAAAAAAGAAGAAAAAAGAGTAACCTTCCCGGGCGTATTTTCTTTAAGACCAACTAGTTGTCTGTTCCCCTGTTCTTTTAGCATAACTTACCCAGCATTAGCAACTCAAAGGTGATGCTATGGGTGAATGAAACATACTGTAGGCAACTATCATCTGCAAAATATAACATCTATCAATCAAGAAACTGCGGAGGCGCTAGTGAAAGTCCACTCCAAAGCACGTCACAGGTAAAAGACCAAACATCAAATTATGGGGAGCATTTCTTACGTAGTTATGCAGAAGTGAAGTATATAATCTGCAAATTACCATATAACGTCATGGCTTTGCCTTTTGTATTTCAATAATTTAAGCGAAAGAGAGAGAGAGAACTTTACATGTTTGAAGATCAGCAACTCTCTGATTTCGCAACTTTCCGAGAGAGAGAGAGAGAGAGAGAGAGAGAGAGAGAGAGAGAGAGATTTATGAAGGTGCTAGGGTAAAAGCAAAATGCATCCATTATTCTGTAAACATTGTCGGGAACTACTAAAAAGGTTCAAAAAGTGTGTATTCATTTTCTCAGCGACTACAACCACTACGTGTACCCTTTGAACAAGGAAAAACGCGTGTGGTAAGTCACCATCACATGATTTGGGGTGGAGACCAATAAAAACTTGCCAACTAAGCAACTACCGACAATCGTCACCCTCGAATCTTCCACACGCTGCCCAGCCAGCCACAACGCCGGCCGACAAAAGGGAAGGACGGAAGAAGGATAATAGTCCATCGGTTTCTTCTAGCTTCGCTGCAAGTAGGCTTAGCCGTAGAAGAAGAAGCAAGAGGAAGAAATGATTGGGGGCGTTGGACGGAAAATTGATGTTCACTTTTTTTCTTTTCCCACCTTTTCATTATTTTTAAGGAAAACAATATTTGATGGAAAGTAAATAAAATTAATTCCCGACAAAAATCTATTTATTCTTAAAAAAGTAATTTCCGGATAAATTCTATCGTTCACATATAGTAAGTGAGACTTATATGTGTATATGGGTTCCATCGGTGGTGGGATTTCTTCGGGACTCATTTTTTTGGAAAAAAGTAATATATTACTCTAACTTCTATCAAAGAGAATCCACTATGCCGATTACTATGACTGTCAAACATTTCATGGGTTCTATTTGCTTAGTTGTAGGTTTTTATTGGTCTTCATCATACATTGTGTGGTGGTGATTTAATACACAACCCTTTTTTTTCCCCTTTCATATATCAGTTGCATTAAAAGTGATTATATAGTAAAATTTATATGATTCTGTATTATTATGTAATCAAAATTTATCTAAATATAGTATAATATATGATATATATATATATATATATATATATATATATATATATATATATATATATATATGTTGAATTAATGGCTGAACACGTGTGGAGAGGAGGGGGCAGGACTTAGTGACTAATTCACTAAGTCGGTTGCCAGGCCAAGTTGATAGCTTTAACTATATATATATATATAATATACTATATTAAGTAAAGTTAACTTACTATAAGACATAAAAAAAAAAGGAGGAAAAAAGAAAAAGAAAAAAAGAAAAAGAAAGAAAGGGAAAACGTGTGAAGTGAATGTGAAAAAGAAAAGGCCAATTTCAACTTCGTGATCAATTAAGGTAAGGGTAATCGATTCTTTGTAGGGATAATCCATTCTTTGTAAGGGTAATCTATTCTTTGTAAAGAAAATTCCATTCTTTTATTTCGATTTTATTCTTTTGCTAGGAATTTCAGTTCTTTTGTTGAAATGTCTTGATTCTTCTTGAATTCAGTTGAAACTATTAGTATTTGAGTCCGATTTGTTGTCCCGGATATTATTTGACATGTCTATATTGATTTGTTCATCCGGATTGTGGTTACACATGTTATTTGAACCTGATTTGTAGATTTGGTTGTAATTAGGAATAACTGTTTGCATCCACCAACCCAATTATTGCCATTTTAATTGTCGAAATCCCAAACATTGATTTGAATGTGGTTGGACCTATTCGTTCGGTTCCACTTGTTATGTTAGTTGTTGAATGTTGCATTTGAACCCATTGACTGAGATAAACAACCACGAAAGCGGGTATGAGTAGACCCCGTGCTTGTGTTAATGCACGTATGAGCCGTAATGGTTGGTTGACGGGCCCCGATATGTTGAGTAGACCCCGTGCTTGGGTTAATGCACAGAAGTTGGATCCCGTGTCTGGGTTTAAACAGACACACTGTTCATGGCCTTATGGGTCTCTCAGTGGTTGACGGTTCAAGCTAAACTATGTTGAATTTATTGTGTTGATCTTTCTTGAATATGCACATGATTGATTAGCCCTCACTGAGTGTTCATTCACACCCACCCTTATTTGTTGAACTTTTTCAGGTAAATTCTTAAAAGACGAATCCTAGGTGAGTGGTGATGACGACAAGTAAGAAAGGGTCGCCAATACTTAAAATTTTAAGCATTTTGAAGCTTTAAACTGTCGCCAATACTTATACATTTGTTTAGTGTTCAGCGTATGTCACATTTTCTCTTCCTGTTGTATAGTGGTGTTTGGGTTTGCTTATACTGATGTTTATCTTGTCTCATTTCGTGCGATGATTGGTTGATTCATTACTCTTATGGCTGAATTGAAGGAAAAGTTGGCAAAAACGTATGAAGTGAAGGACTCATTCAATTTTCGTGTTCAAGTTCCGGACACATTTTGGAGGTGGGAAATCTACTGAATTCGATTTGATTTATGATTCCGTTGAGAATGCAAAGAAGTATGAGCCTAAGTACAGCCTTATCAGGGTAAACTTCTCTATCCTTTACTGTCCTTTGTAACCAACTTTCCTCACTGTTCTCTGTCAATGGATGCTGAATGATCTTATTACATATCTTATCAGCATTGACCTTTTCCAGTCATTATTGTCTTGTTGTTTGTGTTTTGATAATTTTTTTAATTAACATGACCTATATCCTTCCTTTTGGAATATAATCAAGATTCACTTTTCCATGAGCTAGTAACTGGAAAATTGAAGTTATAAACTTATTTCTAGATGTAATGCTGTACTTTTTTCCTGAGTATTCGTCTGTCTGCCACCAGTTCTTTCAAGCATTCTGTTTGTTAAACTTGTAGGGTGGCCACTATAGTTAGATTTCTTTGCTGTTCAAATCTGCAACGTAGTTTCCTTCCTCTTCTTATGGCTTCAAGTTGTTTACCATAATTTATTAGATTTTGTTTCTTAGAAAGGATAAATTTAATTGCAATCTTATATAACGAGGTGTATGTATCCTGCTGGACAAAGAATTTCTTAATCTTGCTCCGATATCTTCAATTCTATTGTATTTCATTGACACCCTTTGCTGTGCGCTAAGACTCGCATTTTTTATGGTAGAGTGGGCTTGATACCAAGACTGAGAGGTCGAGGAAACAAATGAAGGAAAGAAAGAACAGGGCCAAGAAGATTCGTGGAGTAAAGAAGGTAAATGAACTACTTCTGTTTTTTTTTTTTCCTTTTCCATTGTTTCACCCAACATACTAACCCTTCTTAATGTGCAGACGAAGGCTGGGGATGCAGCCCAGGGGAAGAAGAAATAAGATCTCTAGTTTTTTTTTTTGAGAAACAAAATTTTACCAGTCATAGTTTTTTTTAAGAGTTTGCGACGGTGGGCTTTTAGCGCCAATATCTTTCTCCTTTCGGCTAAGTTATGTCACGTTAGTTTTTTGGTGTTTGAGCGGCGGATGTCCATGTCTCCTCATTTTGCACTTCACTATTTTGGGAGCACTCCTTTGGCATGTTTTAGAAGCAGTTAGCTGTTTTTCCTTCTTCTTGTTTTGATGTCAGCGGAACTCGACTCAGCCATTCCTATATATTTTGTTCAGATGCTTCCCTTTATGGTTCCGCCTTGTGAAAACCAGCTCGAAGCATCCTTCTGTCATATATGCATGCAGTGCTTAAGACTATGTTATTGTGACAACTAGAGTTTCCAGCTGTTGTACAAGCGGAACTTATTTAACCCTTTTAGAATTTTCAACACTGTTGTATTTATTTCTCAATTTCAGGATCTGATATATTAACTCGGAGTTAGGCTTTGTAACCGGATCAAATTTCGATCCGAATAAGATCCAAATCCGATGAGGTTACTTCGATGTTGATGATTAATTTTACATCTATATTCGAGTCCAAATCCAAATCCCATTAAAGTAACATAATCAAGTCCAAGAATTATTTGAGATGAAAACTATAAAAAAAAAAAGAAGCATATTCGAGTATGACGAGAAAATAAGCTAACATGTCTAAAACGAGGAGGTGATGGTGAAATAAGGTGGGGGAAGGAGAGTAGGTAAGGTGAGTAGCTAAGGGTTGGACCGCTCGAATAGCTGAAGTCGTTTTGCGACATCTATCATGGTCGGCCTGCCTTCTTCTTCATTGGCCATGCAACTCAGAGCAAGTGATGCAAAATCTCGGCAGTTGCTGTTGCTTCCCTGGCCATCCTTCTTCCCTGAGTATTACGGGATCCATCATCCTATCCAACCTCTCATTCTGTATTCCCGTCTTGTTTTCGGTCAAAAGGATAGTCCTGCTTTCGGTCAAAATGACTCTACTGTTTCCGGTCAAAAGAAAATACAGACATACGCCAAAGGCAAAAACATCCGCTTTCTCATTCACAAAACCTGACTCAGGAGCCATATAACCCGATGTTCCAACAAAAATATTATCGTCTTGTGCATGTGTTTCACCGTCGGGAATAGACAAGGAAATGCTAAAATCTGATAGCTTGGCAACATCGTTTTGATTTAGAAGAATATTGTCAGGTTTAAGGTGCCTATGGACAATGGGCCTGGGAAATGCAGTGTGGAGGTACGTAATGGCATTGGCCACATCTGCTGCAATCCTTATCCGGCATTTCCATGACAAAGATCGCCCGTGGGACCTATGTATTATCTCTTCGAGACTTCCGTTCTCGGGAAATTCGAACACCAAGGTAGGGATTTGAGTCTCCAAGCAGCAGCCTCGAAGCTTTAGAACATTGTTATGAGTACTCATCTGCGATGAGATTACTGCGTCTTTAATTGCCATTTTGAGCACCTCCTCATCCTTCCAGTCCTCGTTGAACTTCTTAACACAAACCGAAAAGCCTTGGAAACAGCCCTTGTACAGTTTATAACAACCTTCATAGCGGAAAATGAGGGATCGATCATAGTTATTTGTAGCTGCCTCAATCTCTTTAGCAGAGAAGCTGCGAATGGGATTGCGTTGTGCATTAAACCAAGCAAAAGACTGTTCCAATAACAAGGCCCCATTCCTCATCATTCGAATCTCATCTTTTGTCTTCAATTTTCCAAACCACCCATTCATCAGATTCCTGTTCCAAAACAAGAATCAAAGAGCAAAATCTACAGACATGTGTGTCCAAAAATAAGTCTAGCACAAAAATCAGACAAGCTGCATAGCAAAATTGAGAGAGTTATTGCAATCAGCATATTTCATATTTTTGCACCTTGACACCTAAACCAAAAGCATCTATATGAAGCTCTGAGGGAAAAAAAAAAAAAAAAAAAAAGAGCAGCGCCATGGTACTGCATCTTAACTGAGCAAGTGAAACAGCTGAAAATGTTTTAAGTGCTACTGTTTCCTTTTTTTTTTTTTTTTTTCTTTTACGCTATTCAATAGAATGACCAGCAACTACTTGAACAGCATTAGCAAATCAAAGGTGATGCTATGGGTAAGTGAAACATTCTGTATACAACTGCCTAGAGCTGAGATGGTAACATCTAACAATCAAGAAATTGCAGAGGATCTAATGAAACTCCACTCCAAAAAAGCACATCACAGGTACAAGACTAAACATCAAGTGATGCGAACGATTTCTTATGTTGTTGTGCAGAAGTGAACTACATAATCTGCAACTACTTCAACGATTTAAGTGAGGGAGAGAACTTTACATGTTTGAAGATCAGCAACTGCCTGATTTCGCAATTTGCTGAGAGAGAGAGAGAGAGAGAGCAGGGGATTTATGAAGGAGCTAGGGCAAAAGCAAAATCCATCCATTATTTTTTGAAAGCAACTACTGAGAAGGTTCAAAAAGTGTATATTCATTTTCTCAGCAACTGCAGGAATCTTTTGCACGAGAAAAACGTGTATGGTAAAGTGACTCCATCTCATGATTGCTGGTGGCGACCAATAAAAACTTACCAACCAAGCAAATGGGACCATGAAAAAGCACTTCACGGTGACATAAATTTTCCTGTTTTTCTTTTTCTTTGTCCCCCACTGCCCGCTCGCAAATATATGGTTCTTGTTTTGATTTTTAAGGAAAATAATATTGTACGGAAAGCAAATAAAATTAACCCCTGAGATAAATCCATTTATTTCCAAGAGATTACACTACTCATATGTCATAACTGAGATTCATATGTGCATGTGGGCCTCACCCGTAGTAGAATTTCTCTTAAACTCAAATTTTTAGGAAATAATTATAATACTCTTAATAAGGATTGAAATGATAAAATGATATAGCCGAAAACATAATAATAATTTAATAATGAAAAAAATGTAGTGACGAGTAGATAGATGGATGCGCGTCACAAGATTTCATGTATGTGCACGTAGCTAAAGCAGAGGTGGAGTTATACCACAATAACATAAGGTATGTTGTATTAATATAATATAATATATGTTAGGTTAATATATTATATTATACTATGTTATATTAAAAAGTTAAGTGAAGTAAAGGACTTCACTAGAAGCAACCTCTGAGTCAGCAATATATATATATATATATAATATGTTATGTAATATCAATTGGTGGGGTTACTTACAGTAGCAGAAGGGGAAAAAAAAGGGAGGGAACAGCGGAAGGAAAGAGGAGAGGAAAAAATGAAAGAAAGAAAAAAAAAGAGAAGAAAGTGGAAGAGAAGAGGACAGAAGAGTAGCTTATGTCAACGTCCAACATGCAAATTTGAGGTAAGGGTAATCCATTTGCAAAGGAAGTTTATTGTTTATTAGAGAAAATCTATTCTTCACGTGAGATTTGTTTTTTTTTCGAGATATTTCAGTCATTTTGTTTAAATATCTCAATTTTTCTCGAATATATCTCAATCTATTAATATTTGGTTCCTATTTGTTATTTTAGGCATTATTTGATATGTCTATTTTGATTTGTTCATTTGGGTTGTGGTTATTTTCCTGTGATTGGGAATAATTGTTTGAATCCACTATTTCAGTTATTGTTGTTTGAACGTGGTTGGACATATTTGTTCGAACCCACTTATTCTGTTGATTGTTGATTGTTGCGTTTGAAACTATTAATTGAGATGAATAATCGTCAAAACAGGAATGGGAGAACTCGTGCTTGGGTTAATGCACGCATGAGTTGTAATGGCTGGTTGACGGATCCTAATACGTTGAGTAGATCCTATGTTTGAGTTACTATACAAATGTTGAACCCCGTGTTTGGGTTTAAACAGACACACCGTTCATGACCCTATGAGTTTATCAGTCGTTGATGGTTCGAGCTGAACTATATTGAATTTATTGTGTTGATCTTTCTTGAACATGCATATGATTGATTATAGCTTACTGAGTGTTCATTTGTACTCACCCATGTCGGTTTAAACCTTTTCAGGTGGGGCTGTGAGAACATGTTTTACAAGAGTGGTGGAGGTAGTAAGGGGAAAGAGGCCGCCAGTAGTTAAACCTCTAAGCGTTTGGTCGCATTAAACTCCATTTGTGTTGCAGTATATTCTGTTGTATAGTATGATATATGTTGTACATGGTTCCACTTTTGTGTCAATAATAAGAAACTGATTAGTGGACGATAAATGAGTGTACCCTTGTATATCTTTTTGTGTGTTAAAGGTGGGGTGTCACAACAATATTACTCTAACTTCTATCAAGGAGGGTCCATTGTGCCTGTTACCAGCAGAATCAAACGTTTCCTGGATCCTATTTACTTAGTCGATAGGTTTTTATTGATCTTCATTACAGATTGTGCGGTGGTGGTCTGACATACGGGTAAAATTTATGTGATTTTGTACTATTATGCTGCCGCCTGGTCGCACAAATTTGTGGGTGTGAAGGGGTATGTTTCCCTTTTCCTTTTCACATTCCTTTCAATCATAATGACTTTCTCTCCACAATCAGCAAGAGAAAGCAATAGATATGCGATGAATCCTCTTATCTTTTATTTTCCCAAAATACCCCTTTTCCTTCTAAAATTCTAAAGTACTGAAAAATACTCAACGATGATTACTGAGTTAGTACATTACTTCAATGGACATGGCATGGTGACCCCCATTAAATACTCATCGTCGCATGGGACGACCACTAGAAAGTAAATCATCTGAGCCTACAAACTGTTCTCAAATTCCCTCCATTATTATGTGACATTCTCGACAACTATTAAGATGGTTCAAAAACTGCGTATTCATTTTCTCGGCAACTACCACCACTACATGTACGCTTTGCACAAGGGGAAACGTAAATGGTAAGTCACCATCACATGATTTGTGGTGTAGACCAACAAAAACTTACCAACTTAGCAAATGGGACCATTCAAAAAGGCACATGCCCCCACCCCCTCTTCATGCTCTGCTGTCAAGCTTCCTTTCCGTCTATTCCTTCCCCCATCATGCTTTCTCAATTTATGGTTACTTTTATTTTGGGGAATTCTAAGAGATGAAGAGGATTTATTCTTTTATTTTTATATTTTGTGTGGATCGAGATCTCTACGATGTACAGAAGTCCATGGGTTATATTTTATCCCAGGGGGCATGCGTGGCAACACATGTCCAGGTACGTATCTTTTTTACCACAATCTCACCTCCGAGACTTCCGCATGTTTTCCGGCCAGCCATAACGTCGGCCAACAAAGAGCGAGGACGGAAGAAGGATAGTAGTCGTGGTGGGAGAACCCTTCTCTCCTTGGATCTGTCCATGGGCTTCTTCGACGGGAAACAAATAAAAGAAAACTTAACTCCTGAAATAAATCTATTCATTCTTAAAAAATAATTCCGAATAGATTTCACCATCCCCACTGTACCGGTTATAAGTGGAGTCAAACGTTTCACGAGTCTTATTTGCTTAGTTGGTAGGTTTTTATTGATCTTCATATAAATTGGGTGGTGGTGATTTACACATTTTTTTTCTTAAACTACCTAATTGAGAAGTCTAATGACAAATATACCCTACTTTTTTGAGATTTTTCTAAAGTATTCCAACTTTTTGAAATCGTACTTATAAATTATGATTTTAAAATCAACTTTTAGAAGTGCAATTTTATTTGATATTGACACGTGGGATTAAACTCACGGTTTAAAACCGCGAGTTCAAATCTTTTCAGCCCCCGCTCTTTTCTTCTCTTATTGTTATTTCTTCTCCGCCACTTTTGCAAGTGTGATTTCACCCTGTCGTCCAACCTTCAGCTGCCGCAACTCTATTTCGGTCGTATCGTCGCTGCCCCATCTCTGACAACTTTAATCATTTGTTCATCGAAGCATCTTCTTTCACACTTATTTAGAGGTATGACATCTTAATTTTATTCCTATTTTGTTTCATCATGTAAGATTCTGCCTTTATGGCTATCATATGTCTTTGCTACAAAGATATTTTTATCCCTTTCAGGTGGCTGAGGGCATAAAAACGCGCCCATATAATTTTGTTGCTCTTGGGCTATTCGAAACATGAAAAATTAGAGTGCATAATTGTAGTGTTATTACTGGGGTGCCAGAAGCTGGAAATGTTGGGGACAATAATTGTGTTGTTTTCCTTGCATTGCTAGGAGCACGATAAAATAGTCCTAATAATTTTGTTGTTGTTCTTAGGATGTTGGAAACATGTAAAAGTAGGCGTAAAAAATTTTTTCGTTAGACCCCAAGGATTTTGTTGTTAATCTTGGGCTATGGTTGGGATGGTTGGAGTGTGAAAAATTAGACTTTGTAATTTTGTGGTTCTTCTTGGGCTATTGTGAACGTGTAAAATTAGGCCCAATATGAATTTACCAAAAAAATAGAGTGAAATTAAGCCCCATATGACGCATGAAAAATTAGTTCTAATAGACTGTTTTTTTCCCCTTCCTGAGGTGCTTTGAGCATGAGAAAATAGATCCAATAAAGGTAGTTGTTCCCCTTGGGTTGTTTGAAAAGTTGGACCAATGATTTTTATTTTAATGAACATTTCTCAAAATGCGAAAGGAAAAATTCTATGCTTTAATTTTTGGGTGGACACCTGGAGTATATGCAACATGGAGCTGGATGTTGATACCCCCACTACCTCGACTGCGCTGTCACCCTTAAGCTAGAATTGGAAATATGATGTTGTAAATGCAGTTATTATTTCAATTATAATTAATGTAATTGTAACGAGTTTCCTTCTTAAGCTTAATTAGTTGGGCATGTGTGTAGTATGAATATATTATGTTTTTCTATTTTGTTACTATGATGAAGACACATGTTTGCCTGGTTATATTAGTCTTTTGGTGACTTTGTTGACTACTGTTACTTTTTCTAGCTATGTTTAATTTGGTTATGTTTTTTTGATACTATACATATCATTAAATTTAATGTTTTATACCACAAATGTCACAGCATATTGCTTTAGGTCCATTAGATCCATCGAACCTTTTCTTAAAGCTTGTGCATCGATTCGAGGCTAATTAATTTGGTACTATTGACTAACAGCCAGATGTCAGGCGAGGGAATTTGATATTTAGGATGACTGTGACCCCGAGTTTTTGCATCGTACTTATGCTCGAGCATTATGGCTTTTATGGTGTATATCAATTGGGTGGCATTAGGCTCAATCACACATTGATCACTGCTTTGGTGAAGTGGTGGCACAAGAAGACATATACGTTTTGTATGCCCATTCGGGTGGTCACGGTCACCTTGCAGGATGTCGAGGTCTTGTTCGGTCTTCCTGTTGAAGGGGGCGTACTTACAACTAGTGACAGTGGCTCGATTAGTGGCGATGGCCGCTTGAAAATGGACCAGTGGGCCGACTTATGCTAAGAGTTATTAGGCGTGTGATCCATCACCATGGAGATCTATGAAGGAGCTATTGTGAAGATAACTTTGTTTTTCAACTAGTTTTGCATCACCCTCCCAAATGACAAGACTGATGAGGAGATGGCATTTCATAATCGAGCTTATCTTCTAATGCTATTTGGCAGAGTCCTCTTCGGCAATACTTCAGGGCACTGCGCAAGCCTGTGTATTTAGGTAATAGAGCACTTGAGACTGCCGACCATATGATATGGTTATAGGTAATTGTATTTAAATATATTATCGCGTTGTGTGTTTTGACTTTTGCATTCTAAAATTAAAAACCTTATTTATATGCTAATTGTTGCAGTTATGGGTGCAGGAGCATTTTGTGCGCTCATATCCAACCAGATGGCTTTACACACCCCCCATTCTTGAGAAACTTTCATCGAGTCTACTCGGCACCGGGTATGTCACTTGCAGATTGGGAATGACATATTAGTGAATTTATCCAAGCACACGTGTAATGAGGTTTGGTTATTCTGTGGTCATAGTTGGGCAGGACCATTTAAGCTTGAGAGCACATTTAACCATGTGCTCGTCATGTATCGCTTCTAGTTTCACAGCGTGGTGGAGGACAACCTTGAGTGGGAGCCCTACCATGGCATGATGCAGCCGAAACATTGTGTGGCTAGCTATGATATATGGCTTGTGGAAGTACCATTGATTTGTATCTTCATCGTCGAGTGGCAAGCATTAGTTGGCGTATAACTCGGCGTTGAACTTAGGCCATGCACTTCAAGGAAACACACTCGCCACTAAGATTGTGGTAACCGCCCATGCACTGGATCCCCCTATTAAACCTTGTTTGCTCTAATCCTACTTCTCTTCATGTTGTTTGCAATGGGGCACTATTGTGGATGGTTTTCATGAGCTATTGATGGAGGAGGAGCCGACCTCTCGCGTGATGAGGGTGTGAATTGATTGTATTGCGCGGTTAGGGAATGCGTATAGGAGCCTTGGCTCGCACTACGATGCCTCCTTTTGAGCCCTCTTGTCAGGCTTGACGAAGACAGATGACAGCGCCACTGGGTTCAGACATCGCGTTAGTTTTGCTTCACCCTGGATTTATGCAACTATTGTGCTACCATTGACCGCAGGTAGCAAGTGGTTTGACCAGGATATGACACCACCTACTTGCAACCACTTGATCTAATGTCTTTTTGGGGGCCCGACTTACAGGATGCTGGTGCAAACCGATATGCAGACTTACCTTCAGTTCATTCCCCAAACTTCTCTTGGGCCATAAGTGATGATTAGTTAGCATCACTGAAAGTTCGGGACACCGGGCTATAGTGACACTGTCCCCCTATGGCTCCAAACAAAACGCAACACAAAACGATGCACCACCTGATGATCAACTATAAGGACCGCGAAGATCCCCTAGACCAAGCTGCGTAGTGTGTAGGCATAGGTGTTTTACCAGGGGTTTCACTGCATTGATGTGACACCCCGATTTCCCGTACCCTCAGCAGGTCAACGGGGCATCAACTAAGACCAATTACCGCGGTATCACCAAGCATAGCTAACAGCATGGGTCGATTATGCTAAGGTAATAACTTGCAATCTTCAAACCAAACTTGCGACCTTCAAACCAATCAGTAATCTCCAACATTATCTCTTATCATTTTAGAGGACTATAAGAGAAACAGGGTTCATCTTATTGCAACATTGTTCAATAGGTTTAATTACAATTATTTAATTAACGCTAAACCGAAACAACTGTGTGATGAAAAATCTCATTGATTCCATTTTTGTACATTCGTCTCATCTCTTTTTACTCAGACGCACTCACCTGGTAGGCAATATCAACAAAGAGTGAGTGATAAAACACTCGGTAGGAAACTCATATCTAAATACTCATACCAGGTTATATCATGAACAAATGATATAACAGCTTCAAGAATTTGTCTCATTCTTTCAACATGTATGAATAATGACACATAGACAATGCCAAATAACAATTTTAAAACTGTGCATCAAACTGCACGAACACAGCATCCAAACTCTAACCAACTAACCCCAATCAAGCTTTAATCAGACGATTCGTCATCCTTTAACCAAAAGGTCCATCAACTTCACATAAATGGTTCTTAAACCTTCAACCACGCCTTTCGTCTGCCTAGCGTTCGATCAAACCAATCTACAACTCTCTTCTACAACTTAAAAAAAAACACTCAATCATTCGAACAAATTGTGATCTTACTGAGCGACCTGTAATGTGATCATGAACATTTTAGCTAAACTTAGCTAGTTGTGCTCTAACTTTAGGACTAGAGCATGCAATCCCTAACAGTTTTGTCAAATGGATCTATTGGCTGCCAGCATAGGCAAAAACATTTTGTGCATTATTTAACCCAAGCACGGGGTCCAACAGTGTGCATTATTTAACCTAAGCACGGGGTTCAACTTTGTGCCAACATAGGCAAAACATTTTCTGTCAATTCAATCCCCCATGTATGGGGTTGTTCAACTCAATTCGATCACAACCAACAATTGAAAGGTACCTCAACAATCGAGTACATAGTCCAAATCAAACTTCGAAAAATACTACCGAAAAAATGGCAGTCCAACTCATATCAACTTAAGACGCGAAACAAGAAACAGTCTTAAGCTCAATGACAAGATTGTTCACCCCATAATCTCTATTCAACGCACTGTAATCTACTATGTTGAACTAAAGTAGCCCAACATCAACTAACCGCAACCGATTACTATTTGTCGACGAGACGATCCACTTAATCAACTGTTGCGCTTCCAGAACTTGATCAATCCCTTCATTCAACATCAACGATCAATGGTTTTCATCGACAATTCGAATGTTACTACCTCCAACACCGTCATATAATATCGTTGTGAGACGACTAGATACTAAAATGACTCTCATAACCTAACGTTGAATTGTCCACTCAAAACAATCGTTCGTTCTGCCTTAAGTTTCAATTCAACTTATTCTCTACCTTATAGCCTTCTCTAGGGTTTCGCACATCCAACGATTTCATTCACCTCAGCTCAACAAAACTAGTAGGTATTCGGAGACAAATCAACACCCAACTATACAAATCAAGAATTAACAATAACCGCAAGTCTTGTATAATACTTCAAAAATGGTCATTCACTTGACCACACACAAAGTAGCTATCAAAGACTCTCCAACAAACACCCATAAGGGTTCAGCAAGATAGACAATGAAATCAGCCATTCATGGGAAGTATTGTTCTTAATCATCTCCCAAAACATTTAAAATCCTTACACTTTTGTAAACTAGCCACCTCAAGTTAAAACACTACACCTTCTTATAAAGTGCTCATTTGGGGTTGCCTTCGAAAGAACAAAGTTATATTATCCAGTTATCTACAACTTTCATGTTGAACACCTTACGTGATTCAACCCCCAAATAGGCCAAGCGGGCCAAAAACAGTGGACACAGAAAACTGGTCCCTCGAAAACTTAGTTTGGACCATTTTCAGAAAAATTGAGCTATACTCTAGTACACACCCCTTTTTGAGTTGCAGCCAAAATAAGATACTTAGATGAGAAATGGGGCTATAACTTCCTTTTTGACCCCAAAGAGTGATTCACACTCTAGTGATATGAAAAATAGCAAACAGTGGCTGTTTGCAGCTTTAAATCATATAGCAATTTCAGTTTGGACATCTTTCATTTGAAATGCAAAAACTTTTGATAGAAAGCTCAAAACGTTTTTCACTCAAAAGAGAACTTTTGAAGCACTCAAAGAAGAACTTAGCCATCACAACCCAATCAAACCATTTTTTGGGTCCAACACACCACTAATTGAGATGATTAATCACATAATACTCCCATAAACAACTCTCATATCATTCAACACAAAAATTATCATGGAAACCACAAATAACCATGATTATGGCTCAAAATCAACATATAATTTCTTGACAAGAGAAAGCATGTCAAAACATGGAATCAAGACTTGAAAATGGAGATTAAAGGGTGAATTTCCTACCTTTGCAACTATGCTTTGGGAAGAATTTGAACTCTTTGTTACAAAATCACACTTCATTCATGGATTCACCAAGAAAAACCCACTTGTTTCTCTCTTTTCTCTCTTCTCTCTCTCCTTTCTCTTCCACAAATGAATGAATAGTGAAAGAAATGGAATGCATGGCTATATATTGGCCATTTGCCATTTTTTTCCATTTTTTTCAATTTTGCCCCTACACCAAAATGCAATCCTTTGAAAACACTAAGGGTATTTTGGTCATTTGACTTTTGTAAATATCCCAAAGTCAACTCTTCTCAACTACATATTTCACGTGTGGCCCCCACATGTCGCATCAATCACTTGTTAGATATTTCTCGCCCGATAATCCGTAACCGGGTCAAAAACACTATTCCAAAACTCGGTTTTGTTCCCAACTTCTACAAAATTGATAAATTTCTCCTATTAGGGTTTGGAAATCATATGCAACTATTACTATCGTTATATATGGCTTAATGGCCAATGGCGTTTCGGTAATTGCACATGAAACCCAAAAATTTTACGTCCGCGTGCGAAAATATTTTTCCGTGAAAATTTCCCATAATTTTAAACTGGTTAAGCACGTAGAATAACTAAGATAAATACTGATGTTAAGGCTAGTAAAAGTCGACTTCAACTTTATGGTCAGGGGTATTATAGTTGACGCTACTTCCCCTGCTTGCACATAATAACTTTTATAGATACTTCGAATTACATAAAGTGTTGTCCCTCTACAATGCTTGCACATTGGATGTCCAGGAAGAAAAAGTACAAATTAGAATTGAAACTTGTGGTGGGAGTTAGAAGCATTGAAATCCCGATTTTTCTAAAGTGCAATTTTAAAATTGTACTTCAAGACTGTGATTTTGTAGTGTAGCTTACACATAAAACTTGTATTATACTTAAAATGTAGTTTTAGAATTTGTCTTACACTTAAAATTTGTCTATGCTCAGAGTTTGTCTTCACATTACTTGAATGCTTCCACATTTATCTCTTTTATTCTATCTATGTACAGTTTAAATTTCTTCATTTGTGGCATGGCACTAGTAGCCCAACATAATTTCTTTGGTAACTGCCACTGAAATGCTTTACGTAGTTGCCTTGAACATGTTTCAAGAAAAAGCAATGATAGCCCATTGGCTCGCACCATCCATTTTGCGGTTCGTTGACCGTCGGCATAATAAAGTTTGAGTGATCAATTATAAAATAAACACTATATCGTTCACTCAATACAATGCGCTGGAATAGAAGTTGAAGAAACTATGCCCAATTCTCTGTAGTCTCCTCACTCACTACAACGAATGCGAGCGAGTATACTTGTTAGTTGCCATCAGTGCCTATTGCAACGAGCAGCTTTCCCTCATACTTTCTAACCAAAAAAGTCACATCCATAGCCACCACCGGTCAATAGTGCTTCCATCCTTTAATGGATATGTTGAATGCTTAAATACACTACACATTGTTGTAATGCTGAGTTCTGCATGGCTGAGTCTTGCTCGTATTAAGGCAATTGATCCAAGGTTGAACTGCATGACTTGCGGAGAGGAACTTGGATAGTGCATTGAATAACTTCTTTCAATCTCCAAAAGGTTCAGCTAGCGCCTTTTGTTTCCCATACCATGCTATCCTATATATCCAATACCATGCCATCCATGCCTTCCTATATGTCGAATGACTTCTTTTCACGTGTCATATGCAAAGACGATGCAACGTGAAGATCATCTATCAAGTTTAGATTAACAATGGCTATGTTTGAGTTATATTTTGATTAATTTTGAAGTAAATAAATTGTCCTACCACTTTATTAGGACAAGTTATGCAATAACTATTATATGAACGAAGAAGCTATCCTTTTATTACATAAATCTCCTCTCAGTTAGTTTGTGTTTGAATGTATATGGACCGGACATTTGATAGTCAACGGATATGGATATGGGTTGAAGATTTGAGTACCCAGTGGATTATTTGATTCAAATCTGATCTGTATAGGAGTAGTGACCCAAAAAATTGAAAAAATAAAAATCAGAACAGTGAAATTAGGAGACAAGGAGGAGTTACAAATGGGGATTCATAAGGTGAGTAGCATTGAAAGGCTAGAACCACCAGAAATCATAGATTTTTGAATGGCTAGGTGAAAAGCAAGAGGACTGAAAGAAGGGGGAAAAAAACAGTTGAATGGTGGAAGAAGATGGGGGAGAGTAGGTAAGGTGAGTAGCTAAGGGGTGGACTGCTTGAGTAGCCGAAGTTGTTTTGCAATGTCTATCATCATCGGCCTGCCTTCTTCTTCGTCAAATGCACAATCCTGAGCAAGTGCTGCAAAATCTAGCAGTTGCTAGAAAATCTAGCGGTTGCTACTATTTCCCCGGACATCCTTCTTCCCTTAGTATTGTGGGATCCACAATCTCATCAAGCCTCTAATTTTTAGTAGAGTTAGTCACTAGATCCAGCAAGCTTGTAAAACACTCGACCGCCTTCTTTTCAGTCAAAAGGACAAGCAGACATGTGCCAAAGGCAAGAACATCTGCTTTCTCTCTCACAGAACATGTGCATGCGTTTTACCATTAGGAATAGATATGGAATGCCAGAAATTTGATAGTTTGGCAACATAATTTTGATTTAGAAGAATATTGGAAGGTTTAATGTACATATGGATAACGGGCTTGGGAAATGCAGTATGGAGCATTGGCCACATTTGCTGCAATCCTTGCATTTCCATGACAGGGATCTCCTATGGGACCCATATACAATCTGTCCATGGGTTTCTTCTAGCTTTGCCACAAGTAGGCTTGGCCGTAGAAGGAGGAAGAAATGATTGGGGCGTTAGACGGAAAATTGATGTTCACACCTTTTTTTCCCACCTTTTTATTATATTCAATAGAAAGCAAAAGAAAAGAAGACTTGAATCCATACATGATTGTGAATAGATTTCACTGCTAATATGTGACTAGTGAGATTTACTTGTGCCTCAGATGTAAGTAATAAAATTTGTTCGAGATTCACTTTTAATAAACCAAGCAAAAAGCCCTTCTATAACAAGGCATCATTTTCCATTATTAGAATCTCATCTTTTTGTCTTCCATTTCCTCAAGCACCCATTCATCAGTTTCCTATTTCAAAACAAGAATCAAATAACAAAATCTACAAACATACGCTCACACGCGCACAAATGTACAAAGATCAGTCTAGCACAAAAGCCAAAAGAAGCGGCAAAGCAAATAATAGAGATTTACATACTTCATATTTTGCACTCTGACACCTTAATGGAAAGCATCTATATGAGGCTCCGAGCAAAAGGAAAAAAGGAAAAAAGAAAAAGAAAGGAAGAAGAAAAAGAAAAAAGAGCAGCGCTGCGGTACTATATCAAATGAGTAAGTGCAACGGTTGAAAATGTTCAACGGCTACTGTTTCCATTTAGGCGCCCAACATCATGCTTTGCCTTTTCTATTTCAATAATTTGAGTGAGAGAGAGAGAGGGGGGGAACTTTACATCATGGCTTTTCCTTTTCTATTTCAATAATTTAAGTGAGAGAGGGAGAGGGGGGAACTTAGCATCATGGCTTTGCCTTTTCTATTTCAATAATTTAAGTGAGAGAGAGAGAGGGAACTTTACACGTTTCAAGATCAGCAACTGTCAGATTTTGCGACTTGCTTCTAAAGAGAGAGAGAGAGAGAGAGAGCAACGGATGTATGAAGGACTTAGGGCAAAACCAAAATCCATCCATTTTTGAATTAAGAAGAGGAAGAAATGATTGGGGCTTGAGACGGAAAAACTGATGCTCCCCTAATTCATCGATTTTTAAATTATTTTTAAGGAAAGTAATATTTGAGGGAAAGGAAATAAAGTTAATTCTTAGAGATAAATTTATTCATTCCGAAAAAGTGTTTTGCTAATAGATCCCATCACTCAAATATGATAAGTGGGATCCATATGCATATATGGAATTCAGCGGTGGTAGAATTTATTTAGAATTTACATTTTTAAAAAAGTATTACTCTAACTTTTGTTTAGGTGTTTAATAGTAGAGTCAGGAAATCTCATGGGTCCTATTTGCTTGGTTGAAAGGTTTTTATTGATCTTCGTTACAAATTGTGTGGTGTTGATTCAACATGCGAGTTTTTTTTCCCTTTTATACATTATTCACACAAAAATCAATCGTATAGCAAAATTTATATGCCGTTGTGTTATTATGTGATCAAAACACCAATGGAAAAGGACCGCCCAATTTCTGTGGGTGCGAAGGGGGATAAAGTTCCTCTGACTTTAGAACGCCAAACTGTACTCTGCAGTGGCTGTCCAATGAGTGATACATGTCACTGAGAGATCCTGACTGTCCATTCTTGTTTTTCTAAGCAAACCTTTAAAAAGCGATATTTTGAAAATCTTGTTTTTATAACTATGCTCTTACCCATTTTTGTTCGGAATTGGTACAGCAAATACAATGGACTTTGTTACAAAACTATGCAAAAAAAAAAAAAAAAAGTGAAGAAAAAAGGGATAAGGGCACGATTATAAAAACAAGATTCTCAAAATGCTACTTTTTATAGGTTTACCTAGAAAAATAAAAATAGATGGTCAGAATCTCTCAGTAGCACATGTCAGCCCCAAAGTCACATGAGCTTTTTCCCTTTTCTATTTTACATTTCTTTCAATCATAATGACTCTTATTCCCATAATCAGCAAAGAAAAAGTAATAAATATGTGATGCATCCGCTTCTTATCTTTGATTTTCCTAAAAAGGCCCCTTTCCTTCTGAAATTCTAAAATACCTAAAAATACTCGACGATGAGAAAATTCTTACCTAGAGGATTATTGAGTTGGTACATAACTTCAATGGACATATGACATGATCGTCGTTCTAAAACCCCCAGATAAATGATATTCTGAATTAACTTTGAATTTAATGTTGAAACAAAAAAAATTGAACTCTAGTGAAACAAAACTTGAAATTGAGGTTCTCTTAGGAAATAGTAGGAAAACAACTGCCTACAATTTATACCTTTGGGTAGAATGACTAATTAAGATAGAGTAAAAGTGAAATAAAATGCCAAATAAGCTTTAGGAATGAAAAGAAAAATCTTAGAGGGTTTTTTTTTCTTTTCACGGGTATTAATTAGGCCATGTGAAGGCCATCATTAAGCCTAATGGTAAGGAGGTAGGCCATGTCTGGCTGTGGACAGCACCAAATAGCCCACTACGTGGCTGGTTTTGCTCAATAAAACACCTTAATTACGACTTTGGGTACACTTAAGTGATGTTACATAAGTTACGACCACTTAGGAATGTATATTTGAGAGAAAATGCATAAATGATAAATGAATGCTTGGTATTAATTGTGATAGGTGAAATTAGTCGAACCTGCTATCAAGAAACAAAAGTACTAGAGGTAAGAGACGTCCTATCCTTTTGCAGGGGTACTATTTGTTATTCATTTTGTTATCTATTTCTTTTCCTAAAGTAAGTCTCTTTCCTATGAACAATTAATTGTACACTCACAATTTCCATTAGAGTTCTTTGACAATGACTTTTATATTGAATGGTGCTTTTATTAGAAGATTAATTTTCAGAAACTTTGACTTATTCTATTATTCAAGGTTCCACATAATGATCCCCATGACTTAGAGTACATTATGAATCCCATTAACTTAGAGTATGTTAATGGAGATAGGATTTTTTGCCTTTGCACCAAATATGTACTACGGTATAATCATAACCATACAAAATGTACTGAGTGATACAAGTGAATGGATGGAAGTGGACTAGACAAGTCAAACTCAAATGGAGTTGGTTATATTTGCATTTCCTTACTTGCTTTTTTGAATTGATTGATTATTATTTGACCACCCTATTATTTAACGATCAATTTATTTTGATACCTTACTAATACCCCTGCTGAGCTATTTGAGCTCACGCATCTTCTTTTATAAGAATCCTCAGGTGAGATAATTAACGAGTGCCAGCTAAAAGGGATATGGTTGTAGGGAATGGTGGAAAAGAGGAGCTAAATAATAATTGAATGAGGAAATAGATGTAATCAATAATTAAGTCTATGTCTCCTGCACGGTGAATTATATCATAGACTTCTTCCTTGTCATAATAATAGATGAGGTAGGTTTAAATTGTTAACAATTGGTACTTGATACAGGGTAAAATAAACTAAGAAAGACTGGAGGCGTCACAATTGTATGGGACAATCACTAGAAAAATAAGAATGAATCAATTTATCTTGAAATAGGAAATCCCGAACAAATTCTATCACTCACATGTGATATGTGAAATCCGTTTGTGTATGTGGAATTTATCTCTACATATGAGTGATGAGATTTGTTCGGAATTCACTTTTTTGGGAAAGAGAAGTATTACCTAGAAAATAAATTATTTGAGCCTACAAACTGTTCTCAATTTGTTATATTACTTAATTCTTACTGGTTTATTTATATCCTAAACAACATAGAGCAAGGTTATAAGTAGCTTCTTAGAATTTATTTCCCTCACAAGAAGAACATTCCAAATTTTATGTAATTATTTTGACATTTTTTCTTGTTAAATCAATATAGATTCTTTTTGGAATAGAATGTAAAAACTGAGAGTTTAGATTATTTCTAAATATATTCAATAAAGGTCCTAAATTGGAGAGGACAGAAAGACGAGTATGATGATATGCACATCATTGATATCCGATGTCATTTAAGCTTTTAAAAATTAATCAAAGATAAGGAAAACAAATAAATTTTGAATCTCTATTTTTTGTCGTCAAATGATAATTTTTCAAAAGAGTAATGCTGCTCTTCATGCTCAAATGCCGTTCAAATCAAAAAAGATTTCTCTCAGCTCACCAAGAGAAAGAAAAGGAGGCCTCACCAATTTCGTTCCCCCACGTTCCCCATTTCCCTCAACCCTCTCACAAATTGTTCGACTTCCCTCGAATGTTTTCCCACCCTCAGCAGTTCCTTCAAAGGATTTCTCCGCTCTCTCTTTATGCCCTCAACAATTCTCTAATTTTATGCTTTCTTGTGCCCCTCGACGCTAAGAAGAAATTCCTGATCTTCCATTCCTCACTGTTGACAGCGGCGAGAGATAAGAAAAAGATTGACTATCAAGTTTACATAACAATAATTGTGTTCGAATTATATTATATGGTTTATTTCGAGGTGAATAAATTATCCTTCCACTTTATTGGGACAAGTTGTGCAATAAATAGTGTATGAATCAGGAAGTTGATGGTTTCCTTTTATTATATAAAATCTCCTCCAACTTAGATGGTCAACGGATCTAGATATGGCTTGAAGATTCAACTACCCATTGGATTATCTGATCCCAATAGCAACCTAAAAAATGAAAAAAAATAAAATAAAAACCAGAGCAGTGAAATTAAGAGATTGGGAGGGATAGATAAGGTGAGCAGCATGGAAATGCTAGAACCACCAAGAATCATAGATTTTCAACAGCTAGGCCGAGAGCAGGAGGAGAAAAAAACAGTCGAAGTAGCAAGCAACAGAAAAACCAGAATGGTGGAATAAGGTGGGGGAGAGTTGGTAAGGTGAGTAACTAAGGGGTGGCCTGCTCGAATAGTCGAAGTTGTTTTGCAACGTCTATCATCGTTGCCTGCCTCCTCCTTCAATAGCCATGCAACTCAGAGCAAGTGCTACAAAATCTCGCAGTTGCCGCTGCTTCCCAGGCCATGCTCCTCCCCTCGGTATTGTAGGATCCTCAATCTCATTGCACCTCTCATTTTTAATCAAGTCAGTCAAAAGAAATCCCGAGTACCTCCGGCTACTAATTTCGTACACCTTCTTTTAGGTCAAAAGGACAAGCAGACATATGCCAAAGTGAAAAATCTGCTTTGTCGCTCACAGAACGTGTTCGCCTGTGTTCAGGTGCCAAACAACCCGGCTATTCCAACAATATAATCATCTTGTGCATGCATTTTACCATCGGGAATGGATATCGAAATAAAGAAATTAGATAGTTTGGTAGCATCGTTTTGATTTAAAAGAATATTGCAAGGGTTAATGTCTCGATGGACAATGGACCTGGAAAATACAGTGTTTAGATACGTAATGGCATTGGTCACATCTGCGGAAAATGCAAGATGGGTCATAGGTATTTGTAGCATCCTCAATCTCTTTGACAGAGAAGCTACGAATGGGATTGCATTGTCCTTTAAATCAAGCAAAAGACTGTTCTAGTAACAAGGCACCATTTCTCATCATTCGAATCTCATCTTGCGTCCTTCATTTTCCCATGCACCCATTCATTAGTTTCCTATTTCAGAACAAGAATCAAAGAACATAATGTACAAACATACGTGTCCAAAAATCAGTCTAGCACAAAAACCAGACAAGCTGCATAGCAAATTGAAAGAGTTATTGCAAGCAGCATATTTCATATTTCTGCACCTTGACACCTAAACATAAAGCATCTATATGACGCTCTCAGGGTAAAAAAAAAAAAAAAAAACAGAGCAGAGCCATGATAATGCATCTTAAATGAGCAAGTGCAATAGTGAAAATGTTTTAACTGCTACTGTTTCCTTTCTTCTTCTTTTTCCTTTTTTCCTTTTTCCTTTTACGCTATTCAACAGAATGACCGGTTTGCAATTTCTTTTGGGAAAAAACCAATATAAAAAAACCCCTTCCCGGTGGTATTTTCTTTTAAGACCAAGAACTCGTTTGTTCCCCTGTTCTTTTAACATTACTTGACCAGCATTAGCAAATCAAAGCTGATATCATAGGCCGATTAAACATGCTGTATGCAACTATCTAGAGCTGAGATGGTAACATCTAACAACCAAGAAACGGCAGAGCGCTAATGAAAATCCACTCCCAAAAAGCACATCACAGGTACAAGACTAAACATCAAATGACGCGAACGATTTCTCATGTAGTTATGCAGAAGTGAACTACATAATCTGCAAAATACCATACAACATCACGGCTTTGCCGTTTGTATTTCAATGATGTAAGAAGGTTCAAAAAGAGTATTCATTTTCTCAGCAACAGCAGGTACCCTTTGCACGAGAAAAACGTGTATGGTAAGTCACCGTAGCATAATTGCTGGTAGCCACCAATAAAAGCTTGCCAACCAAGCAAATGGGACCCAGTACGAATTTAGGCCCAGTACGAATTTACCAAAAAAAATAAAATGAAAGCTGGTCCCATGTGGCACATGAAAAATTAGTTCTAATAGACTTCTTTTTACTTATTGGGGTGCTTTGAGCATGAAAAAATAGACCCAATAAAGGTAGTTTTCCCCCTTGGGCTTATGCCTAATTAAATTTTATTTTGATGAACATTTCTCAAAATGAGAGGGCAAAAATTAGATGCTTTTTTTGTTGGGCGGACACCTGGAGTATATGCAACATGGAGTCGGATGTTGATGCCCCCACGACCTTGATTGTGCTGCCACCTCGAGTCAGAATTGGATATATGTTATTGTAATTGTAGTTGTTATTTCAGCTATAATTAATGCAATTGTAACGAGTTTCCTTTTTAAGTTTAATTAGTTGTGCATGTGTGTAGTTTGAAAATACTGACATTTGAAAATACTATGTTTGTTCTATTTTGTTACTATAATGAAGACGCATGTTTTACGTAAATTTTGATTATATTAGTCTTATGGTGACTTTGTCCACTCATGTTTACTTTTTCAAGTTATGTTAAATTTGGTTATGTCCTTTTTGTCAACGTACATATTATTAAATTTAATGTTTTATGCCACAAATGTCCTAGCATATTGCTTCAGGTCTATTAGATCCATCGATCCTTTCCCTACATCCTGTGCCTTGATCCGAGGCTAATTGATTTGGTACTATTGACTAATAGCTAGATGTCAGACGAGGGAATCTGATATTTAGGACGGTCATGGCCCCAAGTTTTCGTGTCGTATAGATGCTTGAGCATTATGGCTTTTATGATGTATACCGACTGGGTGGCACTAGGCTCGATCACGTATTGATCATTGCTTTGTTGGAGAGGTGGCACGAGGAGACATAAAATACGATTTTAGAATTTGTCTTACACTTAAAATTTATCTTATACTTAGAATTAATCTTCACATTAGTCGTACATCACAATAGAACCCAATAAATTTTCAAATTAAAATTACATCACAATAGCCAAAATGTAGTTCCTAAGTACTAGCTTGGGTGGTACATGTGTGCCTATCATAGCCTTCCTGGTTACACCTAGAGCACTGAATAACCTTACCAGTGTTGTCCATCTAATTACGCATGCATTAAGATGTTTGATGACCGTGCTTAGTTCTGCTCACCGCTCATTTAGCAAAAGTAATTCGCAAAAATGCTGTCATTCTTTAAGGTGGCTGAAGGTCTAGAATGTAGAGTCTGATAGTGGTTTGAACTTAGGCTCCTAAGCTTTCACATAAGCCTCTATACTGAAATAAGGAAGCATGCATTGCAATGGGGAAACACCGCGATGCTGACAATCGGCAATGACATGAGAGTAGCATATACCTGAATCCCATTTGTTCATATACAATGTCTCGCCATCAAGTTAACTAGTTGCTTGTTACCGCCCTCATGTGTAGAACCATTTCTGTAGGTTGTCGTCTTCACCTTATAAGGCTCCTGTTAGGGGTTGAAAATTATAACTTCGTGTGCACCGGCCCCTTTCAATCTGTGTTGCATAATATTCCTCAAATGCATTGTGAACAGTCTGATGTTATAATAACGGTTTGAACTTGGGCTCCCAAGCTTTCACAGAGGCCTCTATACTGAAATAGGGAAGCACACATTGCAATGGGGAAACACTGCGGTGCTGACAATCGGTAATGACATGAGAGCAGCGTATACCCGAATCCCATTTGTTCACGTACAATGTCTCGCCATCAGGTTAACAAGTTGCGTGTTACCACCCTTATGAGCATAACCATTTATGTAGGTTGCCGTCTTCACCTTATAAAGCTCCTATTAGGGGTCAAAAATTATAACTTGGTGTGCACCGGCCCCTTTCAATCTGTGTTGCATAATATTCATCAAATGCATTGTGAATGGTCTAATGTTTCCATTAGTGGTGACTATTCCCTAATCAAAAGAATCAGTGAAGTATTTACTGATCTTAAAAAATGTCCACTCAACATAGGCAGCAATAGGAAAGGTACGAGGAGTTCTCAACACGCCATTGAAACACTTGACTATATTTGTTGTTATCTTCCCAAGATGACACCTACCATCATAAGAGTTGCTCCACTTGTCAGCGAGAATGTTGTCCATGTACTTAAATGCTTCCAGGTTTATCTCTTTCATTCTATCCATGTACAATTTAAATTTCTTCTACTGTGGCGTGGCACCAGCAACTTAACATAATTTCTTCAATAATCCACCACCAAAATGCTTTACAAATTTACTTTGAACATGCCTCAAGTAAAAGCGATGATAGCCCATGGGCTTGCACCATCTATTTGACGGTTCACTGACCGCCATCATAATAGAGTTTGGGTGATCAGTTATAAGATAAAGACCACATTGTTCACTCAGTAAAATGTGCCGATGCAGAAGTCAGAGAAACCACGCCCAAATCTCTGTAGTCTCCTCAGTCACAACGGTGAATGCGAGCGAGTACACTTGCTTATTACTATTAGTGCCCATTGCAACAAACGACATACCCCTGTACTTTTTAACGAAAAAACTCTAATCCACAGCTACCATCGGTTGACAAATACTTTTAGTTAGTAATTGCACCAAATATAACACACTGTTAGAAAACATAAAAGAGGAGCTGCATGATGGCGGATTGGGAGGTCACTTTGGCACTCGCTTGCTTCCACTCTTCAATGGAAGTGTTGAAGGACTAAAACACACTATGCATCATTGTAGTGTCAGTGCCGCATGGTCGAGTCTTGGTTATATTAGGGCAACTAACGTAGGGTTGTAGTGTATAACTGCGGAGAGGAACTTGGGTAGTGCATTGAATGACTTCTTTCAATCTCTAAACAATTCAGCTACTGCCTTTTGTTTCCCATACCACGCCTTCTTCTATGTAAGATGATACTTGAACTCCTAACGACTGTATTCCTGTATAAGACTCACTTTGCAACTCGGCTGCAACATCACTTTCTCTTTGACGAGGTCACAAATCATTGCAGCCAATATACTGAAATGGTTCTGGTTGTGCCTAGCAACATCGCACTTGTGGGCCCCCACATACCTTGTCATGATCCAACCCCTACCTTTTTTTACTAAGTGTGCTTGGAGCTTCCAACAACAACTCGAAGTACAAGCATGCTTCTAAATCAACACCAATAACTTTGTATCCAAGAGTTTGGCAAAAAACTCCTTGCAAATCCGATTGTTGTAGCAATCAATAGTGTAATTAGAGTGCCTCTTTTGAGTCGAACACCAACCTCATGCGCAAATCAGTTTGTGTTAGGATTAAAAATATCAAGCCAGGGCTGTTCATATAGTTGACGGCCATTCCTCTCCCATCCTGAAAAGTTCAAACTAGGGCTGGTGGAGTCGTGCAGAACTAATATTAGGTGTGGCCATGACTTGCTCCGAATCACTAGCATCACTATGCTCAGACTCCAACAAGATGTCCTCTTCATCATCTATTGTACCATAAGAAGGCCATATTATTCATATCTTTTATGTTCCAATACCGATATGCAAAGATACGCTAAACATATGTGTCAGAATAATAAAATTAAATTATATAAAAGATACGATTTGAGATATGGTCGGATATGAAAAGAGACGATGGAATACTTAAAAGGATACGACTGGGATACAAAATTAGTGGGAAATGATTTTTAATTTTAATTTTATTTTCATTTTAAATATATTTTAAGTGACTATTTCTCTTATAGGGGGAAAGAAAAATAAGGGTTTGACATGATTCTCCTCAAAGAAAATAGACCAAGCAAAGATTCTCCCCTCTCTTCATCTTCCCTATGATTTGTGACAATTTCTCCTTTGAGCAAGAAAGAGCAATGATGGTTCTCCTTTCTCCCTCTCCGTCTCCTCGTCTTCCCTAGGGTTTGAGAAAATTTCTCCTTAGAGAAAATAGAGTAAGGCATGTATTGTGCGTTGAACCAATGTTCTCCTATTTCTCTCCCCTTACCCTGGATCAATTTCTTTCTCTCATTTTTTGGTTGCTAAGTTAATTAGTTGTTTTGTTTGTATTTTATTTATTTGTGAAGAAACATGAATGGATCTGTAGGCTTTACTAGTGCCAACAGCCACAACTCCTCTTTGAATTCTTCTATTTCAATCTACTTTTGTTAATTAGATGATGCCTGCTTTTGCTAATTAGATACTAGCCCACTTTTGTTAATTAGAGCCTACTTTTGTTAATTAGATGATGACCTACTTTTGTTGATTAAATATTGGCCTACTTTAATATAAATGTAGCTTGATTTTAGTTCGAGATTGAACTTTAAAAATGTACTTAATATATATGCTAATGCCTTATTTAAGTTATTTCTCTTAAATTTAGTGCACACACATATATAATTTATTATAGTTTTTAGCTTTATTAATATATCGTATTTGTATCCTAGTTTTTTTAAAATTATTGAATCTTCATACCGGATTCGTATCATATCCGATATTTGTATCCGTACCCGTGCTTCATAGCATGTCATGATATTTATGGTTGGTGCTTGGGTTTGCTTATACTTATGTTTATCTTGTCTCGCTTGATGTGATGATTGATTGATTGATTACTAATAAGGCTGAGTTGAAGGAGAAGTTGGCAAGAACGTATGAAGTGGAGGACTCTAATTCAACTTTTGTGTGCAAGTTCCGGACACATTTTGGAGGTGGGAAGTCTACTGGATTCGGTTTGATTTATAACTCCATTGAGAATGCAAAGAAGTATGAGATTAAGTCCAGGCTTATCAGGGTAAATTTCTCTATCCTTTACTTTCCTTTGTAACCAACTTTCCCCAATGTTTTCTTGTCAGCATTGAGCTTTTCTAGTTGTTATTGTTTTGCTGTTCGTGACTTAATATATATATTTTTAACTAACATAACTTGTATCCTTTCTTTTGGAATATAATCAAGATTATGTTTTCCATGAACTAGTTACAGGAAAATTGAAGTTATATATCTCTAGGTGTAGTGCGGTACTCTTTTCCTGAGCATTTACCTGTCTGCAACCAGATGTTTCAAGCAAAGCGTTTGTTAGACTTATAGTGTTGCCACTATGGTTAGATTTCATTGCTGTTTAAATCTGCAGTATAGTTTTCTTCCTCTTCTTATGGCTTCAAGTTATTTTAACATGATTTATTAGATTTTATTTCATAAAACGGATAAATTTAATTGCGATCTTATACAACGAGGTGTGTGTATCTTTGCTGGCCAAAGAATCTCTTAATCTTGCTCGGATCTCTCCAATTCTATTGTATTTCATTGATACCCTTTGCTGTGTGCTGCTGAGACTCGTATTTTTTGTGGTAGAATGGGCATGATACCAAGATTGAGAGGTCAAGGAAACAAATGAAAGGAAAGAAAGAACAGGGCCCAGAAGATTTGTGGTGTAGAGAAGCTAAGTTATGTTACATTACTTTTTTGGTGTCTGAGTGGCGGATCTTCACGTCATCTGATTTTGCACTTCACTGTTATGGGAGGACTCCTTTGGCATGTTTTGGAAGCAGTTGGCTGTTTTCCCTTCTTTTTGTTCTGATGTCTGTGGAACTCGATTTTCGCTGGCAATACAGTTCGACCGTGTATGCATTGTTTTGTCGACTTCAAATTTCCCTTAGATTTGTGTGCGGCTATGCTTCTTAGAGATTCGGACATGTTGATTATATTACCGTATAATCCGATTGAGAACGTAGAATCGATTGTATAAACACCAGACTACATGCAATCCTTTGAAAGGCCAAGAGCTGAGTGCTACCCATTCCTTGATTTAGCCTGATTCACCCACGAGTCCTTGTATGTCCTAATCCTCAATATTTTGTTCACATGCTTCCTTTTATCGCTCCACTTCAGGAAAACCATCTCGAAGTGTCCGTGTGTCGAATAAACCCGACATCGTTGCATTCCATGAAACAATGTCTTTCATGGGCATTTCATCAACACACCGTAGCTGCGTCTAAGGATTTCTCGCATTTTGAGTCGAGTACATGAAAAGAATAGAATTCCAACCAAAACAGATATCAACAGTGCCATTAGCAAACTCTCCAGGGTATGCGCTAGCGCCCTTGACCAGCACTCGAGGACCTGCCAATGCTAGTGAAAACCCGGGTCGGCCGGTCCTTTGTTCATCTGACCGGAGGGTACGAAAATAGAGGTCTATCATCTACGTTCGTACCGCTCCTCGGGGAGTGGATCCGGCCTTCAACCAAGTCTTTGGCCAGGGATGGGAGTATCAGCAAACTACTTAACAGGGAATTATGGAGAGGAAAAGTTATATTATAATATAAATGCAAATCTCTGGTGTTGACTAGAATAAGGTGTTGACTATAATGAGATTAAATTTCTCGAGAGGTTGATTTAATTTACCCAAAATAGATATGTAGGTCCGGATGAACAAACTTGCGTTCGGGTTTCTTTTGAACCCATACATGCATCCGATGCTTAAAGTTAAGGCTATGTTAATGTCAAAGCTGGAGTTTTCAGCATTGACTTCTCAATTTCAAGATCTGATATGTTAAGTCGGAGCTAAGCTTGTGAATGGATTGAATTCCAATCCGAATTTGATAAAAATCCAATTAGGTTACTTGAATATTGATGGTTAATTTCGTATCCACATTCAAGTCCCAACCCAAATCCAATTAAATTCACATAATCAAATTGAATACCTATAAATTTAAGATATTATAAGGTATGATGAGAAAACAAGGTAACATGTCTAAAGAGAACATGCTGCGGTTCTCTTTAGTGCTCAATGATAATTTTTTTTTCCATTCCTTCCCCAAAAAAGAAAAAAAAAAAAAACAGATTCTACGAAATTTGTAAGTTTACAATGATATTTAATTCAATTTTTCACTTGTCATACACGAAGTAGATGCACACGCAAATCGTCTTTCAAGTTTAGAGTAACAATAGCTATGTTTGAATTATATTTTGATTAATTTCAAAGTAAATAAATTGTCCTGCAACTTTATTAGGACAAGTTATGCAATAACTATTATATGAATGAAGAAGCTTTCCTTTTATCGTATAAATCACCTCTCACTTAGTTTGCGTTTCAATTTATATGGACCGAACATTAGATAGTCGACGGATATGGATATGGGTCGAAGATTTGAGTACCCAGCAGATCATCTGATCCTAATCCGATCTGTATGAGGATTAGTGACCAAAAAATTTGAAAAAATAAAAATCAGAACAGTGAAATTAGGAGACAGGTAGGAGTTACAATTGGGGATTGATAAGGTCAGTAGCATTGAAAGGCTAGAACGACAAGAAATCATAGATTTTTTAACAGCTGGGCGAAGAGCAAAAGGACCGAACAAAGGGAAAAAAAAAAAACAAAAACAGTTGAATGGTGGAAGAAGGTGGGGAAGAGTAGGTAAGGTGAGTAGCTAAGGGGTGGACTGCTCGAATAGCCGAAGTTGTTTTGCAACGTCTATCATCATTGGCCTGCCTTCTTCTTCGTGAAATGCGCAATCCAAAGCAAGTGCTGCAAAATCTCGCAACTGCATCTGTTTCCCAGGCCATCCTCCTTCCCTTAGTATTACAGGATCCACAATCTCATCTAGCCTCTCATTCTTAGTAGAGTTAGTCACAAGATCCCCCAAGTGCTTGTGGCTATTATAGTCGTATGCCTTCTTTCCGGTCAAAAGGACAAGCAGACACATGCCAAAAGCAAAAACATCCGCTTTTTCGCTCACAAAACCTGTTTTAATGTACTCAGGTGCCACAAAACCAAATGTTCCTTTAACACAATTGTCTTGTGCATGCGTTTCACCATCAGGAATAGATATGCAACGACTGAAATCAGATAGCTTGGCAACATCATTTTGATTTAGAAGAATACTCAAAGGTTTAATGTCCATATGGACAGTGGGCCTGGGAAATGCAGTGTGGAGGTATATAATGGCATTGGCCACATCTGCTGCAATCCTTATCCTGCATTTCCATGGTAGGGATCGTCCATGGGATCCATATACAATCTCCTCAAGACTTCCATTCTTAGGAAATTCGAGCACTAAGGTTGGTATTTCGGTCTCCAAGCAGCAGCCTCGAAGCTTCAAAACATTGTTATGATTGCTCATTCGCGAGGAAATCACTGTGTCTGTAATTGCCATTTTGAGGCCCTCCTCCTCCCACTGCCCTGCGAACTTCTTAATACAAACTGAAAAGTCCCGAAAACGGCCCTCGTACAAGACGTAATAACCTCCATCATGAAAAATGCGGGATGGGTCATAGTTATTTGTAGCGCCCTCAATCTCTTTCGCAGAGAAGCTACGAATGGTATTGTGTTGTCCATTAAACCAAGCAAAAGACTCTTCTAGTAACAAGGCACCATTTCTCATCATTGGAATCTCACTATTTGTCCTCCGTTTTCCCAAGCACCCATTCATTAGCTTCCTATTTCTGAACAAGAATCAAACAACAAAGTCTACAGACATGCGTGTACAAAAATCAGTTTAACACAAAAACTAGACAAGCTGGAAATTAAATTGAGAGAGTTATTGGGAGTAGCATATCTCCTAGTTTTGCACCCTGACACTTGTACGGAAAGGACCATACAAATCTCTGATGGAAAAAAAAGAAAAAAGTTAAAAATGAGCAGTGCCATGGTACTACATCTTAAATGAGTAAGTGCAATAGCCGAAAATGTTTGACTGCTCCTATTTATTTCTTTTTCTTTTCTTTTTTACGCTATCCAACAGAATGACCAAAGGTGATGCTATGGGTGAATGAAACATACTGTATGCAACTATCATCTGCAAAATATAACATCGAACAATCAAGAAACTGCGGAGGTGCTAATGAAGGTCCACTCCAAAGCACGTCACAGGTACAAGACCAAACATCAAATTATGCGAAACATTTCTTATGTAGTTATGCAGAAGTGAAGTATATAATCTGCAAATTACCACACAACGTCATGGCTTTGCCTTTTGTATTTCAATAATTTAAGCGAAAGAGAGCGAGAACATTACATGTTTGAAGATCAGCGACGCTCTGATTTTGCAACTTGCTGAGAGAGAGAGAGAGAGAGGGGGGGGAAGGGGGGGGAAGGGATTTATGAAGGAGCTAGGGTAAAAGCAAAATCCATCCATTATTCTGTAACATTCTCGGCAACTACTAAGAAGGTTCAAAAAGTGTGTGTTCATTTTCTCAGCAACTACCACCACTACATGTACCCTTTGAACGAGGTAAAACGCGTGTGGTAAGTCACCATCTCATGATTTGCGGTGGAGACCAATTAAAACTTGCCAACTAAGCAACTACCGACAATCGTCACCCTCGAATCTTCCACACGTTGCCCGCCCAGGCACGACGTCGGCCGACAAAAAGGAAGGACGGAAGAAGGATAATAGTCTTGTGGTGCGGGAGTCCCTTTCCTCCTTGGATCTGTCCATCGGTTTCTTCTAGCTTCGCTGCAAGTAGGCTTGGCCGTAGAAGAAGAAGCGGGAAGAAGAAATGATTGGCGGCGTTGGGCGGAAAATTGATGTTCACTTTTTTTCTTTTCCCACCTTTTCATTATTTATAAGGTAAATACTATTTGATAGAAAGCAAATAAAATTAACTCCTGACATAAATCTATTCATTCCTGAAAAAGTAATTTCAAATAAATTCTATCGTTCACATATGATAAGTGAGACCTATATATGTATATGGATTCCATCGGTGGTGGTGAGATTTCTTTGGGACTCATTTTTTTGAAAAAAGTAATGTATTACTCTAACTTCTTTCAAGGAGGGTTTACTATGCTAATTATTAGGACTGTCACGTTTCATGGGTCCTATTTGCTTAGTTGTAGGTTTTTATTGATCTTCATCATAAATTGTGAGGTGGTGATATAATACATAAGTTTTTTTTCCTTTTATGTATCAGTCGCATTAAAAGTGATATATGGTGAAATTTATATGATTCTGTATTATTATGTAATCAAAAATCATTTAAAAGAGGATCCCACCAATTCTATGGGTGGCGTGGAGGGTATGTTTCCATTTCCCTTTCCACATGTCTTTCAATGTTATGACTCTTATCCCCAGAATCTGCAAAGGAAAACCAAGAGATATGCCACGAATCTGCGTCTTATCTTTTATTTTCCCAAAATGCTCCTTTTCCTTCTCATCATATTCTAAAATACCTAAAACATACTCCACCATGGGAAAATTCCAACATAACTTCAATGCACATAATACTCGTTGGCACTCAACATCGTACGGACGATCATTGTAAAACAAATCATCTGAGTCAACAAATTGTTCTCAATTGGTTATATTACTTAATTCTATTGGTTTATTTATATCCTAAATAGAACAAGGCAATAAGTAACTTGTTAGAATTTATTTCTCTCTTAAAATTTTATGTAATTATTTTTACATTTTAACCTGTTAAATCCTTCAAAGGATTTCCCCGCAAAGAGGGACTAGAGAAGTAGGGATCACTTCCCCCTCACCCCGAATAGTTCCTTCAAAGGATTTCTCCGCCAAGAGGGACTAGGAAAATAGGGATCACATGGAGGTGGGAGAACGGAAGAGTTGAGGTCTCTAAGCAGCAGCCTAAAAGCTTCAGAACATTGTTATAATTGCTCATTCGCGATGAAACCACTGTGTCTGTAATTGCCCATTTGAGGTCCTCCTCCCGGTACTCTTTAAACCTTTTAAGATAAATTGGAAAGCCCTGAAAACAGCCCTTGTACAATTCATAACCACTGTCTTCACGGAAAATGCAGGATGTGTCATAGTTATTTGTAGCATCCTGGATGTCTTTGGCAGAGAAGCTGCGAATGGGATTGTGTTTTGCATTAAACCAAGCAAAAGACTGTTCTAGTAAGAAGGTTCTATTTCTCATCATTGGAATCTCATCTTTTGTTTTCCCTTTTCCCAAGCATCCATTCATCAGTTTCTGTATCAGAACAAGAATTAAATAACAAAATCTACAGACATGCGTGTACAAAAATCACTGCAGCACAAAAGGCAGACAATAGATTGCAAGCAGCATATTTCCTATTTTTGCACCGTGACACTTGAACGGAAAGCATCCATATGACGCTCCCAGGAAAAGTAGAAGAAGAAAAAAGAGCGGCGCCATGAGTTGAAAATGTCTAACTGCTACTGTTTCTCCCTTTTTCTTTTTTCCCCCATTTTTTTTTTTTTACGCTATTCAATAGAATGACAAGTTTGCAATTTCTTTTAGGAAAAAACAATATAAAAAAGCCCCTTCCCGGGGGTATTCTCTTCAAGACCAACGAGTTGTTTGTTCCCCTGTTCTTTTAACATTACTTAACCCAGCAGTAGCAAATCAGAGGTGATGTTATGGGTTAATGGAACACACTGTCAACAACTATCTAGAGCTGAGATGTTAACATCTAACAATCAAGAAACTGCAGAGCGCTAATGAAAATCCACTCCAGAGCACATCACAGATACAAGACTAAACATCAAATGACGCGAACGGTTTACCATACAACATCATGGCTTTTCCTTCTGTATTTCAATAGATTAAGTGAGAGAGAGAGAGAGAGAGAGCTTTACATGTTTGAAGATCAGCAACCGTCTGATTTTGCAACTTGCTGGAAGAGAGAGAGAGAGAGAGAGAGCAGGGGATTTATGAAAGAGACAAATCCATCCACTATTTTAAAAAGCAACTACTAAGAAGGTTCAAAAAGTGTATATTCATTTTCTCAGCAACTACCAACACTACATGTACCCTTTGCGCGAGAACAACGCGTCTGGTAAGTCACCGTCACAGGATTGCTGGCAGTGTATTACTTTACTATGTTAAGAAGGGGTGAAAGAGGGAGCAGGAAATTTATCAAGGGGACAAAAGCAAAATCCATCCATTATTTAATGAGTCTCTGACACATTCTCGGCAACCACTAAGAAGGTTCAAAAAGTGTGTATTCATTTTCTCAGCAACTACCACCACTACAGGTGCCCTTTGCACAGGAAAAGCGCGTATGATAAGTCGCACCATCTCATAATTTGTTGTGAGGAGCAATAAAAACTCGGCAACTAAGCAAATGGGACCCATGAAAAAGGCACGGTGACATTTTTCTCCTTATTTTCTTCTCTTCTTGGCCCGCACCCCGTCTTCATGCTCAGCTGTGAAGCTTCCTTTTCGTCTATTCCTTCCCGCATCATCCTCTCTCGAATATATGGTTCCTTTTATTTTAGGAAATTCTAAGTTTTTGAGTTGGGAATCAAGCGCAGAGATGAAGAGGATGTTGAAGATATTTTATATTTTATTATATATGTTTTAAATATATATTATATAAATATGAACTAAGTTGTACGAACTTTACGGGACAATATTCGTTAATCTAGAAACTTTCGACATATTCTATATATACTGGCTAAAGGCAAAAGTTTAGGTATTTCAAATTCATTACCTAGAATGAAAATGCTTTAAGTGACCGCTTAAATCCTGACAAAAGATAATTCTTTTATTTTCATATTTTGTATGATCAAGATGTCTACGGTGTACGGAGGTGTCCATGGGTTGTATTGTATCCCAGGGGGCATGCGCAGCAACGACATGTATCTTCTTTCCAACAATCGTCACCTCCGAATCTTCTGCTGCGGCCAGCCACATCGTCGACCAACAAAAAGCAAGGACGAGAGAAGGATAATAGTATTATGGCTTGTTTCGTCCTTGTATCTGTCCATGGGTTTCTTCTAGCTTTGCTGCAAGTAGACTTCCGTAGAAGAAGAAAGAGAAAGAAATGATTGGGGCGTTAGGCGGAAAATTGATGCACTTTTTTTTTTCCCAATGCACTTTTTTTTTTCCCACCTTTTCATTATTTTTAGGGGAAACAATATTCGGCGGAAGGCAAAAAAAAAATTAACTCCTGACATAAATCTATTCATCCCTAAACAGATTCTACAGTTTACACTTGATAAGTGAGATCCATATGTGAAGGTGGGTTATACTGGTGGTGGAATTTCTTCAAAATTCATTTTTTTAAAAAAGTAGTTTATTACTCTATCTTCTCATTTTCTTCGAAAAAGTAGTTTATTACTCTATCTTCTCTCAAGAAGGGACCAGTGTCCCAGCTAGCAGCAGAGTCAAACAATTTATGGGTCCTATTTGCTTAGTTGGCAGGTTTTTATTAATTTTCATCATAAATTGTGTGGTGGCTAATTAATTTGCAAGTTTTTCCCCCTTTTATACATCAATCGCACTAAAATTGATCGTATAGTAAAATTTATATAATTTTATATTATTATGTGGTCAAAATTCCATCTCATGCAAAGAGGATCACAAAAATTCTATGGGCGTGAAGGGTACGTTTCCCTTTCCCTTTTCACATTTCTTTTAATATTATGACTCTTGTCCCCACAATCAGCAAAGAAAAAGCGAGGGATATTCGACGAACCCGTGTCGTCTTTTATTTTCCCAAAATGCCCCTTTCCATCTCATAATATCCTAAAATACCTAAAGATTCTCAACGATGGTTAAATTCTTACGCATGAGGATTATTGAATTGGTATATAATTTTTATGGACATAATACCCTTTGGCACTCATCGTCGTACAGACGATCATTTGAAAACAAATCATTTGAGCCAACAAACTGTTCTCAATTCGTTTTATTGATTAATTCTTATTGGTTTATTTATATCATAAACAAGGTCGTAAATAACTTGTTAGAATTTATTTCTCTCACAGTAAGAACGTATAAAATTTTATGTAATTATTTTGACATTTTAACTTGTTAAAGCGATATAGATTCATTTTAAAATGAAATGTAAAAATTGAGAGTTTAAATTACTTCTAAACATATTGAATAAAGGTCTTAAATTGAAGATGGCAGAAAGATGTAATTTGATGATATGTAAATCATTGAAATCCAATCTCGTTCAAGCTTTTAAAAAAATAATCAAAGATAAAGAAAAAAGATAAATTATGAATCTCGATTTTTGTATCATCAATTACCAATTTTTCAAGAATAATGCTACTCTTCACGCTCAAATCCCGTTTAAATCTTGCTTCTCTATCAAATAAAAAGAAAAAATCTCTCTCTGTTCACCGGGAGAAAGAAAAGGAGACCCCACCTCCAATTTTATGCTCTCCACAATGGTCTAATTTTATGATTTCCTGCGCCTCTTAGTGCAAAAACGAAATTCTTGGTCTTCCATCTAAGATGAAATTCCTGATCCTCTGTCCTTCACTATTGACGGCGATGAGAAGTAGGAAAAAGATTTCTCCTTTAGACTATTCTTTTGATTTATCATTGAAATGGAGAAAACTCATGGAAGGGGAACGAAGGAAATAGGGATTACATAGAGGTGGGAGAACGGAAAAGCTGGGATCTCCTTTTCTTTCTCCAAGTTAGCAAAGGGAGAAATTTTTTTTCTTTTTTTTATTTGACAGGTTGGAGAAGCGGAATTTTAATGGAATTTGAGCATGAATAGTTACATTACTCATGAAATAGTCACCATGTGTGACGCTCAAACCCGAAATAACTTAGGTCTGAAACTTTAAAGAGCCATCATTTTTAGCACTTTATGCATTAATTTTGTAGTTTATTTACACTTGAGAAAAACAACACCTAATAAAAGACATGAGGGAGAAATATATGTAAGTTTCTTCGCCCACCCCCGAAACTTGCTTCGTAAATTCTTCAACACATTCATGTCTGAAGCGCAGATGGAATATTTGTAAACTCATTGCCTTGTGAGGAACTTTGAGGAAATATGCTTTGGAAGATATTCACATGTCGGAAACCACCTAATAGAATCTTCTTTGCAAATTACCAAAATCTGAAAGCTTCTTAAATTTATAAATCTTTGAAAATTAGGGTTCAAATTCGTCAGTAAGCGGAGACTTTTAAATCTTCTTAGGCCAACTCTCCCTCGACACGGTTTACCTTAATTATCTCTCAATGCACCTAGTTTTAGACTTTTGAGACTGTATCTAAAAGTTTTAAGAAGGAGATGCAAAAATACGCACATACTTTCACCTCGGAAAGAGCCAGATGCTCCTCCTCTGCTGTCAATGGAGGAGCGGTAAAAGGGTATGGGAATTGAACCGTCCATCAAAGGTGAAACTAATCCATGGGCTAGATACAGAATTATTATGCACAATTTACATGACTTTACGCTCAAAACGATTTATTTTTGCTAAAGGCACATAGATTTGTGCCACATAAATTTCTTGTAATTTTGTTATAAAATGCTTTGTGTACATAGGTTTCCTTTTCATGTATTCCTTCCCCTCATCATCCTCCCTCAAATGCATGGTTCATTTTTTATGTTCGGAAATTCTAAGTTTTTGAGTTGGGAGTCAAGCACAGAGGTGAACAGGATTAATTCTTTTATGTTTATATTTTATATGGATCAAAATGTCTACGATTTACGGAAGTGTTCAGGGAGCATACGCGACAAGGACAAGTTGTCCGGCCAGCCACAACGCCGGCCAACAAAAAGCAAGGACGGAAGAAGGATAATAGTCTTGTGGTATAAGAGCCCTTTCCTCCTTAGGTCTGTCCATGGGTTTCTTCTAGCTTTGCTACAAGTAGGCTTGGCCGTAGAAGGAGAAAAAGAGGAAGAAATGATTGGTGCTCTAGATGGAACGGAAAATTGATGTTCACTTTTCTTCACCTATTTATTACTTTTAAGGAAAATAATATTAGACGGAAAACAAAGAAAAAAACACTCAACTCTTGAGATAAATCTATTCATTCCTGAGAAAGTGATTCTAAACAGATTTCACCATTGACATGTGATAAGTGAGATTTACTTGCGTATGAGTTCATTTTACATGTGAGTGATGGAATTTGTTCAAGATTCACTTTTTCAAACAAAGTAGTATTACCTGAACTTTTGTCAAAGAGGGTCCACTGTTATAGTTACTAGCGGAGTCAAACGTTTCATGGGTCCCATTTAATTGGTTGCCAAGTTTTTATTCATCTTCATATAAATCGTGCGGTGGTGATTTAACGAATTTTTTCTTAAACTACCCCAATTGAGAAGTCCAATGGTAAGCATACCCTACATTTTTCAGGTATTTCTCAAAGTACCCCAACATTCTGAAACCGCACTTATAAAATGGGCGATTTCTAAATCAACTTTCATAAGTGTGATTTTAAAATTAACTTTTAGATTTACAGTTTTATTTAATGTCTGGCACGCAAGGATTAAACTCGCTGTTTAAAACTGTGAGTCTAGATCTATTCAAGCCCCCTCCCCGCCCGGCACCTTTCTTCTTCGATCCATTTTTTCTTCTCCGTCGTCACCCACGACTTTTACAAGTGCAATTTCACCCTACCGTCCGGCCTCCAGCTGCCGCAACTCCATTCTATCGCATCTCCGCTGCCCCAACTTCGGCAACCGTAATCATTTGTTCCTCGAAGCGTCTTCTTTCACAGTGATTTAGAGGTTTGACATCTTAATTTTATTCCTATTCTGTTTTATTTGTTATGAAGCATGTGAGATTCTTCTTTTATAATGTCCTTGCTGTATATGTCCTTTGTATAATACTATTTTTAGGCGGTCGAGAGCATAAAACGTGCCCACATAATTTTGTTGTTGTTCTTGGTCTGTTTGAAGTATGAAAAATTAAGGCAAATAATTTTGGTGTTATTATTGGGGTGGAAGCTTAAAATATTTGGCCCAATAATTCTTTTGTTTTCCTTGCATTGCTAGGAGCATGATAAATTATTCTCAATAATTTTGTTGTTGTTCTTGGGGTGTTGGAAACATGTAAAAGTAGGTATAACAATTTTTTCATTGAGCCCAAGGATTTTGTTGTTCTTCTTGGGCTACAATGAACATGAGAAATTAGACCCAATCAATTTTTTTCTTCTTGGGATGGTTGGAGAATGAAAAATCAGACTTTGTAATTTTGTGGTTCTTCTTGAGCTATCGTGAACATGTAAAGTTAGACCCAATATGGTGCATAAAAAATTAGTTCTAAATGTCTTTTTTTTTCTTCCTACGGTGCTTTGAGCATGAAAAAATAGGCACAATAAAGGCTATTGTTCTCCTTGTCCTGCTTGAAAAGTATGCGTAACAAATTTTTATTTGGATAAACATTGCTTAAAATGGGAGGGCGAAAATTTTATGCTTTAGTCGTTGGCGAACACCAAGAGTATACACATCATGGATTGATTGCCACTACCTAATAGTGGTATATAGTGGTGCCATTTATAAGGCATTTCCTACTGAACAAGAAGCACGCTTAGCTTGGGCACTTTATCCTCCGTGAAGGCAGCGTCCGTCTACAAGTAGAATTACAATAGTAGCCACCGAGCCAGATGTTGATGCTCCTGTTACCTCGGTTGCGTTGCCACCCACAAGCCAGAGTTGGATGTATGTTATTGTAATTACGGTAGTTATTTCAATTATAATTAATGTAATTGTAACGAGTTTCCATCCTGAGCTTAATTAGTTGCGCATATGTGTAATATGAAAATCTTGATATATATATTATTTTGTTCTATTTCATTACTGTATGAAGACGCATGTATGTGTAAATTTCAATTATTTTAGTCTTAGGGTGACTTTGTTGACTTATGTTTACTTGTTTAGTTATGTTTAATTTGGTTATGTTCTTTTTGTCGGTATACATATTGTTAAATTTAATGTTTTATGCCACAAATGGCCAGCACATTGCTCCAGTCCATTGGATCCATCGATTCTTACCTCACAGTCGATGCATCGATCCGAGGTTATTTGGTCCCGCAATATTGACTAGTAGCTAGATGTTAGATGAGGGAATCTGATACTTAGAAGGGTCAAGCTTTGTGGCTTTTATGGTGTGTACTAGTTTGGTGGCATTAGGCTCAATCACCTTAATGATGGCTGCTTAGGTGGAGAGGTGGTGCAAGGAGATGCATACTTTTCACATTGTCATTAGGGTGGCCACAATCACCTTGCAGGATGTCAAGGCCTTGTTTGGTTTTCCTGTTGAAGGTTGCATCGCTATGATAAGTGGCAGTGACCCTTCGACAAAGGGCCAGCGGGTTGACTAATGCCAAGAGTTATTCAATTTGTAAACCACCATCGTGGAGATCCACGAAGGAGCTACGATGAAGATAGTTTGGTTCATTAATCAGTTTCGCATCACCTTCCCAAATGACACGATCGATGAGGTGGTGTCATTTCACACTCGGGCTTATATAATAATGCTATTTGTCGTAGTCCTCTTCAGTGAAAATTCAAGGCATTGTGCAAGTCTACATATGTTGCCCTTGTTAGCTAACGTGGAGCACGTGAATAGGTACAAGTGGGGTGCTACATGCGTGGCCACCCTATATGATTGGTTTTGTCAATTCTCGGCAAACGGCCTATTCGATTTTTGGCCCTATGATATTGTTACAGGTAAGCATAACTAAATACATTCTCTCGTCGTACGTTTTGAATTTTGCTACATGCGCTCCCGAGACCTAGCCGTGTGGTGCACAGGCATAAGTGTTTTACCAAGGGGAGGGGGGTCACTGCATTGTCCCTATACTATGCGTGCATATTGGATGTCCATGAAGAAAAAGAACAAATTAGAATTGAAATTGGTGGTGGGACTTATAAGAGTTAAAATCACATTTCTGAAGTGAGATTTTAAAATTGCACTTCAAGACTGTGATTTTGTAATGTGGCTTACACGAAAAATTTGTCTTATACTTAAAATGCGATTATAGAATTTGTCTTACACTTAAAATTTGTTTTATACTCAGAATTTTTCTTCATTTTAGATGTACGCCTCAATAGATCCCAATAAATTTTCAAATTCAAAGTACATCACAATAGCTAGAATGTAGTTCCTAAGTACTAGCTTGGGCAGTACATGTGCGCCTATCATAGCCTCCACGGTTACACTTGAAGCATTGAATAACCCTACCAATGTTATCTATCTCATTATGTATGCGTCTAGATGTTCGACGACGCGCTTGGTTCTCTTCCACCTTATATTGACCAAAAGTAGTTTGCTGAAATGCTACCACTTTTCTGGGTGGCTGAAGGTCCAGAATGTAGAGTCCAATAATGGCTTGAACTTAGGTTCCAAAGCTTTCACGTAGGCCTTTGTATTGATGCATTGCAATGGGGAAACACCACGGTACAGGCAAACGGCAATGACACGAGAGTACGGTATGCTCGAATCCCACTCGCCACACGTACAATTTCATGTCATCAGGTTAACTTGTTACTTGTTACCGCCCTTTTGAGCAGAACCTCTAATATAGGTTGTCGTCTTCATGTCATAAAGCCCCTGTTGGCGGTTGAAAATTATAACTTCATGTGCACCAGCCTGTATCGATATGTGCTGTATAATATTCATCAAACGCATTGTGAATGGTTCGATGTTCCCATTTGCTGTGACCATTCCCTAATCTCGAGAAATGATGAAGCATTTACCAATCTTATAAAATGTCCACTCAACGTAGGCAACAATGGGGAAGGTGCGAGGAGTTCTCATCACACCGTTGAAACACTTGACCCTGTTTGTTGTCATCTCTCCAAGGCACACCTCCCATAAGAGTTGCTCCACTTGTTAGCAGGAATATCGTCCAAGTACTTAAATGCTTCCATATTTATCTCATTTATTCTATCCATGTACAGTTTAAATTTCTTCTACTGTGACTTGGCACCAGCAACCCAATATTATTTCCTCAGCAACCCACCACCGAAATGCTCTACGAGGTTGCTTTGAACATGTCCTAAGTAAAAGCGATGATAGCCCATGGGCTCACACCATCTATTTTTCTGTTCACTGACCACCATTGTAATAGAGTTTGCACGATCATTTTTAAGATAAACTGAGCATTGTACACTTAACAAAATGTGTCGACGTAGAAGTCGAAGAAATCATGGCCAATTCTCTATAGTCTTTTCACTCACTATGGCGAATGTGAGCGGGTACACCTGCTTGTCACTATTAGTGCCCATTGCAACGAGCAACTTACCCTTGTACTTTCTAACCAAAAGAGTCTCGTTCATAGCTACCATTGGTAGATAAATTCTTTTAGCCGGTAAAGGCACCAAATCTAACACACTACTAGAAATCATAAAACAAGAGTTGTATGGTAGAGGATTGGGAGGTCATTTTGGTAGGGATAAAACGATCGTGGGCTTCCACCCTTCAGTGGATGTATTAAAGGGCTAGAACACGCTATGCATTATTGCAGTGTTGAGTGCTACATGGTCAAGTCTTGCTCATATTAAGGCAACTGATTTAGGGTTATAGTGCATGACTGCAGAGAGGAACCTGGGTAGGGAATTAAATGACTTCTTTCAATCCTTGAATAGTTCAGCCAGTGCTTTCTGTTTTCCACGCCATGCCTTCTTGTATGTAAGATGATACTTGAACTCCTCACAGATATCTTTCTATACGAGACTCACTTTGTAATTCAACTGCAATCTCACTTTCTCTTTGACAAGGTCACAAATCATCGCGGTCAATATACTGCAGCGGTCTTGGTTGCTCTTGGCAACGTTGCACCTGTAGTCCCCGACATATCTTGTCATGATCTAACACCTACCTTTTTTGCCAAGTGCGCTCGGAGCTTCCAATGACATCCTGGAGTATGAGCATGCTTGCAAATCAGCACCAATAACTCTGTATCCAAGAGTTTGGCAAAAAACTCCTTGCACATCCGATTGTGGTAGCAGCCAGTATCAACACAATCACCCTCAACGTGAAGGATAAAAATCAGGGGACCAATCTCGAAGTCCATCCAAATCTCCACTATATAATTTTAGGTACAAAACCTTAATCCAACTCAACACATGAGCATCACAAATTTTCAGAACAAGGGAATCAATAAATATAGCAAGGATCTAGCTATATCACAGCAAACACATGAAGAAAAAGATGGTGAAATCTCACCTAACCACAGCATTCCTGAAATAGACCCAAAAACCGCTCGATTCTACTTGTAAAATTTCAGCTCGATTGGACCACTGATCGACCTTCGATCGTCACTTGGATCAGGACTGGTCGGACAAGGAAAACTGCTGCCTCTTCTTTTCTCTCTCTCTCACCGCCGCGCATCACCCCTGCTGCCTTAGTAATAAAAAATTAAAGTCCTACATGGGTTGGGTTTTGAGAAGACTAACTTGGGCTGGACCAAGATGGCCCAACATTAGCTAACCTAGAGCACGTGAGATTGCCAGCCATATGATATTGCTATAGGTAACCGTATCTAAATATTTTCCAAATGCGTAGCAGTCAATGGTTCATTGGAGTGTCTTCTTTGATAAGCATCTCAAAGCTGGCAGTTTATGCTCCAGGACCATGGAAAACATGAAGGAAATGAAAATAGACAGACATTTTGAAGTTATAAGTGAAATCAAATTCATTAAAACATGTTTTCCCTCCCTGTTGTCATGAGCCTGCGGAAATTTGGCTGGCAAATACAGTTCGACTGTGTATGCCTTGTTCTGTCGACTTTGAATTTCCCTTAGGTTTGTGTGTGGCTATGCTTCGTATAGATTCAAACATGTTGATTATATTACCATATAATCCGACTAAGAACTTAGAATTGATTGTATAAACACCAGATTACATGCAATCCTTTGAAAGGCTAGGAGCTGAGTGCTACCCATTTCTTGATTCAGCCTGATTCACCCACGAGTGCTTCTATATCCTAATCCTCAATATTTTGTTCATATGCTTCCTTTTATCGTTCCAATTTGGGAAAACCATCTCAAAGAGCCTGTTTGTTGAATAAACCAAAAATCGTCGCATTCCGTGAAACAATGTCTTTCATGGGCATTTCATCAAAACACAGTAAATGCGTCTAAGGATTTCCCACATTTTGAGTCGAGTACATAAAAAGAATAGAATTTCAACCAAAATAGATATCAACAGTGCCATTAGCAAACTCTCCAAGGCATGCGCTAGCACCCTCGACAGGCACTTTAGGACCTACCAACGCTTGTGAAAACTTAGGTCGGTCGGTCCTCCATTCATCCGACCGGAGGGTACGAACAGAGAGCTCTATCATCTACATTTGTACCACTCCTTGTAGAGTAGATTCCGTCTCCAACCAAGTCTTTGACTAGGGACGAGTATCAGTAAACTACTCAACGGTGAATTATGGAGCGGATAGTTATATTATAATATCAATGCGAATCTCAGGTGTTGACTATAATCAGATTAAATTTCAAGAGAGGTTGGTATAATTTACACAAAATAGATATGCAGGTCCGGATGAACAAACTTGCATTCGGGTTTCTTTCCAAGCTCTACATGCATCCGATGCTTAAAGTTAAGGCTATGTTTGATGTGAAAGCTTGCGTTCAACTTCTTAACCCCCTTTCGATTTTTTTTAGACATTTCTATTTACTTCTTAATTTCAGGATCCTATATGTTAAGTCAGACTGGAGTTAAGCTTAACAATGGATCGAATTTCAATCCGAATTTGATCTAAATCCAATCATGTTACTCGGAAATTGATGGTTAATTTCATATCCATATTTTAGTCCCAATCCAAATACAATAAAATTAACATATGGACATGGACATGACCTAATCGAATCCAATACCTATAAATTTAAGATATTATAATGTATGATGAGAAAATAAGGTAACATGTCTAAAGTGCAGGCTGTGGCTCTCTTTAATGTTCAATGAGAAAAATATTATTTCGTTCCTTTCAAAAAAAAAAAAAAAGAAAGAAAAGGTTAGTAGCATTGAAAGGCTAGAACCATCAGAAATCATAGATTTTTGAATAGCTAGGTGAAGAGCAGTAGGACCGAAAGAAGGGGAAAGAGAGAAAAAAACATTTGAATGGTGGAGTGGAGTAGGTAAGGTGAGCAGCTAAGAGGTGGGCTGCTCGAATAGCCGAAGTTGTTTTGCAACGTCTATCATCATAGGCCTGCCTTCTTCTTCGTCAAATGCGCAATCCAGAGCAAGTGCTGCAAAATCTCGTAGTTGCTGCTGTTTCCCGGGCCATCCTTCTTCCCTTAGTATTGTAGGATCCACAATCTCATCCAGCCTCTCATTCTTAGTAGAGTCAATCACGAGATCCCCCAAGTGCCTGTCGCTATTACGTTCGTACGCCTTCTTTCCAGTTAAAAGGACAAGCAGACACATGCCAAAGGCAAACACATCTGCTTTCTCGCTCACAGAACTTGTTAGCATGTACTCAGGGGCCAAATAACCAAATGTTCCTTTAACATTATCGTCTTGTGCGTGCGTTTCACCATCAGGAATAGATATGCAATGACCGAAATCAGATAGTTTGGCGACGTTGTTCTGATTTAGAAGAATATGGGAAGGTTTAATGTCCCTATGGACAATGGGCCTGGGAAATGCAGTGTGGAGGTACGCAATGGAATTTGCCACATCTACAGCAATCCTTATTCTACATTTCCATGACAGGGATCGTTCATGGGACCCACATACGATCTCCTCGAGACTTCCATTTTTGGGAAATTCGAACACCAAGGTGGGGACTTGGGTCTCCAAACAACAGCCTCGAAGCTTCAGAACATTGTTATGACTGCTCATCTGCGATGAAACTACTGCATCTGTAATTGCCATTTTGAGCACCTCCTTCTCCATCCAATGCCATTCAAACTTCTTAACACATACCGGAAAGCCCTGAAAACAACCATTGTACAATTTATAACAACCTTCATCATGGAAAATCCGGGATGGGTCATAGTCATTTGTAACGCCCTCAATCTCTTTGGCGGAGAAGCTGCGAATGGGATTGTGTTTTCCATTAAACCAAGCAATAGACTCTTCCAGTAACATGGCACCATTTCTCATCATTTGAATCTCATCTTTTGTGTCATCATTTGTCTTTCGTTTTCCTATGCACCCATTCATCAACTTCCTGTTTCAGAATAAGAATCAAAAAGCAAAATCTACAAACATGTGTGTACAAAAATCTGTCTAGCACAAATACCAAACAAGCTGGAAATTAAATTGAGAGGGTTATTGTGAGCAGCATATTTCCTAAACGGAAAGCATCCATATGACGCTCCGAGGGGAAAAGAAAAAAAAAAGTTAAAAATGAGCAACGCCATGGTGCTACATCTTAAATGAGTAAGTGCAACAGCTGAAAATGTTTAACCGGTACTGTTTCTTCTTCTTTTTCCTCTTTTTTTAAAATTTTTATTTTATTTATTTTTATTTTTTGTAGTACTCAATAGAATGATCAGTTTGCAATTTCTTTTAGTAAAAAGAATAACCCCTTCTCGGGAGTATTTTCTTTAAAAAAAATTCTACTTGTACATCCTTCACACCGAAAGGGTAACATGATAAATTATGTGTAGTCCTTTTTGAGTGGTATTTTGCTCATATAATAATATAGGACCACACATATTTTTCTCACGTGACTACTTTCGGTGTGTGAATAATGTACATATAATATTACTCTTTTTTTTAGACGAAAAAGTTGTCGGCTCCTCCATTCTTTTAGCATTACTTAACCGGCATGAGCAAATCAAAGGTGATGCCATGGGCTAATGAAACATACTGTATGCAACTATCTAGAGCACAGATACAAACATACTGTATGCAACTGTCTAGAGCACAGAAACTGCAGAGTGCTAATGAAAATCGACTCACAAAGCACGTCACGGGTACAATCAAATTACCAAACAACGCCATGGCTTTGCCCTTTGTATTTCAATAATTTAAGTGAAAGAGAGAGAGAGAGAGAGAGAGTTTACATGTTTGAAGATCAGCAACTGTCTGATTTTGCAACTTGTTTCCTGAGGGAGAGAGAGAGAGAGAGAGAGAGAGAGAGAGAGAGAGAGAGCAGGGGATTTATGAAGGAGCAAGGGCAAAAGCAAAATCAATCCATTATTTTAAAAGGCAACTACTAAGAAGGTTCAAAAAGTGCGTATTCATTTTCTCAGCAACTACCACCACTGCATGTACCCTTTGAACAAGGAAAAACGCGCGTGGTAAGTCACCATCTCATGATTTGCGGTGGAGACCAATAAAAACTTGCCAACTAAGCAACTACCGACAATCGTCACCCTCGAATCTTCCACACGTTGCCCGGCCAGCCACGACGTCGGCCGACAAAAAGGAAGGACGGAAGAAGGATAATAGTCTTGGGGTGCGGGAGGTCCTTTCTTCTCCTTCGAACTGTCCAAAATTAACTTCCGACGAAAATCTATTCACCCCTAATAAAGTAATTTTAAACTGATTTTATTATTTACATATGACAAGTGAGACTCATATTTATAAGTGATTTATTCGAGACTCATTTTTTTTGAAAAAGTAATTTATTATTCTAACTTTTATCAAGAAAAGTCTACTGTGTCGACTACCGACAGTCAAATGATACATAAGTCTTATTTACTTAGTTGACAGGTTTTTATTTATCTTTATCATAAATGGTGCGGTGATGATTCAATGTTCGTATATTAAAATTTATGTGATTATATGTGACCATCACATAAATTCTATGGGCGGCGTGAAGGGTACCTTCCCCTTTCCACATTTCTTTCAATATTATAACCTTTGTCCCCACAATCAGCAAAGAAAAACCAAGGGACACGCGATGAATCCGCATCTTGTCTTTTATTTTCCTAAAATGCCCCTTTCCCTTCTCATCATATTCTGAAATACCCAAAAACTCTCAACGATGGGAAAATTCCTACCCATGAGGATTATTGAATGGGGACAACTTCAATGGACAGAATACCCTTTGGCACTCATCGTTGTACGGACGATCATTGGGAAACAAATCATCTGAGCCTACGAACTGTTCTCAATTCATTATATTACTTAATTTTTATTGGTTTATTTATATCCTAAATAGAACAAGGTCATAACCAATTTGTTAGAATCTATTTCTCTCAACAGTAAGAACATTTAAAATTTTATGTAATTATTTTGACATTTTAACTTGTTAAATCGATGTAGATTCTTTTTTGAATAGGATGTAAAAATTGAGAGCTTAAATTACTTCTAAACATGACAGGAAGATGAATTTGATGATACGTAAATCATCGAAGTCCGTTCATGTTTAAGCTTTTAAAAAAATAATCAAAGATACAGGAAACAAATAAATTATGAATCTCGATTTTTGTGTCATCAAATGCCAAATTTTTTAGGAGTAATGCTACTCTTCACACTCAAATCCTGTTCAAATCTGGCTTCTCTATCAAATAAAAAGGAAAAACCTCTCTGTTCACTAGGAGAAAGAAAAGGAGACCCCTTCTCCCCTCTCTTGCGCAAACAAATAAGCAAACAAAGAAATCAGATAGTTTGGCAACATATGTGCCTATGGGCAATGGGCCTGGGAAATGCAGTGTGCAATTATGCAATGGTATTGGTCACATCTATTGCAATCCTTATCCTGCATTTCCTCAATAGAGATCGCCCATGGGATCCACGTAAAATGTCTCTGAGAGTTCCATTCTCGAAAAATTCGAACACTAAGGTGGGGATTTGGATCTCCAAGCAGCATCCTCCAAGCTTCACAACATTGTTATGACTGCTTATCTACGATGAAACCACTGCATCTCTAATTGCTAATTTGAGGTCCTGCTCCTCGTGCCCTCCAAACTTCGTAACACAAACTGGAAAGCCCTGAAAATAGCCCTTTTAACAACCGTCTCTATGGAAAATGAGGGATGGGTCATAGTTATTTGTAGCCCCCTAGTTCTCTTTGGCGGAGAAATTGCGAATGGGATTGTGTTTTGCATTGAACCAAGCAAAAGACTCTTCTATTAACAAGGCACCATTTCTCATCAACGGAATCTCATCTTTTGACGTCCATTTTCCCAAGCACCCATTCATCAGTTTCCTGTTTCAGAACAAGAATCAAACAACAAAATCTACAGACATGCGTGTCTAAAAATCAGTCTAGCACAAAAACCAGACAAACTGCAAATTAAATGGAGAGAGTTATTGCAAGCAGCATATTTTCTATTTTGCACCTTGAGACCTAAACGGAAAGCATCTGTATGACGCCCTGAGAAAAGAAAAAATGAAAAACGAGCAGCGGTACTACATCTTAAATGAGGAAGTGCAACAGTTAAAAATGTTTAACTGCTACTGTCTCCTTTCAGGTTTTTTTCCCCCCTAAGCTATTATTCCACAGAATGACAAATCCTAATTTGCAAATGATTCCACAAATTTGACATCCCCTTCCCTGATCCCTGCATCCCCTGTAGATGAATTCAGCATGTTCATATATGTCAAAGCATTTGGATCAACGAATCCAAGACACATTTTCACAAACAGTTTCATTCCGTCCTCGTAGGGCTGATTTTGGGCTGAGTCCTAAAATGGTAGCAGTCCAAGTCACTACATTCCTTCCCAACATCTCATCAAAACAGGTACTTAAATTATAAAGCTATCAAAATGATTTCCACCGTAATTTTGTGTTCATACCCAGTCAAGAACACCGATGCATGAACCATCTCATTTACGTAACACGAGTCTGCACTGTCCCAAGCAGATATAAACACCAGATTAGTGCAATCCGCTGAAAACCCAAAACCCAGGTTAAAGTATCCCTTTGTAAAATAACCTGAAACCACTACGCTCCATGAAACAGTGTCATTCACGGGCATTTCATCAAACAACATAGCTGCATCTGATCAGTTCCCCCATTTGGAGAACACGAAAAGCATAGAATTCCAGCTAAAATAGGCACTAGTTTTGGAGCCTTAAACTGCCGAAAGGAAAAAGAGAGAATAAAATCTAAAATGCAATCAATTCATTCCATTGCACGAAAATATTGGTAGCAGTTCTGTTGTTTATAATTCTTTAAAAAAATAAAACTAGATAGAGAATAGATAGACTTGATGATATGTAAAAAATTAAAGATGACAGAACAAACTTCCTTAGTAAACTTAACAGTGAATTATGGGGAGGGAGGTTTTTGTCATATAAAAGCAAATCTCAGGGGAAGGTTACTGCAGTTTCTCATAGGGGTTGTAAGATCAAAACCCCAGGAGAGGTTGGTGTAAGTTACCTAATATATATGTATATCCCAATGGATAAACTTGAGTATCAACAGAAAAACCACAATGGTGAAACAAGAATTGGAAGAAGCATTACTAAAGTGGATAGAGAGGAAAAAGATGAGAAGCTAGGTGCCTAGCAAAGGGGTAGGATGCTCCAACAGCTGAAGTTGTTTGGCGAAGTCTATCACCATCGCAACGATGCCTTCTTCTTCGCAACGATAGAAAAAAGAGCAAGTGCTGTAAAATCTCGCAGCTGCTGGTCCTTCCCCGGCCATTCTTTCTCTCTCAGTATTTTAGGATCCACAATCTCATTGAACATATCGATCCTGATAAAGTGCTTCACAGAATCAGGCAAGTTTCTCTCATTATCATCCACAGCCACTAAGCGAGAAACACCAGGATTGTACACCCTATTTCCAGTCAAAAGCGCAAGCAGACACAAGCCAAATGCAAAAACATCTGCTCCCTCACTCACAGAACTTGTTTTAAGGTACCCAGGTGCCAAATAACTGATTGTTCCTCTAATATTATTGTCTTGGGCATGTGATTCAATAGTGGGAATAGCTATGCAAACACAGAAATCAGACACTTTGCCAAAACCATTTTGATTTAGAAGAATATTTGAAGGTTTAATGTCCCTATGGATGATGGGTCTTGAAAATGTGGTGTGCAGATACACAATTGCATTTGCCACACCTGCTGCAATCCTTATGCTTCATTTACATGTGAGAGGTCGTCCATGTGACCCATATAGCCAGTTAGCAAGAGTGCCAATCTCGGCAAATTCGAACGCTAGGAGATGGGTCAAAGTTATTTGTAGCATTCTTGATCTCTTCCAAAGAGAAAATGCGAATGGAATTGCGTTTTCCATTAAACAAGGCAAACAAATCCTCTAGTAACAATGCACCATTTCTCATCATCACATCTTCTTTCGTTTTCCCTATTCTCAAGCATCCATTCATTATTTTCTGGTTTCAAGATGGTTATGAAACAACAAAGGCGCACATGCACACACACAGACTATATCACTCGAGCACAGAACACAAGCTATAGGCAACTTCAAGATGTTATCACAAGCAGCATATTCGTCTTTTTCATAAGCCATACAAGGGAAAGTATCAATATGGTGCTCAGAGGGGGAAACAAGGGCAGCACTACGGTACATCTCATATGAAATGACAAATTTTGTTGAAGACCAACGAGTTGTTAGTCCCGCCGTTCTTTTAACATTACCTAACCAGGCATTAGCAAATCAAATGTGATGCTATGGGCCAATTAAACATACCGTATACAACCATCCAGAGCCGAGATATTAACATCTAACAATCAAGAAACTGTAGAGCGCTGTCAACAATCTACTGCAAAGCACATCACAGGAACAAAACTAAATATCAAATTATGTGAACGAATCTGCAAAATACCATACCACACAATGACTTTGCCTTGTCTACTTCAATAATTTTAGAGAGAGGTAGAGAGAACATTACATGTTTGTAGATCAGCAACAGTCTGATTTTGCTACTTGCTTGTTGAGAATTGAGAGAGAAATCGAGAGCAGGGTATTTACGAAGGAGTTAGGGCAAAAAAAAAATTCCAATATTATTTAAAAAGATCCTTCATCTTAACAAAATTAAACAATTTTAGTCTTTTATTTATAGTTTCTCTCTCAAAGCTTAAAATTATTTAAGTGCACGTCAGAGGATCCGTGTCTTTTCTTTTTCCTCCCTCTTATGCAAAACTATCATTTTGGTCTCCCAAATTTGGACTAGTGTCAATTTAGTCCCTCATTTGAAAGTAGTCATTTTCTGTTTTTTTTTTTACAAATTAAAAGTAGTCAATTTGATCTCTAAAATTTCTAAAAATTAACAAATTTGATCTCTAAACTAGCGGGACCTTTTTTAAAAAAATAGAAAAGGGCATGTGTACAATGCACATGGGGCAATAGATGGAGTGAGATTTTGAATTTTACGCATTTTTTGTTGATTGAGTTTATAAGGCATACTAAATATTGAGGAAAGATTTATCTTAGCCTTTTTCATCCTTCGTTTTTTTCTCTCCTTTTTGCTAGCCACCCCTGTTGGAACATATTGAAAAATACTACATATTAAAGAAAAATGTATTTTCAAAGCTTAATTGACGAAAAATATATTAAATTCCAAAAATACCTTGGTCTAAAACCATTCTCCATTCAAATCTGACAATGTCATTAGTACGGAGACCAAATTATCCTCTTATTTACAAATGTGAAGGACTAAATTGGCATTAATTCCAGAAAAGTAATTTCCCCTCCTTTCTTTTTACTAGAATGTCTTTCCCCAGATTAGCAAAGAACGAGCAATACGCTAGCAAGCATTAATCCAGTTGACTGGCTCTTTATAGTGTTCATTAGGAGTTTAAGTCGTTATTGCGTTTGGCCTCCTTTACAATAAAAAAGAAACAAAAACATGGTCTTCTTTTGTTTTCCCAAAATGCCCCTTTCTGCTCCCAGAACTTCAAAAAAACCTACAATTACTTGAACGAACTGAAAATGGCCAAATATGTTTTACTAATAGAACGGGGAAGGAAGGTTTGGAGAAGCTGGTTTTTGAGCTTTCCACTGCCCAATGTGCTGGAAATGTCTGAAGTGCTAAAAAGAAACCCCAAAATGAACAAAGCGTTGGAGTTACTTTTAGTTTTTATTTTATGAGTATAATCTAAAATTTAGGGGCACATATGAGGATCTCTCTTTAACTTATTGGTAGCGCATGCTCAAGATGTGAAGTTGGGGGCAATGTTGGGAACGTTAAATACGAGTCATATCGGTTAATATGCTCAGGTCAATAGCACGTTAAAATTGCGTTATTGGACAAATTAGGTTACCGAGTCAAGGGTTAACAAGCATAACTTCTATTCTTTTAATGATTTTATAAACCTATCAATATTTATCAAAAACCCTAATTTTTAATCCATAAGAACCTAGTTATGCTAATTAAAAATGATAGTTGGATAGACTGTGAGGTTTACTACTTGGGTTATGTGTCAGGGCCCGGGGGGGGGGGGGGGGGCAATACTATATTACAAGTTGTATAACAGATTGGGTCATTTTATCTTATTAGCGGGTTGACGAGTGACAGATTGAAGTTGATGGCTCTAATATATGTACATATAAGACAGTGCTGGTAAGAGTCAAAGAGTCAAATTTTTTTAAAAGAGCCAAGTCAATATAAATAGGAACTTTGACCGTTATATTAAAGTTAGGAGATGGAGAGAGGGAGTGCAAAAACAATTTATAGTGGGTTCAGTCCAAACCATCATCCGATCCTCTACACGTTTTGTTGAGCGTTCCATTATTTGATGCTTTTGCAGGCTCAGCACCACCCTTACAGCCGCTCTTGAGTGCCCACTGAAGAGCTTTCAGTGCATTTAATGTGGGTGAAGAGAATGATTCAAAGAGTTTGCTTGCAAGTTGAAGTACAAGTCAATAACACAAGGGAGGGTACAAAATGCCCGTGAGTAAGTTTTTGTTTTATCTTCAAATGGAGTAAGTTCTTGTTTTTTCTTCTATAGTTGGGAGGCTTAAGAAAAAGAAACCCCCAAAATATGGGCTCCAACAGAATAATTTTAGCGTTGGTGTATATCTTACTTTCTGTGTTGTATCTTATTTCTCTGATGAAATTCTTCACTTCTCAAAAAAAAAAAAAAAAAAATTCGGGTTTGAAACTCTCCCATGCCTGTGTACTAGACCAACTAAAAATCCAATATACCTAAGAAAGACATTGACCGGCCACAGGTTTGAAACTCGTGAAGCAATCTGGAGGTGCTGTGGGGCCAGCCTCCCTCCCTCACAGCTTGGGGCCTCACTGTGGGGGACTTGCGTAGTTTAAGCAGGGTAGGATTCTGGATTACCCACAACAATAATAATAATAATAATAAATTTTGGCCTAGCTTTTTGTAATTTTGAAAATGTTTTTAGAGACAACTCAATTCAATTCTCACCAGATCTGGCCTGTTTAGATCAGATTTACTCATAGGTAATCTCTCATCAATTCTTCACTTAACTCGAATCTATTCTTAATTATTTGGTTCTGCACACTGGAGTTGACTAGAAAACACATTTCATATCAATTCATAAAACCTTAATCTTTCGGAGAAATTATGGGAGACAATTCGTGCACAGGTGAGTATGAAATGGGGAAAAATAAGGTGATTCTTATTTTGTCTAGACTCGCATGTGCTTTCATACCATTGGCTGTTGCCTGCACACCGTCCAATATGGCAATGGAGCAGGCAAATCATGCTCAACTAAATTGATTTTTTTTTTTTTTTTTTTTTTTTTTTGAGGTTGGCCGGGCACAAAATTTTCTGCTTTCTCTTTCACAGATTGGATGTACCCAACCACGGCGAGTTGCTGCTATGAGCGTCTCCGCTAGAGTTTCTCATGAAATGGGTGTTAAACTTGGGCATGAGGTATGTGTTTTTTGCCTTGTCTTGCAGTTTGGAGATGCTTCAAGCTGTTTTTCTTATCAATCTGTTGCTTTCTTGATAAAGTCTAAGTGAGTGAAGAAGTCCAGCCATCATTGTTGAAGCAGCCCACCGTCCAGCCGCCATTATTGAAGCAGCCTTCATCCACTACCGTCCAACCGCCATTGTTGAACATTGAAGCTTCCTTGTTCACACCGGTGGAAGAGTCCCAAAATCCTCCATAAATAGAGGTGGATACCTCAGTTAGAAGGCATCCTGAAAATCACCAAGACAAGAGTGATTGTGAGAGTTTGAGAGTTTTTTTTATGAGTTTTGTAAATACTCGTGTAATCTATTTTTGTGAGTAATAGAGGTTGATTTTTCTCTCAAATCCGTGTTTACCAATGCCCAAGTTGGTCCAGGTATCCTAACAAGTGGTATCAGAGCCTGGTTAGAAGCGTTGATTGAGTTTTTTAGGTGATCGGCCGAATTTGGGTTTTCTGAGTTTTACTCAAAATCCAATTCTGAGTGCACCATTGGATTCGTCTCGTCGAACTGAGTCCAACGCACCAAACGACGACCTAATCGGAGTTCAAACAAGCCCAGAAATCGTAGTCAAAGTTTGGTCAACTTTGCCGGAGGTTCGCCGGAAACTCGCCGGAGAAGACAGCCGTGGCCGGATATTTTCGCCGGAGAAGACGACACTGTTCACCGAAGACAGTCCAGCCATCATTGTTGAAGCAACCCACCGTCCAGCCGCCATTGTTGAAGCAGCCTTCATCCACCACCGTCCAGCCGCCATTGTTGAACATTGAAGCTTCCTTGTTCACACCGGTAGAAGAGTCCCAAAATCCTCTATAAATAGAGGTGGATACCTCAGTTGGAAGGCATCCTGAAAATCACCAAGACAAGAGTGATTGTGAGAGTTTGAGAGTTTTTTTTATGAGTTTTGTAAATACTCGTGTAATCTATTCTTGTGAGTAATAGAGGTTGATTTTTCTCTCAAATCCGTGTTTACCAACGCCCAAGTTGATCCAGGTATCCCAACAGTGAGTAGAATTTGTAGTTTATGAAATTCAGGTGAATTTGGAAAATGGTGATTATGCATATTTCAATCAGAGTTGTGATGTAGAACAGCGAGGAAGAAAGGGGAGAATAGAGAGAGAATTAGGGAAAATAGGGAAGAACCTTAGGAGGGAGGGGATGACTGGGGGGAAAAGAGAGAGAAAGCAGGGAGAAATAGAGATAAATCTTAATATCAATTCATATCTCAATAGTCCAAGTCCCCAAAAATCTAATGCATAAGATCAAGTAAACCCATTTATCCTAAATGCTAAATATAAAAAATCCTACTAATATCCTAATAATTCTAGCAAAATAAAATAAAATTACAATAATTCTCCAGAATCCCAAATAATATGTTAATTCCTAATTTCCTAAATTTAGCCTTCTTCATCCTGCTCAAGTTGTTTCCTGATTTTTGGTGCAGTTGCAGTGTTTAGTTTGGTGCTTATTTAGAGCTCCTGATAAGAACTTCATAAATTTAATTTGTTCTCATTGGTGTTGCTGTGAATCTGTGATTGAATTCTTGCCTACGTCAAAGGTGCCCATGCGTAGCTGCTCGCCCACTCACATGCAAGTGTGATTTCTTACTGGAATTACTGAAATAATACGATGGTGATGGCTGGGAAAGGATAGTGAAACTTTCTCTCTCTCTCTCTCTCTCTTTTTTTTTTTTTTCGCTGGGAAATATTTCTTACTAAAGGGCTGGTCAGGATCAATTATGTCATTGATCCAGGATTTTGCAAGATGAAATCTTATAATCCACGAACTGGAATGGAGTCATTACTAATCACTCCCATATCTTGATTCCCAATCAGTAATCGCTGCACTACTATTGAAGTCTTCCACTAATTGTTATTTATGATCTGTAAATCAAGGATTACAGGTCCTTTTAGTAAGATATAGATATGATATCTGCAGAACCTGCTTAGAGTAAAGCGCCACCCAACTACTATGCTCCTGTCCCTCCCAAGAGGGGAAAATATAAAAATAAAATAAAAATAAAAATAGCTTCCTTTTCGTCAATGCTTTTTAAATTTCTGATGAAGCTCCCATCTAATTCAAGTCCCGGTCAGTAACCACACATTGCCAGATGTTACTAGGGAGTCTTGATATCGTATGCTATCTGTTATCTGCGATCTTCCCTTAAATTAACAGGCAACATGTTGCCGGGCGTGGGCTTCTATTCAGTGATATGCATAGTTCCTTGGGGACTGATCAGGGAAACCGAAGAAAGTGAATTTGTGAATACAGGTTACAAAATCAGTTAAATGGAAAAAATCTAGTGTCAAGGATTTACAGCCATTGTAGTTTTTATTTTTTATTTTTTATGGTTCAGAAATAATGTGCTGACCACCTCTAGATGCTAAAAGTAAAGTAAGTGCCAGCATTTCGCGCTGCTGATCTATAGACATAATGGCCATGCCATTTTGGAACTTTCAGATGGTTTTTGGGTGCATTTTGATTGCAATTTATACGATTGGATGATGCAATCTTTGCTGGGTGCAAGCAAGGGTTCCTTCCTGACACAAGGAAGGAATGGACTTAGTATTCTAGTTGGAGAACTTTTATCTCCCCTGATAGAAGTCTATCATATCAGAGCAAGGTGGTGGGTGGGCTAGGATTGAGAAAGGTTAGGAAAGCAAGAAGGAATGGGAATCCAATATACTGCCCTGTCATAGCTGGCCGTTCTGCTTAGATTTCTAATAGAAAATGGCTTTTTGTTATCGTAGCCCTTATTCGAATTTTAAACAGGGTGAGCTGGTTATGGACTTGTATTTATTTGGTCTACAGCTCTTGGAGAGAAACAAACTACTCAACTCAGTGGTGCTATTGAAAACTATATTCAGGTATAATCTAACATTTTAATGCCCTTTTAATCCTTTTCAGTGTCTTCCTAAGTCCTAAAGTGAAAGCTTTTCTGAAATCTGTATGTATGATTATGTATGTTGCATGGTTTGATAAGCTTTGCCGTTAATCTCTGAGTTTCAAGGTGATTCCATCTAAAAGACGGTTATTATTCAAATGACTTTCAGGCAGAAGTTTATGCTTCAGGATTGTTTAATTATAGATTCTGCTTGATGAAATTTTGGATTGTGGACTAGATGGCCAAAAGAGATTCTTATTGTTCATGCCAAGTAGTTAAGAATGTTACTGCCAGTCATAGTTGTTACAGTTGCACGGCACAATAAGGTGGGAAGATCTCTTCAAGCCACGGTGCGAGCCTTATGAAAGTCAGGCTCATGCTGTATAAAACAATTGAAAAGGTTGTTAATACAGTTTCTGATAGAACAATAATACTATAGAAATTTGTTAAAACAATGGTGGCGTCATCTAGATTTTTGGAAACAATGCTCCCAATGTGTGTCCTATGCAAGTGGAGATATTAATAGGTTAAAGATGTTGGCAATGGTTTATCTTTTGGTTCGTCATGGAGCTATTAATAGGTGAAAGATGCAACGTAAATGATAGGATTCCAATTAATATTGCTTGCTTAATAATAATTTGGTTTAATGATCAAGTAAATCAAAAAGAAAATAATGGCTAACCTCACAAGGGATCACCACCTACATTAAAACACTAAGATTCATGTGGGTATAACACCACAAAAAGCTAATCCCTAATCCCAAGAGTTTAGGGTTATCTTTATAGAGCCAGGAAGAAGTTATGTTGGGTTATTAACATCCCCACTCATTACTAAGTAGGCTATGATCTTCATAGTTGTCACGACGCCAAGGCGCTCGCTTAGGCATCCTCAAGGCGGTCCAAGGCTCCCCTCAATGAAATTCTTGATTTTACATTCCTATAGCATACTTTTATAAATGTTCTTAGATTTGCTAAGATGATGTGCCAAACAATTATTATCATACTTAGTTTTCTCTTCTTTTCTCTTTTCTCTTTTTCCTCTTCCTCCTCTTCTTCTTCTTTTTCTTCTACAGCAAGGCGACTAAAGGGTTGCAAAGGCGCTGCCTAGGCCAGCAAAGTGCTCGCCTTGTTACCCATGGACCAAGGCATTGTTCGCCATGATCCATGGGGAGCGCTTGGATGCCTAAGTGATGCTTGACAACTATGATGATCTTATCTGCCTCATCAATACTTGTGTCTTTTCTTATAACTTGCAACCAATTATTAAGAGGTATACCCTAGATTTCTTCATCTCTCCTAGATCAATCACCTTACTCCTAATTGGGTCTGGCCTATTGTGTTGCTAACAAAATATTGTTAATACCCTCAGGCCAATGTGAGACGACCTCCAGGGAAATTGCCAAAAGCCATTTTCTCTGGAGATGTTGTTAGTTACATGAAATTATCTAGACCCAAAGCCCTTGCAGTTGTGGGAGGCCTTTCTAACCAGCGAGGCAATTCTTCCTCTCGCCCCTAGGTGACCGCAAAATGTTTAGAGCACTCGAAGTTATCAGTACCCACTCAGGAATCCTAGAATAGGAAAATGGAGTCTGATGACACAGGCCTATATTAATATGACCACAAAACGGAAAAGAGGACCCTTTCCAACTTTTTAGATGCTTCAAAATTTTCTCAAACATGGTACCCGGGGAGGGGGGTCGTGTTCATTTTTGTTGGGGGGCTAAGTAGGCAAATGGCAAATGAAGCACCCTACAACCAGGCAAAGAAGGCAACCCAGAAGTCTGGTTGGGGTCCAGATTGAGCGTGGCCAGTCGCTCCTAGAAACATCAACCTTAGGAGTCTCAATACAAGAGTGAGCACATTAAAGTACAAGTTTATGGTTGGACAAGAAGATTGTCGCTAGCAAACTATTGAGTTAAAAGAAGGAAGAGTGTTGATCATCAATTTGTTGAGGGAACAAAACCAGGAAAGATTGTTCAATATCACATGCTAGTAGGTGTATTTTGATTCCAGATAAATTTAAGTCTGTATAGCTAAGATGGATTATTTTTTTCTGTAGTCTTCTGTTGTAATTGGGAGAGGAAGTCTGTGTCTCTCATTTAAAACTAAAACAAAAGGCCATGTGCAATGCAGTATGGGTCTCGTACACGCACATTTACATATGTATGTCCGTAAGAAACTGTTGTGTGCATGCATTTTTTCTTACTAGTGCTTGTGATAACCCCTTTTATAAATTTCAATCCGTATACGCAAATGTCTCCAGGTCAGAAGTATGAAACGTGCCGGAGATATAAGAGATCAGTTGGAGGGTCTGTTGGAGAGGGTTGAAATTGAACTTGTGTCTGGTCCTAATGATCTAGAAGCAATAAAGAAGGCCATAACATCGGGTACTTTTGCAGTTTTATGCTTATAATGACTAGAATCATTAAAAATACTTCTGGCAATTATTTCTAAAGATAATCACACGCTGTTTTCAGCGTTCTTCCCTCATTCTGTGAGGTTTCAGAAAAATGGGTCTTACCGAACTGTTAAGCACCCCAAAACCGTTCCATGTTCACCCTAGTTCAGGGTTAGCACAGGTATTCAATTTGTTATTCTAGTTATTATTGTTACTATTTATCTTTTGTACATTGCTGTCGTCATTATAGTTAAAGTCACGGTTATTGCGGTTATTGTTGACTGTATGAAGAAATATGATAAGTCCGTCCTAATATGAAATAATAATGGGTACAACGTCTTTGCTCTAATCTTATTAGCCATCCCCTTCTCTCCCCTATTTCTCGTCAGGTGCTTCCAAGATGGGTTGGGTACCTCGAGTTGGTTCTTACAACCAAGAAGTACATGAGAGATGCAGTTTACTATTTTTTAACGGTTGGAATGCATTATTTTTTCTTGACTTGGGGCCTCTTTTGTTGTGTAGTTTTAGCTAAAACGGGTGGTTTATTTCAGGTCACTGAACTAAAGCCAGAGTGGCCAGTGGAGATAGCTACTCACTATTATCAGATAACAGATGTTGAAGATTGTATGCCCTTTCTCTCTCTGTCCCTCTCCCTCCCCATAATCCCACGGAACTGTCATCTTGTTTCCTGAGTGAAAAAATTATACACACTCGAGCATGTTTTTATGACAACAGTAGTAAGTCTACTAGGTGGTTGTATGGTGCTAGGATGTTCAATGCATATGGACTTTCACCTTGTCGTGCCCACGCACGCCAAATTTTTTCAAGTGAACACAATCTAGTTGGATCAATAGCTCACACGCCACATTATTTCCGGGTTATGTGCTAAGATCTCATTATTACTTTAGTGCTTTAATTTTGTTTAGTGGATTGTGGGTCGCCGATCTTTTGCTTACCCCGAACTTTATTTTAGTCATTCGAGACGCCTAAATCCGGCTATCTTCTTTCTTATTTAGCACGGTCACTACTGGTATGCATTAGAAGGACGGTCTCTAGAGCAGAGATCTGGGCTTATCGGGTATGCTGATCGGTAGGGCGACATAGGTCCTGTGGGGCCTCGCTTCCTATTTTAGGGCTTACTGTTGAGATCAACAAACATTTCTCACGACTGTTTCTTCTTCCAGATTAGTCTTTTAGGCTACTAAACCAAAAATACGTTCTCGGTGTTTTTTGAACTTCTGCTTTTGCCCGTGTGGGAGAGAAACACCTGCAAATAAGTGTTCCTGAAGCTGTACTCTGTGTTGTATCTGTCATTGCTGCTTTGTTGTTTTGATGGCTCAAGTTGTATAATTTTTTTTCTTGCAGAGGGAGCGAAGAAACTGCCTCGGGGTGAAGGCGGGAGCGCTAAAGGATTGGCAAGTGACTGATACGAACTTTGTGAATAAAAATTAGTGAGACACCGAGCAAGACGAGAAGTGTAAATACAAATTTTGTAAACTTAGTGTTTGTGATGAGAAGAAACCCACTTCCATCTATTTCGAAAAGTCTATTTGTACCATACACCCTTCACACGTTGAAAGGGTGACGGTTGGAGGATTATGCTGATCAAATAATAATATATAATCACAGAAATTTTTTCACTCAATTATTTTCGGTATAAAGAGCGTGCAGGAAATGTGTGTATATATATATATATATATATATAGTGTTTTTCTAAAATATTTTTGGTGTTATATTTTCCGCATTGTTTTTATGAGGTCAACTTTCAGGCAGTGAATGGTGGTCCACATGATCTTTATTCAATTTCCTTTATGTTGTCTTCACCTCACCCTTTTCACTTTTTCTTTTCTTTTCTTAGATCTTCCGCAGGACAATGTTGTAAAGCTACAACACAATGCCCATATATATATAAATGTTATGCATGTTATAGCGATGGATGCATAGCGACGTGAGCTGTACAGTAATTCTTGCTTGGATTCTACTTTCACGTCCCAAAACAAACTGAAAATGATGTAAAGTCCTCATCCTATTGGTAAATACTCAACTTTAAAATTACACAAAATTTGTAGAATTGATAATGACCAGGATCTAAGGTATAAGCTCAAAAGATAATTATTGATGAAAGGATGCTAAAATCTTCGGATTATAAAAGAAGATAAAGATGGATAACCCAACCTATGATTTATAATTAGTGATAAAAGAAGAAACTAGGGAAACTTGTGAAGGTATGGATAACTCCACCTATGATTTAGGTGTTTTTCTTTTACCATTGATGGATCATCTTACAAAGCCAACCGTTATTTCTAGGTGTTAAGTAAATTCAAGTTTAAGTAATGAAACTCATCCTTGATTTGTCATGGATAAATTAATCGTCGGACCTCTCCCTGCTGTCAATTGTTTGAGCGAGGTTAAGGGTTTTAACTTCTTTATAGTTTAGGAGGTGGCGTGTTTATAATTTAAAGAAGTAATGTGGATTCTAGCAAAAATGATTATACTATAGTATTTGAATCAAAACATGAAATCTATATATATATATATATATATATATATAAAATCATGGAATAATGGAGCTCTAGTGACAACACGTAGGACTCATTTTTACCATGTGCCAATATATTATAATTCTAAACCATATTATTCGCTTAAGACCCAAACCAAGTAGCTATTATGGGCTCCAAAGTGAACCAAACTGAGTAACAATTATTCTGTAGAAATAGACTTAAAATAGTGTAGTTATTGTCATGAATCAAACACATTGCAAGGGTCAAAATCCCATTCTTATGATCGGTGTCAGACTCATGATGATGGTTTAAAAATCCTTATAATTACAAAACTGAATGCATGCGTGCTCACCCAATAAAAAAAAGCATGAAATATGATGGTAACAAGTCATGAAAAAGAAATACATGTACATTGTTCCATTAAAGGGACAGGGATGACCTACATACTAAAGTTTTTCATGAGAGAGAGAGGACCACTTTGTTTAAATGTTTTTCATGAACATTCTCATCCTCCACGGTAGGTCTGAGCTTGATTTTCTTACCTTTGTTGACTTCCTCAGCCATTCGTGTAATTTTGTGTTTCTCCTCACCCACTTTTGAAAAGGGTACTTTCAAAGTCCTAATTTTACACATTTTCTTCTGTCAGTAAATAGTTTAAAGATTTACTATTTAGATAAGTGGTTTGGAAAATTCTCAACATTTTCCAAGATCTCAAGCTCCAACTCGTCACATCCCCTTTTCTATCGTCTCTCTCTCTCTCTCTCTCTCTCTCCCCCCCCCCCCCCCCCCCTTTCTCTCTGTCTTTTGTTGAAAACAGGGAAAAAAAAAAAAAAAAAAAAAAAAAGTAAACCAATTTTGAAGCTTTAGCTGTCACAATTTCGAAATGTGTTGATGGTCCCCAATTTTGGTAAATTAAGCAAAGGAAAGTTTTCCTTCTCAAGGGCATTTTCGTCACAAAATTAGGTGCCTTGTGCTTTTCATAGTGGCAATATGCAACTCATCAAATCAATGGAAATTTTTATGTCCCCCATGTGACTAGAGGATTTAGTTTTGCTTTCGTTGAGGATATATTTTCACATTAGACTTTATGCTTTTTTTATTTAATCCATCATAATTTTTGCATCTATGATTAATTTGTTAACGTGGGGCTTAAGATTTTTAAGGTCACCATTCAATGTGTTATACATGTATTTGTTATAAACATCACGCGTGATAAGACTGAAAGTGATTGATTTCGATATGAGCCAATTACAATGCTGGCATCGCTTTTCTTCCCTTGGGAAAAACTTACCGCTTAATAGAGTTTTTATAGAATGAATGCTTTAGAACTTTTTGGGCTCCTATGGAAGTCAACAAGAGTTATATCATTATTTTACGGGGACACTCTCTTATTTGGACTGTCGACCCATCTTTTAGAGCCCACGACTCAATCCCTTAAATGGATCTAACTCAATCCCTTAAAAGGGATGCCACTTTTGGGGCCTTGACTCCTGGTTTTGGCCCATTTCTTTTACTTAATGACTAAGTTTTCAATCATTGATCTTATAGCTCTATTTCGCTGTCCTAGTGACATGTGGCATTCTTTTAGGGATTTTCTCTTGGTCCCTCCTTTATGGAGGAGAATATTCTTGGCATAAGGTGCAAAAAGGATCATACAGACTTTCTCCATTCCTTTCACTATCAAACCATCAAGAGAAAAACTCTGATGATCCCCACCATTTCATGAGACACAAAACTACATAGTTCTGATTTTCTCATGAAGATATATAGGAAATCATATGGATTCAGTTCAAAAACTGAAAAAACAAATCTCCCTTCCAATTCTTCGATTCAGGATCTATGATACTCCTTTTCATGCCCCCCTTTGTCCTGAGATGCCTAAGACATTAGATGTAATAATCATCATCTAATAGGATGTTAAGAATTTAAACCTTCAAATCAAATAATAGACCCCCCCCCCCCCCCCCCCCCCCCCCAAACATACAAGCTACCCATTTTTAAAAGTTGGTTTTGTCTTAAAGATTCGCTTAATAGGAGCAACTCATTTAAAAATTCAAATATAATAGGCAAATCTCATAAAATATGAATCATCTTGAGTTGATTATAATTCACCTAGGAAATAACCCATTAAATAATCCTTTCTCTCTCTTTTTGCACCTTCCTCCTCAACCCATTGAGGATCATGTGCACCATAAACAAAAAGACTAATTTTTTTGGAGATCCAAATCCCCTGCAATAATTTAGATTCTTACAATTATTTTATTCTCCCACTGAAAATATGATATATCCTTAGTTTTTGTTTTTTTTTTAAATCTTTCTTCATTCGTTCCTTTCTCCCCTTCCTAACTCCCTCATGTAGTTCCCTCTAGGCTTTATTTTATTTTATTTTATTTTCCTTTCATCGTCATATTTTTGTTTGTCTGGCTTTGATTTTATGCCGAAGAGAAAAAACTATTTAAAATACATAATTAAAAAATGATTACTCAGATGCAACAAGATCATCGCAAGGGAAAAAAAAAAAATCCCTTCTCAAAAAAGAAAATTATTTATCTCACGTGAAAAAAAATAATGAGGCTCGTCCATAGAGGAATAAGGCTCATTTAGAGAAGAATGAGGTTCAAGATCAAGGTCTTTTGGTGAATATTATGCGAGGGGCAAGGGAAAGAGACGCATTAGGTCTATCTTGTTCTCGTTCATGGACCGAATGAATGATTGATGTTAAAATAATTGCGAAGGTTCTAGATCCGATTTGGAGAGATTATTTTTTATTTTTTGATTAAAAAGCTTCTTTCAACCAAAAGTATGCTCTTGGCAGATCGTCAAAAAAAACTCAGAATAATCTTGAGAAACTTTTAACTTTAAACTAAATATTTTTCTTATCTAAATAATTTATTATATTTTATATTAAGAATATTATAATTATCTTTATAAAAGGGTATTAGTAAAAAACTTTAATAATCCGTAAATCTAATTATTTATATTTTTTGTTTTTCGATTAAGAAAGCCCCTTTCAACAGAAAGTACGCTATTGGCAAATCACCAAAAAACTCAAAATAATCTTGAGAAGCTTTTACTTAAATGTTAATTTAAACTAAATATTTTTCTTATTGTGTAAATAATTTTTTATATTTTATGTTAAGAACATTATAATTTTTTTTATAAAAGGGTATTGGTGGAAAACTTTAACCATCCTTGAATCTAATTGTTTATACTAAACATAATAATGTCACATTCTTGAGAATTCGACTAAGTATACCAAATGAAAGAACGTCGTATCCCGAGTATCATATTTTTAGGTATCACATTTTAAAAAATGTTACGCAGAGTGAGAATGTAAGATTTCGCGAATCAAACGAGATTAGGTATATTTTCTATTACTTTTCGATATAAAAATAAACATTTAGTAAAAAGTACCTTTTGATGCCAAGTCAAAAGGTGCTTACCGATTAAACACATGTAATGTGCGGGTTATTTCCATAAATCTAAAACTAACCATAATTGATTATTGTAATTGTGGACCATCCTCATCATCCTAACGTCCGTCGCCATGATGTTGACGCCAAAGGTTTAAAATAATCAATATAAACTAAAGTTAGAAGGCAGTTCACGCAATTAGGTGCGGGAGGCCTTTTTCAATTTTTTTTATTATATCTATCCAAGAATTCACCCCGAGTTTTAAAGGATGAAAAGGCAAAAAAGAAAAAAAAAAAAAAAAGGACCGGAGAATAAGCACCGAGAAAATTATCTTATTTCAAACCCTATACTATGCCTTTGTCAAAATTTTCTTTTAAAAGACTAATTTTATTTTAATTTTTTTAATCAAAATGAGGTAGTTTAAGCTTTTAGACTAATTATTCGTTTGGTTCACCTAATGAAATGGGGGAATAGAATGGATATTTCATATAAATAAACATTTATGATGAATTAAGTACCTGAGGAATAACTCTTTTTTTCAATGTCCATCGGTAGACTAAGCAAGTAATAGTTATTATACTCTATTAATTCTAAGTATTGAAAATTCAATATATAGTACTACAAAGCCTTTGATTTAGGATGAATATATTCAACATTTCAAAATCTCATTAAAATCAAAATATAAGTATATTTTTGTATGCTTTTTTAATTCATAGGGTTAAAATTGCTCAAAAATTGCTAAATTCTACGGTCTATTATTTTTGTCCCTTCAAAATAACCTTTCTATTCCAAAATAAAGTGATTTTCCCAAGGCCAATTCCAGTTTGGTTTCCTTTTTGGTGGAAAATAAAATTTTATAGGAGCATTTACTTACTAAAAGATAATTTTTAATTATGTAACCCCTAATCTTTTAAAAATAGAGTTGTGAAAAACTTATAATTTTATTGTTAATTAGAGTAAAATTTGATCCAAGTTTTTCCCACCCCAACTAATATCGGATAATCCCTTTGTCACTTCACACAATTGCGTATTAGAAAAAAGAAATATCATCCTTTTTGTGAAAGATTGGTCGTTCTTTTGAAATCATTTAACAAAATAATAAATATTAGATGATATTAAACGACAAGTCTTGAGGTAAAATTTAATATAGGGGGCGAATTTGTGTCTTAAAGTATTCATGTAGGTTCGAGTCATTGAAATATGATAAGATAGTGTTTTGTGAATTCTTGATCTCCCCATGGATGGTCATTATCGATCAAATTATAAAGAGAATTTAACTCGTGTATACAAATCTACCCAGCTTTCTCTGTATTTAAGGCGAGAATCGATGAATGGTCGTCATATGTACATTAAAGTATCATGGTCATTTATTCAAGTTTTAAGGTTACCATGTTATAAGTTATAATGTATTGAATATTTACCAAAAAAAACTAGAATTTTCTAAAAAGTTTTATTCGAAGCAGATATTGTGAAATTAAACAATCCTAACCATTCATTACAAAAAGAGAAAAAAGAAACTAGAGATGAAGGAAATAAATGGCTAAGATTAATTAAATTCACAAATTCATGACTTTTTTAAATTCAGATTATCCATATCCTTTTTGTTATAAATGACTAGAATTGTCTAATTATACTTATTCATTTATAGATTCAGAGAATCTATATTCAAACTCCACATCCTTTGTATATATCTTGTACCCATAAATATATCGTGAACTAGCAATAAAAATTATAAGAAAAGAGAGTAGGCGTTTATGCGCTTGCAATTTGCGTACGTCTACCCTAAAAAAATACTTTTACTTAAATCTTTTGCTACTTAAATAAAATTATTTAAGAAAATGGTGTCATTTTAAGTGTGGATACAACCAAATTATAAATATTCGAGTGCATATTCTCTCTTCTTCCTTTTTTTTTTTTTTTGAAATATTATTTGGATACATAGAATTATTGGACCTTGAGCAAAATGAGAAGTGATGGGACAAGCGGTGGTGGCCTATGGACTACTTTTATAAGCCGTTTGTAGTGTGGTCGGTCGATACGCGGATCTTCAAGGGCGGTGGAGGCTGCACCCTTAAACAAATTATATATGATTATATTTAGAGTTTAGTACTTGTCGAAGGTCACATTTATTTTCACAAAATGCAAAAACAAATTTATGGGGTTCATATAGATTTCATTTTGTGAAATTCAATCGTACTGATTTATCGAGCAAGGAAAAGTATAAAGATCAACTTATTTTCATATAATTCAATTATGTATAAACTTCTCATCTATAGATAGAAGCATTCAAAATAATTATAATGTTTTAGGTGTGTTAGTATCTTTTTATATATATTATATTTTAATACATACTAAAAATATATGAAAATTTATATATCCCTTCTTTCTAAGTATGCTTATTTAATCTGTGCCATTGAAATTTTAAGAATAGACCTTCGATGAGCTTCACAACGTTCATTCACATTTTTTTTTTAGAGTGATTGTGACACCTAATGAACATTATCCTCCAATATTTATTTCTTTAAACAGTCTTACTAATCTGAATTTATTAAGACCCGAAGATCGTGGCAAATCTTCATCGAATGGTCCCAAGTTGTCTTAATTTAATCCCTAATCTCCACCGCCCAACGCACTAAATAGTTGTTTATTAGCCAAAACATATATGTTGTCCATTTTGGGGACAACTTCTAGCTTTGTTTCTCTTCCACAAGTTATTTTTCAATTTTGTAAAATTATGAGTTATAATTTTCATGAACTTGAATTTTTGATTGCGTAGAAGTAAAGTTTGTAAGCTCAACTTGCGACCCCTCAACTCATTCAGTCCGCTTATAAAATAACTAAACTCATGACCCTTGTTGACCTAAATGTATAATCCGTCCAACTTCTGACTCTTCAACTCATCAAATCCGCTCATAAAATAATTTTACTCAATTTTATCATAATTTTTTTTTACCCGATTATAACATACGTGTTTTGACCAATAATCCGTTTTGACCTACCAGTAACGCATCCGACCATCCGAGTGACATTTTTAGGCATGATTTTTACATTTTAGAATGTCTGTAGGAATTCAAATTTCAAAGAATTAAAGTAAAAAAATCTTCCCCTTACCGAATTAACTCATGAAATTGCAACCAGTGTTGGATAATCATTATGGGTCAAGGGGTGACTTCATCAAATTTTCCTGTAAAAACAAGCTATCGAGCCATGACTAAGAGTCTATTGAATTAGGGTCTTAAACTCCACTCCTTTCCCTCTTTTATTAAATTATAGACGGATTTTTTAATTGTATGATGTTTTGTTAATCATATCATCTATATTATATTAAATTCTTTCTAAAATTGAACCCAATTTTTTCATCCAAATTTTATGAATAAGGCAGTAGTAATAATATGGTAAAGTGAATTTGTGGTACTAATTATACCAAGCTAGGTGTGACTATGATTCTCACTAACATCAACTTGAGTGTTCTACTTCTTTTTTTTCATTTTTTTTCTAAAAGAAAAAAAAATCCATCATGTCCAATCTTCCTTAAATTTGGCCGCATTAATTTTGTTTTTTACTCAAAATAATATCATTTTAAACGATGAAAGAATTTTGAAGCTAGCGTGCATGTGCACTATAAAAGAATTTCATATCCTCCCCTTCTTCCTTTTTGGAAAGAGAGGATGGGTAGAAGTTGAAAGAGTTAAACGATCCACATATTTTTCACAACCACTTTTATTTTTTTATATTTAAACGTATATAATAAAATACTTTCAAACTCCATATGTGAATTATTTATTCTTTATCGAGGATGACACCAACGTCTGATATTGGATGCGGCCATAGGATAGAATGGTGGTGCAGCTTCTGAAAGAGTAATCCTAGAGTAGTTATTACATTTAATTCGTAAAATAAAATAAAATATTTATTTTATGAAAATATAACATGTAAGATGTAATACTTTTATGAACTATAAATGAAATGACTACTTTCATCAACCATGAAGGGGCATAGACAAGAAATACTATCACTAATTGTTAAGGATGTAATAGTTATTCTTTGTTTATTCTCCCTTATGGTATATATGAGAGTAGTCATTTCACTAATACTCCATAAAAATATTACACCCTACATGTTATATTTTCATGGATTAGATTTTTCATTTCATTTCGTAAATCAAACTTAACGTAATTGCTATTATTATTATTATTATTATTATTATTGTTACTACTACTTTTAGAATAAATTAATTACTTTCAAACATTAAAGTTTAATTTTTTTTCTTCATTTTTTTATGACACCAGCTTCAGCCTTGAATACCCAAATATATATATATATATATATATATTTTGAACTCAAGAAGTTTGAACTCTAAAACTATATTTTTTTACTAAAAAATTAAAATAAATATATTATTTTTAAACTAAACAGCATAATTTTAGAATCCTATCTCAAATCTGTACGTCGGTTCGAACTTAAGAACTCTAATCTCAACAAATAATAACATTATTTGGATTCAAAAATAGGCATAAAGCCCTAAAGCGTCAAAAAGGGCAAAAGGGAGGGCCTACCATGATCGACTTTCCTCCTTTGGCCCTTACCCACCAAGAGGGTACCCCTCTTATACGACAAGACCCCCCACCCTTCTCTCACCCTCTTCTCTTCTTCTCTTTTCTTCCTCACCCCACTTCTAGGGTTTCCCCAATATCAGAGTTCCACACACACACACAGGTACACCAAAGAGAGAGAAGATGGGATTACAGAGCAATATTGCAGACATCTCTTCCGATTCCATCCCTCTTATCCTGCTCTCCCTCATCGCCACCTGCGTAAGTTATCTCCACTCCCTCCTCGAAACCATGGGCCTCCTCCGAGTCGACTCGGACGAGTTCGTCCCCCCGGCGGAGGGGCCCCGTCCCCTGGGATCGGGCCTCACCGGACTGATCCTCCTCGCGGATCAGCTCAATCTCAACACCGCCCTCTCCTTCCGGCACGGCGGCGGCGGCAGCGCGTCGGACTGCGTGGTGTGCCTGTGCGGGATGGAGGAGGGGGACCAGGTCCGGAAGCTGACGTGTCGCCACGTGTTCCATAAGGAGTGCTTCGACGGCTGGCTCGATCGCCGGAACTTCACCTGTCCCCTCTGCCGCTCCCCGCTCGTCTCCGAGCGGCGCTTGGCCGAAACCGAGCGGCGCGTGGGCGGAGACGTCGTCACCTGGTTCGGTATTCGCTGAATCGCGGCCGTCCGTTCATACCGTGTGGCCTAGGGAACCCGGATCTTATGACGTGTCATGATCGCGACGGTCGTGATGACGAAGAACCGACTCGGGGGATATTTATTGGTTAAAATAAAAATGAGAAAATAAAAATCTGTTTACCTTCCATCGGAGGTGGGTTGCTTAAATCTTTTTTTTTTTTTTACAGTTTTTGTATTTTCTTTTCCTTTTTTTGAGAACAGTTGGGAGTTCTTTCTTCTTTTTGTGTTAATGAGGAATAATTTCTCTTGTTATTATTGCTTCTATCCACCTTTTTAGAATAATCTGTTTCTGTAGCAATAGGTTATATAAATTAACATAATTTTACATGTTGCTCCCAAGAATTGATTTCATGGTAAGATATTTAGATTATTTAAAAATAAGTTTATGTATTACTTTCATAAAATTAGCTGTATAATTAGATGTTGTATCGATTTAAAGATGAGTTAAATTTAATTTTTAATTATTTATAATTTTATAATATTCATCAAGTCGTGTCAGTTTTTTTTAATTCGAGTGATACAAGAGTTTAAATTAACCGGAAAAAAAAAAAAAACAACCATGATTCTACTTGTTACAGGTTTCAATATGTCAAGACATGAACATTCCTTGTGTAACTCCAGTGCTTGTCCATCTCAAGCATAGCTATCATACTCGAACAGACCCAACGGGTCAATCCGGTTGCCTATTATTCGGGACCCGAAATCATCGGTTCAGGCCTTATGTTAACCCGAGAAGTACGTTAACCCGATGAAAAACCCATGGGCCAAACGCCGACCCTCGTAACCCGGGGAGAATCGGTCAGGACCCGGTTAAGAAATATATTAAAAAGAAAAAGAAAAAAGAACCACAGTCGGAAAGGGTGAGGATTCCATGGTGAATGGAGGTGATGTTGGCGGTGATGAATTTCCAAGGACGATAGAGTCGGCTTAATGGATCAGATCGCGACACCGGAGATCCTCCCCCTTGTCCCTCTACAGAGCGCATTTCTGAAATAGAATGAATCTCAAAGGGGTTCGGCTGTATCCTCCATCGCCGCCGCCGCCGTCACTTGATTGAAGAGAAGAAAAATTAGTACAGACGAAGACGAAGAGAGAGAGAGAGAGAGAGAGAGAGAGAGAGAGAGGGCTTGAACTTGCAAAGGATAAAAAAGAACAGAGAAAAAGAAGAGGGCTCTAGATCCTGGGGAGAGATGAATGTGGGCCGTCCTTATCATGAAGGCCCAAACAAAAATATCAACAAGAAATAATATATATTTGCATTTCATTGTTGGTCAATTTATTTGGGAACTCCGGAGTATTCCTTCACATTTAAATAAAATATCAGTAACATATATATCTACCATTTGTGTGCGGTAATCCTCAGGTCTACCACCGTTTATCAACAACTAACTTATAGACGGCCCAGGTGGATATTGAATTGGATTAATATTTACGTAAACTTTCAACGTCATTAATGTTGGATACTACATAAATATTAGGAACATATACTAGACAATTTCATCATTATACAAATGGCATGGAGAATATGTAGGCAAAACTCCCAAATCAAGCGTCACAGGACACCTAAATACAAGACTTACTCTATATAAGCTGCATTCAAGGGATAATAGTAAGCAAACTTGGTCAATGAGAGATTCGAGGGTGACACCGTTGGATTGAACAAACATGATTCGCGAGTTCTCTCCCACATAACCAAGAGACTAATGTGAATTGTCAACCATTTCTCCTCCTCAGTAACAAATCATGGGAACCATTGATGAATCCATCAGGGCTTTGAAGAATTTTGAGATATTGATTCTTCTCACCTCACACACACACAAATGGCACACACAAAATGTATGGTGAATATAAAGGAGTTAGGAAATAAAATCTAGGGCACCAAACTCTATTATCAGCCTAAAATCGCGGATACCGTCTACGTTTTTCTCTGCGGATGCCGCCACGCGTCGCCATAATGCAGGTGGGTTATAAAGTGAAAACGCGGATGGTGTTCGCGTTTTCATTGAGGACACGACATGTGTCCTCATTCTGCAACCGCAAAATTAAAAAGAAAAGAAAAACATGGATGCCGTCCGTGATTTTAATAGAGGAACGACACGTATCTAGTTTTTGTTGCAGAGAATTTCAAAAAAGAAAAAAGAAAAATGCGGACAGCGATTTTAATGGGGGAACGACACGTGTCCAATTTCCACCGAGGAGAAATTTAAGAAAAAAAAAAAAGAAAAACGTGGATGCCATTCACGATTTAATGGAGGAACGACACGTGTCCAGTTTCTGCCTCGGGGAAATTCAAAAAAAAAGAAAAAGAAAAACATGGACGCTATTCGCGATTTTAATGGGGGAACGACATGTGTTCAATTTTTGCCACGGGAAAATTTGAAGAAAAAAGAAAAACATGGACGCCGTCCGCAATTTTAATGGGGGATCGACATGTGTCTCCACTTAATCATTATAGAAATTCAAAAAAAAAAAAGAAAGAAAACGCGGACGACAACCGTGTTTTCATTTTTCCTAACCTTGACACACCAATCATCGTTTGTCAGATTGGAGGAGAGAGAAAAGGCGGTTGCCGATCGCGTTTTTTAAAAAGTAGGGTAGATAAAGAATACCCTGAAAAGGTAAGGTATGTTGGGAAATTGATTTTTTTTTTTAATTTGGTATGCTTTTGAAAATAAATTAGGTTCACATTATATTTTTTTTATTATTATTAATAGAGGCAAGCTCGAGTACTTTAAAATGTTTTTTACTCTATAAATTATATTTTAAATAGTTATTTTGATCATTTTATTGAAATCTTTTTGAATGTTCAATTCCCAAACACTTTAATTATAATTTATAAAATTATGGCCTAATTTTAAATTTTAGAAATTATATTATGATTATAGTTGTCATGTACTCAAACACATAGGGTTTTTTTTTTTTTTTTGTAATTTTATTGTAAATTTTTTTTTGTAACAGCATTAAGTGTTCATTTACTAACAATCCTAGTAACTTAATGAAAAATGGGAGCTGAGGCCAAAGTTCAAAAATAAATAAATAAATACGTATAGAAAGCAAAATCCCATTGGAGTAGCACCAAAACCGGGGAAAAAAACCCCAAATAATATAATTAAAAAAATTCTCAAGTGCATCGGTCAGATATTTTTCGAAATAAGTTTCAGTCTCGCAATTAACACTAGAGGTCCAGACATTATACTTGTATAATTTTTTTAATAATAAAGGAAAACAGTGTAAGATCATAGTTATCAAATCCAATCGAGGCATCAACCTAAGGAGGTTGTCACTGATCAAACCAAAAAGAAGATTAGGTAACAAAAGAAAGATTAGGTGACTTGAGGTTGTGTCACTGCTCATTGATTTATCGGAAAATAACTCCAACTCATATGTGCTCTAAACACGAACAAGATGCTGGAAGTCCCGTACCATTGTGAATCAAATGAATTGAAAAAATCAATGAGCATTAGTTCGAATAGTATCACACTAACACTCCCATGATGCAAACAGATCCTACAGGAGCAAGGACAGCTAAGTGGTCATCTTCTGAGGACCTATAACCATCATCTCCTCCCCATTTGTGCTGCCTCCAGAGAGTCCCGGACGCTGTTCCCCGACATTTGCATGCCGTGATGAGCCTGCATATATCCACTCTCAAGCTCCGATGACAGTGCTGTCTGGGAATTTGCACTGGAGGCTGCATTTTCTCTTTCTCGAACCTCTGCTAATGTGCGGAAGTATGCATGAGGTCCCCAGCCTGCATGAATGCGGTGAAAGCATAAGATGCTGCGGGATGAAAATCCTGATCTATGTGCAGTTTGTGAAACTGACTGTGGAGTGCACGCAGGTGAAATAGCTCACAAGTCAATGGAAGACGTTTTGCGGGTTTTCTTGTGCATTTTGGTTATTTTGATCATTTGGGCATTTTTCGGGGTACTCGGGCGTGATGGGATTTGTTTCATATTTTATTTTCTGCAGGGGTTTTCAGCATCTTGAGCGTCTTGGACATTTTGGGGATCTAGAAGAGGAAGTCTCACTTCCTCGAATCTAATACGAGGTCAAGGAAAAATGGAATGTAGAAACAGCAAAGACAACTAAGGTAGGCTTCACTCGCACAAATGATGTGAAATTGGTGGATCCAAATACGAGGTCAAGGAAAAATGGAATGTAGAAACGGCAAAGACAACTAAGGTAGGCTTCACTCGCACAAATGATGTGAAATTGGTGGATCCAAATGGGCGTATCATGTCTCAGTTGCCCTAAAATAGCCTTCTTAGATTTATGATTAGGCGGAAGGAAAAGAAATGACGAAAGAGGAAAAAGAGAACACAAAGACAACTAAGTTACACGCGAAAGGAGATAAACTGTGGTGGTCACAGTTTTTGCATGTCGGGCACACGCCAATGATGTCTTCATGTCCAACATGGATTCGTATAGATAGACATAAATCAAAAGGATAAACAGGCGATAAAGCATTGACACAACCTCTCTGCACTTCTATTTCTTCTTGATTATTTCAAGGGATTTAAGAAGTTCGCTGTAATTCTGCTGTAACATTAATTAAAATAAAACATCGTGCAAAAAACACAAGGTAAGGAAGAGGAAGAGGTACCATCTGCATCATATGGAGGAGGGAAGAACTGCAGGTAACAAAATGAAGAAACTATCAATCCTGCCCACAGCAGTTAGAAAAGATAACCCATTATAAGAAATTCGCCCCCAAAGAAAAGAGGGAACAAAATTCAGATATAAGGTATATAATGCACGATGATTGGTGGGAGAAGTAGAGACCTATAAGACCTCCAGTGAATACATCTTGCCAGTGATGCCAATAATCATCAACTCGAGAGATTCCAACTAGAGCTGCAACAAGTAAGGGAAGAAATATAATACATAGCTTTGCAACATGTCCCCTGCGATCAAATGCTCTTATTTTCCCAGACAAGTACCATGAGAGAAAACCAAGACCAGCAAAAGACCCTGCATATGGAAAACCAATTCATGTAAGCTTATAGTTTTATTGTTTGATCCGTAAAATATGAATACACAACAAAATGCTTCCTTCAAGCATACATGTGCATGGAAAATTATGCATCAATACAGCAGAAGTTATTGAGAAGATAAAAAGTTACAGGCAAAGAATAAGTGCAAAAGGTACTCCATAAACAAATAACTGAGGACAGGAACTCCAGAGACGATATTTAAGTGGTATGAACTCATTGGAATAATAATCCACGAAGCGAGAAAAGGAGCATAAAGGAAGATGGCATCAAAGTAATAACAGAAACCACATGATCCACATCTATAGTACTGTTGAATTAATTCTACTGCTTACAAGAGGTATGTCCACTTGGAAAGCTTTTATGTCCTTCCTTTATGACACTCTTCTCCCCAGTGCAACGAACATCCTTAGTCACGCTGTCAAACACCTAGAAAATACCATGAACCAATAATATATGTTGGCTCACAAAAGGAATAAGCAAGAACTAGACAATATAGAACTGAAGCTTGCAAACAAGAAAGGTTAAAAGTAGTGTCTTTGAAGGAATAGATGACCAACCCCTGTCCCATTAGGGAAGCAGCGCCAAAAGAAATCTGGGCGAGGTCGACCAACGGCATCTTTGATTGCATCAGTTATAACACCAGTTATTAGTACAGAAAATAGGAGGCCTGCACATGCAAACAAAATCCATATCCATACACGTTTGAATCAATTACCCGCACCCTGATACCAGGAGAACAAAATGCATCTGTGCTGCCAAGAGCTAGATTCTTCATTTATTTGTCTTTTTTTTTTTTTTCCCATTTTTTTTCCCCATGCACCGGGGGGCTGGGGGTGTGGTGTTATGTTTCAGCTTATCAGCTTGCAAAAGCTCTAGGCATTTAGTACATTTTCAGAATACTCAAAACAGCTTTTCTGAAAGCCCATATATGCCTGTGCAAGCTGAGAAAACAGCTTTTTGAATAACCTACAATTTAGAGCTTATTTGAAAAATATGTTTGTGCTTTCCAAAAGCCAAAAGCAACTTATCATAAGCTCCCCCAAACTGGCCCTAAATTTCAAAGGAAAGAGAAGCTACCCAGTATGGCATGATGCAAGTCATAAACATCCCTCCTAAAAAAGTAGTAGACAAGCATGACTGCAAAAGGCAACAATATTGCGAGTATCTGCCACAAGAAATGAAGTAAAAACAATTACAATTTTAGCATTTCTCATAGAAGTAAGTTGCATTTAATTTCCAAAGACAATAAGTTTTGGCTGTTCTAATATTTCTTAAATTCAAAACATACAGGAACAGCCCAAAAGGGAATGGTATTGCCCTTCAGTGGGTACATCAGATCTGTCATCATGCCTTCTCCAACAAACCGGTGGAATGGCTCTATTGCATTTAAAGCACCATCTACCGCAACAAGAAGAAAAAGAATTATCCAGTCATGCATATGCAGCCTTGCTACTCTGACTCCATGGGATCTTATTGTGTGGACACCCAACTGAATCTCTGGCATTATAACTAACTACAACACAATGGAAAAGGTAAGCTGGTGCATATTTGTTTCAAAAAATTATTGGAAAAGAAATTCTAAACCAATATGAATGACAGTAAGACATAGAGCTTGTCAATGGTCCAGCCCAACACCGATCGGTGATGGGAGTAGCAGCTCAACAAGGTACTTCAACCACCATAATCCCTAATCCTAACCCGACGTGGGACACTCAACACTTCCCATCACCTGCATGCCCAACTTGGACTATTCTCGTGCACAACATATTAGGGGCACAAATAAATCGCACGTCGGCCAAACACAACCCAGCCCACTCTTGGACCAAACACAACTTGGGCCATTGTCAAGGTTCCCGCCCCAAAACCAATTGACGAGTAGAGTGCTTCCAGCACTGCAATACCTAGTCCCCTTAAATAAGGAAAAGAAAAAAAAACCCAAAATAAATCACCCCTTCCGTTCAACAAGAATCCACAAAAAGAGTAGCGACAATAGTTTATTACACCAAATACCATACACTCATCTATTATCAATAACTATAGAAACTACAGTACTAAGTAAAAATTAGGGCACCATAAATATATTTGAAAAGATCTAAAGGAAAAAACAAAGAAAAAAGAAAGAAAGAACGGGTGGAAGAACTGCCACAACGTTTCTCCCATTACCTCTGAATTATACGACCACTCCGCCCATATTGGACACCCTTCCAAACATCATCATCCCCCCCCCCCCCCCCCCACTTCTTAAAATAACCAGAAGACAAAGAACAAGAGCATCAAGCTTTGAGACCCAAAATTCGTTCTTCCGCAGTTATAGTGTAAACGTTGAAACAATTCACAACGAATTACAACGCAAACCGTAAATTCACATTCATAAACATACAAAGATGAACACGCTTTACGGGTGACTCACCTGAAAGGAATGAAAGATGAGGGGCGACTCAGATTTTCAAGAGATTCAGCAATTATATGAAAGAAAAGAGACGCGGAGACTGAGGAAAGAAGACAAGGGGCTCCCTCAATGCGGCCAGAAAGAGCTGAAGAGAGAAATCGCGGAATTCGGAGCAGACGATGGTGGAATAGAATCTCCCCGAATCCGGAAGGAAACAGAGCCCAACGCGTTGGTGGCACAGAGTTCAGATGAGGGGTTCGACTCAGCGGTCAACAGAGGTGACGGCGACGAAAATTATATAATATTTACATAAATAATCTCAGCTTAATTAAATGGGATTAAACCTATCTTAATTAAATGATGGGGAAAATATTTATAATACCAATGGTTTCAGTTACGGAAATTATTGAATAAGCCGCTTTCACTTAAATCCATCCAAATTGATTATGAAAAATTATTAAAAAATTAATAAAATTAAAAAAAAAAGAAAAATTTTAATTATTTAATTTAAAAAGATCTTTTGTAAGTAAAATAAAAAACTTCTCTCCTAGTAAAAAAATTGAAAAATATTTTTTTATCTTTTTCAATTACAATAATTTATTCTTTTCTCATTGTTTACTTAATTTCTACATTTTATTTTATTTTACTAATAATTTGTTGTCATCCGTTTGCATGAAATTGGATGGCATGAACCAAAGCACAAGGAATGTGACGGAAAAAATTAAAATCACTGGGATCTCTTCAATAATCACCCAAATTATGAAGAATATTTTAGATATTTTCTCCTAATGACATATCTAAGTTTTAAAAGGGCCAAAGCTAGTCTACTAGTTTCAAAAAGTGTTAAACCTATCTGTCTGGTCCCCAACATGGCAATGCGAATGTACCAAGTCCAGAAGCCATATTTATCATTAATAAATTCTGAGTTTAGTTTAAGAAAGTAGTTAATTATCCATAAATGCAACTCAAAACCATGTTACTTGAATTAAAAATATTTAATAAAATAATATTATTTTAAAATGCACTTTTGTGTAACTAGATATAATAACACTCTACACCGATGGGATCAAAATTCTCGTAAACCGCCACCTAATCAGGGAGGAGAAGAACTTCTCACATCAAGAAGTTACGAGCCATCGACTATGGGCCCACTAAAAAGGATCGTAGAACTGCCCTGATTTATACCAGCCTCCGCATCACTTTATAATGAGTTTTTTTTTTTCTAAATCATGAAAACTCTAATGAAAAGTGCTTGTGTAAAAAATGAGGTTGTTTGAGGCTCATTCTGTGGGTTGAATAATTTTTTTTTTTTTTTAAAAAAAAGAGGGTAGACAAGTTTTCATACAATTTTTTTATACTAATCTCAAAGGCTAATTAATTTTAGGCACCATTTCTTTTTAATTTCTAATGATGAGTTTGTTATCTGCTTTCCAAGTTCAATATTAAATTTTATAAGCGAAAAAAAAGTTCAATGTTCAGCATAAAACATGATGTGTATACTTTATGGTTTAAACTTCAAACTAAATTTACTATTTCTGAAAAAATATATCTCCAATAAATCCGACCACTCACATGAAAAGACGAATCCCACGTACACATGTGAGTCCCACTTATCATTATTCGGGATTACTTTTTTTTTTGAAATTAATAAACTTATCCTTTAAGTAATGTTGAAATAAATAAATATATCATAAAAATTCTTCTGAGAGATGAAACTAGGGAAGGTGGTATTGGTTTCAACTAATCACACGTTTTCTCCTGACTTGAAGCCAAAAAAACAAGGGTTCACGTTCTCTCAAGCATAAATCATGAAAATATTACTTTTTTTTTTTACATATTATTTTTTATCTATTACTTTCCAATTAAGAATACTCCCTTGCTTGTGTTATTTTTTAGCATAGGTCCTTAACCAAGTACTGTACACATATTAACGGATTTAGTTCCCATTCAATGCACATTTCACCCACTGCCTTCAAATACTGTACACATATTAACGGATTTGGCTCCCTCAACACACTTTCTGCCCGCTGCCTTTCAATGCACTTATTTTCTAAGTTTTTTAGATTTTTTTTAACAATTTTAACTGTATAAATTTAAATAACATTAAAAAATATAAACACTTTTCCCCTAATTTTATTTTTCGATTATAATTCCCAAAGTATATCAATGTCAAGAACTCACATTAAGTACTAAAAACCTGTTTCTTTTTCCTGTAAAAGAGATTGCTTAAGGGGAAGGGGAAGGCGCATTTTCACGGTGTATGAGCGCTGCGCACTCATTCCAAACTTTGACGCTCCTCTCTTTGGCCTCACTCCCTTTCTCCGCGAGCTCAGGAATGTCCGAGATCGCTCCCACCAGCCTCCCGTGGCACTCCTTCCCCATCGCCACCAGCTCGCCGCAGCACTCACCGCTGACTGTCTTGCTCCCCGCCGCTCCCGCCACCTTGAAGACCGCGTCGTAGACCGCCTCGCTGCACTCCGCGCTCATCTCCTTCGCGCACTGCTCCAAGAACTCGTGGTTTGGCGGTATTGGCTCCGGCAAACCATTCACGGCCTTGACTGGGTCAGGCTCACCGGGCGCCTGGGCTGGGACTAGAGACACGGCGGCGCGAGCTGCGATGAAGGCGGCACACGCGAAGAAGAAGAAGGGAAGCGTGGAAGAGCTTGACATGGTTTTTCCGGGCGTTCTTCTCTTGCTTCGAACGGTGGAGAACTGATGCATTTATAGGTTTATTTATTACATTGGCTTATAAACGTTACATTCTCTTTCAGTTTAATTCGACTTGAATTCATCTTTATTAGAATTAAATAGTGGAATTTGGAGTAGCGACTTTAAACTGAGAAGCAACCGTTTTGACCCTTTCTTTAACCAAATAATTTGAGGCTTCACTTACCTTACGTACATTCAATTCAACTTCGATTCAAGTGGTTAGTGAGGGGCGCTTTAGCTCAGAGGCAACCGACAAAAACATTGGTATCCCCTGCATCACTGAAGCCAAAACGACAATCGAAACGGAAAAGGGGGAAAAAGAGAACTTGTTTAATGAAAATCCATGAATTTGCAAGAATGCTCTTGCATAGTCGTTTAAGTTGCTGTTCATATACAGGCAAAATGCCCATGAAGCAGCTTATTCCACATGAACCAGAGATTTACATACAATAGTGTTAATACACCCACTGCTTCAAGGGAATCAGGGAAGGGTCAGCAGCTGTCGAAACAACACAACCCAAAATGGCCTCCATTTTAACAATCCTGTGAGTCCCAACAGAACACAAGCCCTAGCACTTTAAACAAAAAAATCAGTCAAAAAAGAGAACTGTCTCAAATGGGGAAAATGCAGCCACAAGATGTACATTTTTCTACCTGAGCCCCAAAATCCGAAAAGTCTAAGTAGCAAGGATATATCTAAACGAGGACAGATGCTAACTCAACTTGGTCCATTTAGAATAAACTGACTATATATAGTGATTCTTTTCTATTTAGATAACTTTTGACTAATTCTTACTGATGCAATAAAAGCAGAATCAAGTCCATTCTTACGAAATAGTTAGTTACTATCCCATATGGTTCACTTTAGAACTTGAAAAAGCAAGGCAAAAAAATAAAAAACTCATTCTACCCATGGCGCACAATCATAGCTGTTCCTATGAAATAACTATTCTATTCACACTATTCCATTCCCCAAACCAAACAAGCCGTAAACGACATATTCACATTTTAATGTCAAACTTGGCCATAAATGCAGAACTTACCGTAACCAGGAGCTCAGCAGGAGAGCATCATAGGTCCACACCTTCGTCAAGGCCTTTGGAACTGATCATAACATTAGAATCAATTTGCTTATCGAACTTCTTTTTCCTTCTTCCTTCAAACTCGGCGAAACCTTCCATCTATTGGGAGAGCCCCGTGAATTTTGAAAACAATATTAAAATTTTTCTCTTTCTAACAAGCTGAAAATTTTAAAGATGCATAGAGGAACCATGACTTGCCTGTTGAAATTGATCCATTGAAATAGGGTTGCGATGCAGGGAAATATTCTGCAGAGCTTTGCAATCCTTCAATAGGTTAGAAGGTATCTGTCCAGCAAGATGTTCTAGGATATTAGACCTATAGCATAAACGTGTCCGGATTCACTTTTGTGAGAAACAAAGGACATACAAAACAAACACATCATATAATAAATGATAGTTCATGTCAACTTGTGCTATAAATCCAGCAAAAGGTATAGTATCATACAGAAGTAGGGAGCACCTGTTTCACTTTATTACTGTCTAAGCAAAGTGACTTTAGGTGAATGAGATTGCAAACTGATGATGGAAGATCTTCAATAGAATTATCTGAAAAGCAACCAGAATTATGAATGCTTGAAAGCACAAATGCAAGGAAATAAATAAATAAAAGGGCCAGAGCTGCACCCTGCTCTGCCCCCAAAATGGAAATTGTATACTTTGAACATCCAGAGGTGACACTGACCATCGAAAGAACTCTAAAATGTTATAAAGGAAAAAAAAAAAAAAAAAAGAGAGGTCATGATTTATATATGGAAATTGGAGAGTAAATGTTGACATCTTACCAACCAAGTCATGGATGATTTATCACTAAGAAATTTACTAATAACTATTAGAATTAAATGGTTTTGCATGTACATAAGCTGTTCATTGAGCAATCCACAAATATTCTTCAAAAATTATAGTAAATAGAAAAAAAGAAAAAGAAAAAAAGAAGCTGCAACAGTAAACATGATCTTGATGTCTGAACTCCCTTGAAGCTTTATAGCCAGAACCAGCTATCAAATAGAATTATGGGCATTTTTATTGTAATAAACATGGAAAGCAGATCTGGAGATACCATTTGCTTGCAATTCTTCCAAGGAGAAGCAACTCCCAATTGACTCAGGAAGACCATTTAACTTGTTCTTGGACACATTTAACAGCAACAACTGCATAACCAAACAATCCAGATTAGACTAAAGAGAAGATAACAACAAAGACTAAACAATTCCGAGCATGGAGATGCGCATGAAGACAGAGAGGGAGAGAAGGGGAAAACCACCTTCAACTCCCTGACATTCTCCTAGGTAAAAGATTTAAAACAAAACAAGACATGATCATAAAAAATTCATGACTAATTGAGTTAGCTCAAAGATAATTTACTTGGTCAAGCCCAAGTCCCTCACGATATTAACAATACTTAAGCATGGCCTATATGCCGATATATTGTGTTTCCAACAGCAACCACTGACGATCACTCAAATATAATTCATCAGAAGATTTAGTCACTCAAATAGAATCCCTAAGTACCTCACAGATGTCAATATATTGTGCTTTAAACTGCAATTTTTGAAGAGCACTTCAATAGAATTCAGAACCAGATTTAATCACTCACATTGCGCAAGCTCCCTATTGTCTCTGGCAAGTTGGTTAACGTATTTCCTGAGATGGATAAACGCTCAAGCCTCACCAGCTGGCCCACTAGACACAAGGAAATTTATATCTGGTTAAAGACAAGTGGAGTGATCTTGTGCGAGAAATAATAACCCTATTAATGTGAAATGCAAAACATAAATTTAGAAGTACACTAGGCTAAACATGAAATTCTCTTACTTATTAGAGAAGAATATTACATTCATCAGGTAAGGTAGTAAGGCGATTCCCATCAAGAATTGCAACTTTCAAGGACTGAAGTTTCCCCAAGTTTGTTGGGAGGTGTTCTATAAGGTTATTTGCTAAGACCTGAAAAAAAAAAAAAAAAGAATCACACTGTCAGGAAAGTTTTAGTATCGCAATAAGCTGGATTGAAGCACCATCTAGTGAAACAAACATTGAAGTACTGCAGAATGTATTTAGGTATATGCACAAAATAATGTAAGATATTCCACAAGAAATAAATAATCTAAAGAGAACAAGAAGACATGCTTTCCATTCATTGTAGTAACTGCTAGAAAATGCAGTGCTGTATACATGCAGATATCAGTCAACCCACTTAAAACAACAAGCTTTGAAATGATAATTCTTCTTGAAAGTAAATAAATTCAAGGCAAGCATAAATGGAAGTCTAGAAATAAAACATAACATTCAGATTCACTTAAAAACATCTTTGTTCAACATAGTGGAAATTCAGGTTTTATTGATCATCTCACATTGGAGAGCTCCAAAACTCAGCATCCAGTCAGAAAAAACAAATCCAATCTTAATGAGGTGGAAAAGAAAAATAAAACAAAGAAGGAAATTTGAATTTATAATTAAAAATATATCGAACAGTTTTATAATTTTAGGGTATCACGTATACTTTAAATGTCAGTATATAAAGATATATAAGATTACATTTATTTGATCAATATTACTAATGCTAAATTTCTACAACATATTAAGACAGTTACTACACAGCATTAGTAAACTCTTGCCACCAGAATCGTTTTCTTACCCTTTGTCCCTGTCATTACAAGTTACAATTGGCTTTTACTTATTGGACTATCCACGCTCAAAGCATTAACAACTCAAAGCCATGACTAGATACGCATGAGATAAATTGTACTTACATTAGCATTGAATGCCATACACCACAATATACAGCATATGAATTCAAAAGCATTTTATATTGCCACTTGAATGTGAAACTATGTTCATACCAAGCGCTGCATATTAATTAATTTGCTGATGTCCATGGGAATGTTAACTGCAAATCCAATAGAGAAAGAACAGAATGGATAAATCAATAACACAGAATGAAAAAGTTTGAATGTAATTCTTAATTCATACAGCTGATCTCCTTAACCATTGACAGAACTCTTAAATAAAAAAAAAATAAACAAAAAGTTTTAGCTGTTTTGAAAAGATCTTGCTCAATTAAAATTGCAAGATAAAATCCAAGCCTGAGAATTACAAACATTAATACAGCTGATAGCCAAACCCTGTTCATCACCACGCATGCATTGGTGAGCCTTTAAAGTATCAGGCCCATTAGATTAGTATTTATAAATTGCATTGGCAAAAATAGGATGACTTGCAACAAGCAAAACACATTGTTTGCTGGATGAGCAAGAATTACCCAATTTGTTATGTGTTAAATCAAGTGTCCGTACAGATCTTTCCAGCTCGAGGACTTCTTCAGGAAAAGTCTGATGGGAGAAAAAAAAAATGTCACTAATCAATACATGATGAACTATATAACTTAAACAAGCAAAGAAAAAGAATATGCAATCAGTCTCGGGTATATCTATATCTCGATATGCATCCTTTCATGTCAGAATTGGGTTTTGGCAGAAGCATAATGGGCAAGTGCTGTCCTTTCCTTTACTCTCAATTACTTCCTATTGGGATAAAAGAAAGGTTAAGAAATGTTCACTCTTGTCTTGTGGCTCGCTAAAACTACCATGAAACCTAAAACCTGTGGTCTCATCATGGCTAGCTAAAATTACCAAGAAGCCGACCAGCTTGAAACCGTGCACCCTATCACAGAAGCATACAAGATCATGTGTTCTGTAACACTGTCATCGCCACATGCTCGTGTTTGCAATTCCAAACTCATCATGATCAAAGGGTACAACACGAGGGCTTGAAGCAACCTTAAAATATTGAAACTAATTTTCCGAATGAGAAATATATACTGTTATTTTCAGGGATGTCCATCGAAATGAAACCATTCTAATTAGAGAAACATCCAAATGACAATACATCAAATCATTGCGTCAGGGTATCACTCTTTATCCAATTTAATCAGTAAATCGCAATTGGTCCTGATGGTGGCAACTTGACGACTGTCGTGACTAACCATATAGATACATGTGACACCCAACAAGCACCAGCTACAACTTGACTGACTTACCCTTCATGAAGTTGTAAATAACACGAAAACAGGCAAATTAATCATGATTGAGATAAAGCTATACTTCCAAGTGAGCGAATTTCAGATACTGATCCAAAAAAGGGTCGCGCACAAAGCTGTACTAAATCAACCAATTCCCACCATCCACTAATCCCTCTAATTCAACCAAATCAAAATTTCATAACAATTTGTGCAAAGAACCGAATCACAGGAGAGGTCAAGAAAAGAGAGGGGAAGAAACAGGAAACCCTAAAGGAGACGAAATATACCTTCAATTTAGAATCCCGCAGAGCAACGATACCGGTGGATCGCCACCTAGCGATCCTACTCGATTTCGAATCGGCGCTCTTGCTGCTGCAACACCCCATTCTCGGTCCACTTTTGCTGTTCCAACGAATTGTGGAATCAACGGAAAGCGTGATCGGATTGGGAACAGCGTTGCGTTAGGGATTGGTTTGCATTTGGGGAAATTGGTTGAAGGACGACCATGAGGAACAGTCGCCGTTTAAACCAGAACCGCGTCTCACATGTTTATGGATAAGTCTAGCTACCCCTAAAAAAAACAAAAATAATGCCGGACAAATCCCACAATAAGTAAGATTTAATGGTAAAATTTATTTGTGATGTACATTTTAAAAAAGGGTAGTATTATTTATATTTATTAAATTAATAAATAAATATCATAAACTTATAAATTTAAATAATATTAACTATTTAATTTTTTTTATTTTTAATTTTTCTTTCAATCGGTTTTATGACTAAAAGTTAGTCAAATTTCATAATTTCATAGGACTTTGAATTTATAAGATTTCTTTTCATAATGCTACGTGTACATTTTTCACACTTAAAAGTGATTATATGATAAAATTTATGTGATTTTTATTTACTAAAATACTCCTAAAAATTATGTGATCATGTGATAAAATTTTATGATTGTTTTTAAGTCTAATTTTAATTTTTGCTTTGGATGAAAATTCTAAAATCAACCACAGTTTCCATAAATCACTTGAAAACTGATAGACAAGTATATTTTTATACGTTATTTTGATTGATCTATATGATTCAATATTTTTAAAAAATACATTAAAAAAATGATACAAAATGTACCACGAATTCCCTTTTCATCAACTCACTTACTCCTTCCATTACTCACAGAATGGAATGCAGTTGGCAATTACATGATTCAAATAATTTAAAATTAGGTAAGTAATTGTCAATTATATAACTAAAAAATTTAGATAAATTTAGTCGCACAATTAATAATTGTGTGACCGGTTATTTTGGGGAAAATGGATCCTAACAACTCGTTTTAAAATTTTATTGTTTTCTGTATTATTTCTGAATCTTTCTTCTAATAACTTATCCAGAGTAAACTATTTCAAAAGATTTTTAACGGAATCATAAAAAAGAAAAAAAATTAAAACGAACCCTAGTCTCACCGACTCCCCGCAAAATCCATTATTTCCGGCCGAGCTTTCATCAATCTCCAGTCGAAACCGAAAGGAAGAAGGCCGCGCGTCCGGGAAGACCATCTCCATCTCCTCCTCTCTTGCAGGTTTGACTTCTTCTATCTCTGAGAATTCTGATCCTCAGTGTCTGTAGAGAACTTGCATCAAAATTTTCAATGACTTACAAATCTTCTCGAACTTGTTCTAAGGTCGTTTTATTTTACCTCCGTCTTCTCGGAATTCGAGCAAAGGACTCATGACACTGTATTTCCAATAAGCCTACTTGTCAGTTTAAGGATCTAATTATTTCAACGTGTTGGGTTGTAATCAATAGAAATTTGTGCTTTTATTCCCGATGAGGTCTCCGTGTATTGACACTTTGTACAAATTTATTTTATTCTTGATGATGGTTTCATTATTGATGATGATTTATAACACCGAACAGGATATATATATCGAAATATGATGTTATTCTATTTCCATGGCGTTTTTAGATATGCATTGTAGCCAGTTTGACTTACTGCCGCTGGTTTGATCTGATTACCCTGTTACATTATTCCATGCAGGGTCAAATGGGCGCGGATAGCAATTTGAAAACATGGGTCTCAGACAAGTTGATGTCGCTTTTGGGTTACTCTCAGCCGACTGTTGTACAATACATCATTGGATTAAGTTAGTTACACTTCTTCTTCTGTAATTGATAAAACTGCAGGAGTTGTATATGTTTCTTTTTCCCGGGTTGTTTGGTCCATAATTATTTCGTTGTTGTTCTTGTTCTAGCCAAGCAAGCGAAATCACATGCTGATGTTTTGGACAAGCTTACAGAATTTGGATGTTCGTCTTCTAGTGAAACGCAGACTTTTGCGCGAGAAATATATTCAAGAGTACCCCGTAAACCTTCTGGTTTAAATGTGAGTTAATCTTGTACAATGTAAACTTTTATATGGGCTTAGAATCTGCCAAGGATTGGCTACTTGCTCTTTTTCTTCTTTAACTGCACTTCTTGTATCAGACTTACCAGAAAGAAGAAAAGGAAGCAGCTATGCTGGCGAAGAAGCAGAAGAGTTATACTATTTTGGAAGCAGATAATGATGATGATGAAAACCGTGTTGGTGATGACAAATCTATGGTTGAATCCCAGTCAAAAACTGCTGACAACCATAGAAAACGGTTCAGAAAGAAAACAGATAAGCAAGAAGATGAAGATGATGAGGCATAGTGTTTGTTCCCTTATATCAGATTTAGTTTTTTCAATTTGTTATGGTAAGATGTTGATATTTCATGCTTCATGTACATTCTTGTCTTGATCAAATGAACTGCTGCAGTTAGGTCATGCTGAAGAACCGCGAATTAAAAGGCTAGCAATTCAGAATGTTGAGGAAGACAACTCAGAGGTATCTTATCTTTGCCAAATCTGATGTTATACAAGTAATCTGTTTTGACCAATTTTAACTTCCAGAATCCATAGATTTTTCTGCTATCTGATCTTATGTATGGGTTTGAATTCTTCATTCATGCAGTCAGAGGAAGAAAGACTGCATGATCAAAGAGAGAGGGAGCAGTTAGAGAGGAATATTAGAGAACGAGATGCGGCAGGGACAAGAAAGGTATGCATTTTTTCATTTCATTTTTTCTTTTAGCTTTTGGCTATATTTAAACACTAGAACGATATGGCTTGATTTTGGTCTCATAGGCATAGTTTCTCATGCTAGGTCCTTTATTTTGCTGACCATAAATGTGAATATACAACCTGGCTCATTTTAGTACCCTGCATGCATTGGATACTCAATTAACTAATTCTCGTTTATATAGTTGTTGTAGTTGGTTCCTTTTTTCCCCCTTAGGTTTTGTTACTTTGTCAATGACTACTTTCTTTTTTCTTATTAACAGTTGACAGAGCAGAAGTTAACATGGAAAGAGGAAGGTTATACATCTTATAATTTTTATGTACAAACGACACACTTTATTTCTTGTCCTAAATCTTAAATCTAATTTATTTTGATTCACAACAGAAGAGGCAGTTCGTAGATCTAATGCTTTGGAGCAGAATGAGATTTCGGATTTAAGGTTTGCCATAATTTCTGATTTAGTTTAGTCTCTAATAATGAAGTTCTCCTTTTTGGTTCTTGTATCCCTGTTGAAGCTTTCTAAATTGATATATATTTTTTAATTCCTTGGTATGTTTAACGTACAAAGCACAACAGAAAATGACATAAAAATTTAAAATTGTACTATCAAGACAACAGAGAAGCTAGTATACCCTTTATATTCAATCTCTAGTTTTGCTGCTCTGATCCTTGTGTGTGGCGGGGAAGTATTTTCTTAAGTATTTTTTTTTCCCTTCTAACAATTTAGAGTTAATGCTATAGTGACGATATCCTATATAGCTACAACAGCAAAAAACTAAGCCTTAATTAATTGATAGAGTTTTGGATTGACAATATGGATCTGCACAAGAAAATTTGTTGGATTCCTACGACGTCGGTTCCTATTTAATGTTCTGTTGCTGCTTACATTTCCAGTACTAGCATCTTTTTTTACAACTTGCATCCAAGTCTTCTAAGGTCTACCCTGTTACTTCATAAGCTCTCCCAAATTGGTAACCATACCACTCCTCATTGTTGTGTTCAGAAGCTTGCGTTGGGCACGCCCAAACTATGTTCGGCGTTCTCTTATCTTGCCCTTTATGGTCTCCGTGCTTGTTACATATCTCTTCATTTCTAATATCATCCTTTCTAGTCGTATGATACATCCATTGCAACACACATTTACTGTACTTTTAGGAATTGTAATATTTAGTCATGTTTCTAATCTTTATGCTGAGAAATTGTATTGTGATGCTGATTTTATTGTGTTTGTTTCAGAAAAGTGTCAAGACAAGAATATTTGAAGAAAAGGGAGCAAAAGAAACTAGAGGAGATCAGGTATGATGGAAGCATGCAACATGCTCCCTTCCTTCCTCTCCTGATGCCTTGTCTTACGTTTTCTATCCCTCGCTCAGTCCATATTATGTTCTAACAATGTTTTGCCAATCTCAGGGATGACATTGAGGACGAGCAGTATTTATTTAATGATGTTAAGCTGACAGAATCAGAATATCGTGAGCTCAGGTAATTGATTTTACATGTTGGGTAAGTGTTTGCCCTTCTTTCTGATATGAATAACTAATGAGTGTGGATAATCAAAGATTATAATTTTTCTGTTTTATGTTAACATATGTTTCTTTCAGAAGACCGGAAACAACAGAGTTAACATTTGTGGGATATCTAAGATGTCTAGTTGATGTGACATTTCATTTCTCTTGGTAAAAAGGAAATTGCCTTTTATAAAGAAGCATGTTTTTGTCGATTACTCTGTAAGAAACTCTTTTCTCATTTCCTTCATAATTTTTCTCAGGGCTTTGTTAATGAACTGTCAAAATGCTTTTGCAACTCTTTTAGGAGACTTGTTGGATAAATGCACAAGAGTCGTGCTTATTTTTCCTCTTATGTATGCTTTGTTCTGTCCAAAGACTGGTTTTATCATTTTAAAAGTCTGTTTTGTCTTTGTATATCTCTATTAATAGTTGCAGCAGAGAGAAGTTGTGGGGTGATGACTTAGGCACCGGGTCCTTGCCCAATAATCTCAATACCTACTAAATTTAATATTTATTTATTAAATTTTATTGTGTAACCTGTTGTTTAATCTGTTTCTGGACATTTCAGTGGCTTTGATGCATGCATAGATGAGTGGTTGTTCTAGTGAAATCAAATATCCATGTTCGGTTTAATTATTAAGTGGATTATGAATTCAAAATTTTTTGCAGATACAAAAAAGAAATATATGAACTTGTGAAGAAGCGGACAGAAGAGGATGATAACATAGAGGAGGTAATTTACAAATTCATGTTTCTGCCAAGTCATGGTGGCTAAAGCCTGTCATTCATCTGTATCCCTTGTCATTTGCTTACTGTAGCATTGTTAGTGCTGCTTACTGGAATTCTTTTTGGAGTGCAGTACAGGATGCCTGAAGCTTATGATGTGGACGGTGTTGTAGATCAGGAGAAGAGATTTTCTGTAGCACTGCAGCGTTACAGGTTGGTACTTCTTGACATGCAAATGGTGATTACAATATGCAGTATTGTCATTCATCACTGCACAGAAGCTTCATACAAATTCACACCATATACAAAATAGAATTCGATACAGCACAAAATTTAACTTTCATATTTTTCCTGCTGTAGGGACCCGAAGTCTAGTGAAAAAATGAACCCATTTGCAGAACAAGAGGCTTGGGAGGATCACCAAATTGGTAATATATATATATATATATTCACTTGTAAAAAATGCTTGTTTTAAGCGTGAGCTATTCCGTCAGCAGCAAAATTTAAGGTTTATCATCTTGTAGGTAAGGCAACCTTAAATTATGGTTCCAAAAACAAAAAGCAGATTTCAGATGACTATCAGTAAGCACTATTCTCCATCGCTTCTTCTATTCTGCAATATTACCTGATGGATTCTTTTAACAGTCTTGGTTTTCCTTCAGAAAATAAGTAGTGTTCAATTTTTGTGCATGGTGTGAAGTTGCTATACTGGTTTGATCTTTCATGTTCAGGTTTGTTTTTGAGGACCAAATCGAGTTCATCAAGGCATCTGTGATGGATGGGGACAAGGTATCTGTAATAGCTTCATCCCTATTTTTTTCTATTACTTCAGTGTGGAACTTCTATCATGGTCATTCTTTGGAATTTTCACCTAACATTTGTACTTGTCATATGCAGTATGAAGATGAGCTGCCTGCTGATGCGCTTGAAAGCTCTAAGGCGAAATCAGATTTGGAGAAGCTTCAGGTGTGCATTTAGAATCTATTATTTATGAGAAGGTTCTAATTTTATCAAAACAAATGTGAAGGTTCTAAAATTACCTGTTATTGTTGTTTCTCTAAAGTGCAGCAAAAAAAGTGCATGTTTTATGATATTAGAAGGATTTGAACCATTAGCCTTACCCTTTATCAAAGATTTATTATAATGTTGGCACCGCTAGACCAAGCAACTAGGGGTCTATATATATATATATATGTATATTCATATAGTACGCTTTTGCAATGTTGTTTGATAGTTGATTTAAGGATGCTGCCCTAATCTCTCTCTCTCTCTCTCTTTCCCTCCTCCCTCGCCCTCTCCGCGCCTTAATGATGTGGGATTTCCTTTTATCTATTGCCTAGGTTTGAAGTACTATTTGTGCCTTAACGCACCTTGTGCCTTTAACAACTATGAAGTTATGATTGGAACATAGACAAAATTTATTCATAAAAAAAGGGCATTGATTAGTGTTGAGAATGTTGTCCACATTGAGAAACTAAAGCCTTGCGATTTAATGAATAAGATCCTGGGCCACTCCATGTATTGCTTATTGGGTTTAGGATGGAAATTCCTGGACTTTATCTATTAGGTTAAACTGTTAGAATTTTTCTGTACTTCTGACTTAGGGTTTGCTTTTTGCTTTATTCAGGCAGATAGGCAAACTCTACCTATATTTACATATCGAGATGAATTACTCCAAGCAGTTAATGACCATCAGGTAAATTTAATTACTCATAAAATTTCAGTATCTCATGTTTTACTGGGTTCCAGTTTCCTTACCCTCTATTGATGAAGTATCTTTCCTTGAGTTCTTTTGAATCTATTGATTTTGTAATGGGCAATTTTATGAATTATAATCATCATAATTGCTCCAACAGGTTCTTGTTATTGTTGGGGAGACCGGTTCTGGAAAGACCACGCAGATACCTCAGTATCTTCATGAAGCTGGGTACACAAAACATGGAAAGGTATAAGCTGTTCTCTGCAAATTCAATATTCATTTTCTGGACAACTTGATTTGAGCTGCATACTCTCGTTGCAATTGTGTTTACTTTCCAGTTGGTTACTTTGCCTCAGAGTGTTCAAAATGTAATATTCAAGACAGCCCCGATTGACTGATTTCCCAATGTGTTGGCATCTGCTGGGAATCAAATTGTTTGTGCTATTATTGTCAGTATTTATAATATTGTCATATTGCTAGAAATAGCTATCGCAAGCCCTACTTGGTGAATGGGATGTGTTGCGCATCGAAATAAGCCTAGAGCCCCTGCGCGGGTGTGTGTGTGTGTGTGTGTGTGTTTTGGAAATAGAGTTAATAAATGTAGTGAGCAAACTTCTTCAAGTTAGGAGATAGAGAGAATTACAGTGCAAGTCCAGACTTGCATCCAGTGCTTGACACCTTATGTTGAGTGTTCCACTATTTGGTGTTTTCCGTGGTCCAACATCATCCTTTCAGTTTGCTTATAAGTCAAAGGACCAGGCAGGAATGCAAGGGAGGGTGCAAAATAGTTTTGCTTTGAGTTGCTTTCCATGCTCGTGAATAAGTGTTCTGTTTTTTCTTCAAATCGAGTAATTAAGCTTCTTTTATGGTTGGCAGGCTTAGTGATAGTGACTTTTTAGAAATAGAAATCCCCAAAATATTTCTCCTGGAGGATCTCTTGCCACCTGTGTATCTTCTCTTTTTCTGATCTTCTCTTAGTTTCTCATAAAATAAGTTGCAGGTTTGAAACTCTCCAGTTCCTTTTGTGATATACCGACTAAATAACCAATATCCCATAAGATATGATGGCCAATCCCATTAGCAGCTTAGGGTTTTTATTATGGCATTAGCTCTTTTGGTTCTTTTAGGAAAGACCTA